>CANSZD010002988.1:0-477500 GCA_947648045.1 Beta corolliflora
TTTATGTAGTTCCCTAGTCTGATATAAACAATGTATTTTGTTTGGCTTAAGAACTCTAGCTTTTTAGTTTCAGGCTTCTTTTTAGAGTTGAACACTAGTAGGAGTACTCTGGGCGGCCAGCGTGCGGAACAACCCCCACCATCACCACCCTTCTCTCTCTTTCACCAAAACTCACCCACCTCCTCGGCTCCATGAACCACCCCATGAAACACAAACCACCCCCACGAAACCACCCATCATCGTCACCCAACGCACCACTCCACAAAACACGAACCACCCCCATGAAACGTGAACCACCGCACCTACCACGACACACAAACCACCCCCACGAAACGTAAAACACCACACCTACCTCGACATACGTAACCACCCCCATGGAACTCAAACCATGTCACCGAACACACCAATGCACGAACTTTGGGGTGGATTTCAATTCAGGGTGGGCGGGTTTCGAGAGTTAAGGGGAAGGTGAGTTTCGGTGGTTTCAGTGATGAGATGGGTGGGCTTTGGTGGTTTCCGGGGATGGGGTGGGTGGGTTTTGGTGGTTTCGAGGGATGGAGTGGGTGAGTTATGGTCGGTTTATGGGAGTGGGGTGGGTTTTGGTGGTTTCGCGGATGGGTGGGTGGGTTTTGTGGTTTGGTGAGTGGTCAAAAGAGTTAAGATTGGTAAAAGTGTATAAAGGAAAATAAATTACCAATTGTTCATGGTAACCTCTATTTAGCTTACTCCAAGAACATTGGGTATAAATGTTGCATTATTCAGGAATAAGTAAAATGTTAGCTTATTCGTCTGCAACGTACCAAAAAGTTGCATTACTAAAAATAAAAAAATCCAATTTTTCGGAGTCATTTGTTATTAATGTTGCTATAATTATGTAAGAGAAAATCTAATGAATAAGTTTTTGTTCAATTTTTTTGGGGTATTCAAAAGCTTTATTGGATCTATTAATAACAATGGGGAAGTTAAATGAAATAGCAAAAGTCGTGGATGACTCGTCTCCTCAAGTGGCAAGAAAAATCAATCGTAAAATTAAATATTTTTAATGTCTATTGCTTGTTGAGAATGTTAGAGGTTGTAGTAGAAAAAAATGTGTTACATGAGGTTGGGGACTTTTGCAAGATCAATCAATGTCAGAATCTCGATGTTATGTGAAACAAAGTCAAGATCTCCTCCTACCATATGTGCTAGAAAATGTGGTTTTAAGAAGCATTCGATTACTTTCCAACTATAGGGCTTTTCCGGTGGTATTTTGGGTCCTTTGGAAGGATCGTCATATAAACCCTTTTAAGTTGAATTTCATATTTTAGACCTCGAGATTTATGGCATGTGAGATTTTTATCTCTAAATTACAATTCTCATATTTAGTTTGTGTTTATTTACGGTCTTGCTCAAATTTCCTTCAAAGATAAATGCCTGGAATGAGCTATTGGTAAATCGAATTACCTTTCGAAGACTTATATTGTTTCGAGGGTTCGTAATTAGATTAGTAGTTTTGAAGATAAAAATTTGGTGCACAAAACTTGATATTTTAATAAAGTAAACTTGGTGCACAAAATTTCGGGGCTCTTATATGCATTGTCTAATGAAAAAATGTTAAATTCACAAAAAAAAATGAGAATGAATGGAACAAAACTAGGGTTGGATAAAATACAAGTTGAGATGGTTAGAAAACCGGATAATGAAGTATTACGTAAAAAACAAGATATTTTTTAGCTAAAAGAAATCAATTCTATACATACAATGAGAACTACGAAGCAAAAAAGAGCTAAAGCTTTTTACTTATCCTTGGGGGACACTAATACAAAATTTTATCATGCTTGTGCTTTAATTAGGCGTAACAAAATCAAATTAAAATTTTGAGAGATGAAGATAATAATATCTCTTCCAACCATGATTTTATTACCCAAATTATTACAAATTCTTTTAAATCTCGATTTACAATCAAGAAATGATAATTTTGATTACAATGAAGAAATAGGCTTTGATCTTATTCAGCCCACTATTGAATGTCTAAATTGTGAAGTAACCGGATATTGAAGTTAAAGAGTTCAATTTAGCCCCCGATAAACCTCCAAGTCCGGGATAGTTTTCCCCTATTTTTTTCAAAAACATTAGACTTTAGTCGGTAATTCAATAACAAGAGAAGTCAAAACTTTTTTTCACACGAGAAAAAATTTTAAATGAAATAAATCATCTTTATTAGCTTAATCCCAAATATAGAAAATCTAGATAGCCAATCTAGTCTTCGCCCCATTAGTTAATGTTCCACAATATATAAGATTATCTATAAAATTATTGCCAATCGCCTTAAAATTGTTCGAAAAAAAATTATCCATCCCCTTCAAGGTTCTTTTAATCCAGAAAGATTGATTGATGACAATATTTTATTAGCACATGAAGCTTTTCACTCTTTCAAGAAAAAAGATGGAAAGGAAGGTTGGATTGCCATCACGCTAGATATTAAAAAGCTTATGGTACATTGGAGTGGAACTTCAGTTTTTCCATGCTTCTCAAACTCGTGTTTTGTTCCACCAAGATTATGTGAAACCCGAAACTATATATCCTCTCGTGTCATTTTCGTTCTAGTCAATGGTATTCATGGAGATAGATTTTACCTTTCTAGGGGTATCCATTGGGGTAGTCCTTTATCTCCGTATATTTTTATTTTATGTTCATAATGTGTAGCTAGAGAAATCCACGCTCATAACACCGCCAATGGTAGGCATCTCGGGAGTGCCAAGTAGCAAAATCGGTATGAAAGTTCCATTCTTAATGTTTACTGATGATATAATGATATTTGTTAAAGCAAATCTACAAAGGTGTAGGACCATTAGATTAATTTTGGATAACCATTGTATTATGTAAGGACATCTTGTTAATTTTAATAAACCAACCTTCCAATGTACTTCAAATATTTCGTGACGAGGATAAGAATACTTTTCAAAATTTCCTTAAGATTGCCCAAGCTTGTTCTTTAGAAAGTTACCTAGGGTTCCCTATCATTGATAAAAAGAGATAACGGAAAGTAAACTCTTTTCGCAAGCGGGAAGATCTAATTTAATCCAAACAAATTTAACTTTTAAAACTAAATTCCAATTGCAATGATATTGTGATCCCAAATTCCTCGGTGGTATGGGTTTTAGAAAAGCATATGTCAATAATATTGTCCTCCAAATGAAAATTCTTTGGCGTCTAATTTTCTATAAACCTAATATTTGGATTTTGGGCGGAATTATTAAAAAGTAATCTTGCAAGAATAAAGATGTTCTAAACTACAAGGTCGCTTAGACTTCCCCTCTTGGAAATGGAAAAAGCTAATGGCTATTACACTTTTATTTCGTAAAAGGCTATGTGATAGTCCAATGTCTAAGCGTTTTCATTAAAAGGTTAAGTGCAATTATTAGTTCAATTAATTTTTATAAAATCCCCTTTGGTAATATTGATTTCAAATATGCTAAAACAAAAGAATTTTAGATTTTTGGTTTACAAAATGAAATTACAATTTTGCGCATTTAAAAATAAGAAGAGGAAAATGCTTTAAGAATGATCTAGATCAATCAAGAAATAAAACCCATTCCTATCTATTCCTTCTATATAAGGAAGCAAAATACTCAAACCCTTAATATTCCCCCGGGAAGCTCTCCGTCTCCTACCGTACATTAATATATTATCTTTCTTTTTCTTTAATTTTTTTACTTAATTTCGTTCCGTAAGAGCAAGCTCCATCGCCGGCCACCGCTTCTTTATCTCTCGTGGTTACCTCCGTCTTTTCGTGCCTCGTCTCCTTGAAATGGGTTGTTGCCCATAAGTTTCGGGGTGTTACAACATCATCGGCATGGTGTTGCACCACCTTTTAGTAGGTGTTGCCACCGCTTGGTCCTCTGTTGTTTGTCTATTGCTACAACTATTGTGATGATATAACCGCCACCATCATTTCTTCGTTAATTGGGTATTATGTTGATGCATGGATGGTTCCTATCACTTGCATCTTGGTTCCGTTTCTTTCATGTTTCTTTTCTTGATGAAAGAAATAACCCAAATCAAGTTGTTTTGAAGTTTGGATATTATCTTATGGTGTTCAAATGAATAGGGGGCTTTGGAAGTGTTTGGGCCCAATAAATGAGCAACCCAATAACTACATAAAAGCCTCCACGACCTCGGACATGTGGCAGTAGTGGGTCCAACTTATCGGTTGACCAAATCTAATAAGCTTGGGGATCGCTAAAGGGTTGAAATGATGGTTACCTCGAAAAGGTAACATAGCCATCTCTCTCCAAGGAAGGCCCATCCCATCATTGTTTCCCGTCCGGAAATCCCCAACAAGTATAAATACCACCAGTCTCATCAATGAAAAGGTATTGAATTCTCACCTAACAAATTAGAGCATCCGTTTCTAGACTTTCTCTCTCTAATTCAACTCGACTTGAGCGTCGGACGGGCGATCACTGGAACAACCCCGGGGGTAGTCTAACCTTCTTTTGCGGGATTCCGACGTACGAATATTGGAGCTCGGGCGAACGTTCTTGGGGGCCCACATCAAGTCTCTCAACCTATTACAATCCTTAATTTCTTGAGAAAAAATAGTTTAACGCCGTCTATGGGGAAGTTACAATCAAAGTTGCTTCGACACCACTCAAGTAAGATTCACCTCGTTGCTTGTCATCAAAGGCCCCAACCAAGAACACTCGCTCTAGACAACCTTCAAGCACATGCTCGGGAGGTCCGAACGGCGCAATCACCATCTTACCACCCGGATTTCCGAGCGAGCACCTTCACCTACCCCCCATCGGACCACGGCCGTAGTTCGGACCATCAACCCCGAAGAAGAACAAATTCAACGAAAATGGATCTAACACCTCACAGCAGCTACAACACGCTGACCCCCAACCCATATCTACAACAGATATCAACTTAATAGTCGCTCAGCTTCAGCAGACCCTGCAACGTAGCTTGATGGACATGTTGGCCAACCTATAGCGAGAGACGCCCTCTACCAAAACCCAAGGATCAAGCCTTGGTCCCGTCCCTTCGGGAAGAAAACATTCACGCTCCGCCCATGGTCGCCTGGCCAGCAACGATCGGGAGCAAGAGAGTACGGTCAACATGATCGGTATCGATCCAGGCGGGGGGAAGTGGAACGTCATCTATCTAAGGGAAGATCCGCTCGGCGGGGGAAGAGACCCACGTGTCCAAATCACTAAGGGGCAATGTCGGGCAAAAGCATAATGATGCTCGACATTTCCTCAACGAGAAGCGCCTCAGCAAAGGTATGACGCAAGACATATCCTCGACAAGAAAGCTGCTCAGCGGGAAGGGCATGGCGACTTTGCCCAATCTAAACCTCCCCGGATCAATAGTGGAGCTTTTAAGTTCATGGCCCCATTCAGCCAAGCAATACTAGAGGCACCCAGCCAAGGAAATATCAAAACACCTATCATTGAACCATTCGCGGGCCTAATCGACCCGGATGATCACATGGCCACCTACAAGGCTCAGACTGGCTCGAAGCCACTTGGTGTCGTTTCTTTCCCACAACATTGAAGGGAATGGCTCTAAACTGGTTTCAGGAGTTCCCTGCCGGGATCAACCGATTTCTCGGTATTAGAAGATCTATTCATCCATCAGTTTGTTGCGGGAAAGAGACAAAAGAAAACAAGTCTTCATCTGATAACCAGCAACACCAACAAGAATCAAAATGTCAGCTCACGACACACTAAACTATCAGCTCTCCCAAACCTCAAAAGATGACCTACTACTACAACAACTAACTTAAAATAGCAAGCCATGGAACAAAGACAAAAAGGAATATATTCCATGCTTACTCCCAAAAACAATCAATCAACCAAAAGAATGTGAAAGCCAAAACAAATCTTCACAGAATCAAGGATGAATTCACCAACCTTACCCGAAAACGCTTTCTACCTTATGACACCATCTCCGGCAAATGAGTTTTCAAAGTATATACTTCTCTCTTAATATCTCGTTTTACCTAGGAGCCCTTTCGGGTTTTCATCATAGCTTCTCACATTTTTTTTTTCTTTTCTCTCTTCTTTTTCCAGCTCACAAAACTCACCCGCTCAACTAGCCCTTTTTTGCATAGGCCGCCCTTTCGGGTTTTCGACCTATCCGAGCCCCCAATTTTGCCCGAGTCGCCCGCCCTTGCGGGTTTTCAACTCAGCGGGATTCACTTCATCACTTTTTTTTAATATTTTTTTTTCATTTTTTTTTTCATTTTTCATTTGAAATTAAAAGTAATATATATACAACATAGATACATGAGAATGAGAATACCCTCCCCCCTACTTAAACTACACATTGTCCTCAATGTGATGACAATTAGAAGAAAAAGTAAACTGAAAATGGGGGGAGAAAATCGAAAATCGGGTAAATCGAAGATCGAATGCTCAAAACTCATGACAAACAATCCGTCAAACTCAAATTTCTTAACAACCCCAACTCAAATCTCATAACTCAACTCACAACCCGCTCCCTCGAATCACTCAAACAAATGACAAATTCAAATTTTTGAGATTTGCACCTAGCTTAAGAGATCGAAAAGATTCATTAACAATCTCAACTCTCTAGTTGTACCAAATCCTAGCTATTGAACTCCTCCCAACGGGTTTTCTTTTGTGGATTTTGGTTCCAAGTGGATTAAGATTGGTTGTGGATCTTTTTAGTGGGTGGGCGGTGGGTGAAAGAAAATTTGTTGTGGTGGTGGAAATTTGATGAGAAAATAAAGGAAAAGAAAGAAAATAAAAGGGGTCTCGGGTTGCCTCCCGAGAAGCGCTGTTGTTTAAAGTCGTTAGCTCGACTTAGTACCTTAAGCTTAATCATTGGGATTGTGCTCCATGTGTGACAATGGTGGTTCCATGTCAATCTCCACTTCAAGTACCTGCAAAATTGATTGAGAAGAACTCTTGCAATGCATCGTTAATACCTAGCTTACTACAACATGGTTGAGCATATAACATCAGATCATATCCAAAACCTAGCATTAAGTCAACAACAAACATCAACTAGTAGTACTCCAAGCAAATCCAAGTCATGACCATTAATATAAATATTTAAAGCTAGACAATAACCAAGATATAGAGTAAATCTTACAATAAACCGTCAAAAGCTTCAATCAACCATTCCCAAGAGAGTTTAAGCAACAAGTTCCATGCTTCTTGTCCAAAATACAAAAGTGAAATACATAGAGCTCAATGGAAGATGAAAACTAGAAACTAAAACAAAAAGGGAATTCTTTATATGAGTGGTCAACCAAAAACAAAGAGCACAAGCAATACCATTCAAAAATCACGCTAAATACAAACAAGTAACACCGTTTCCCCGGCAACGGCGCCAAAATTTGGCGGGTGCGGATTTGTCGTGTGCACCACCCAACCAAAGATAAAATTTCTCCTACTCTCATTTACACTAAGTAAGTATAATGGAAGTAGGGGTCGTATCCACAGGGAAACAGGGACGAGTTTTATATTTAGCGTGATCCAAAACCTAGATTAAGCTAACGGCCGAGAAACCTATTAACAAGGGGGGTTTCAAATAGATTTATAAACAAACTAAAACTAACTAACAAATAAATAAAATGAGAAATCAATTATGGAAAGATCTTGAATCCGATTAACATCCACTTCAATTCATTATCGATCATTGAACCTCAACTCTAATTATTTCCATAATTATCTATTGTTGAGAATTAATCTCGTGCTCTCCTTATTTTTAGTTGAATAGCACGATCAGCGTGACTATAAAACCCTAACTAAAGGATAACCTAGTCCGATCTGCGTCTAAGTTCAATCCAATAGCAACAATAAACATAGAGAACCAATAGACCTGCTAATGTCATACACGCGATAAACATTCAACAGTTGATTCAATTTCCCCAAGAAATAACCAAGACGATCAGCATCTAAGTTACTCCCTAGTTTGCTACCAATTGATAAAAGAACAAAACAATCCGATTCTATTCTTAAATCTAGCATTAGATTAATTACACAATCAAACTAGTAACGTTCCTAGCATAATTATGCAATAATCATAAAGTATAATCATAGAAATTAAACCATAATCAAGGAAAATAGATAGAGAAGAAAGATCTCACAATAACGGTTGAAGCTTCATGTTAATTATCTTCAAGAACAGTTCAAGCTACAATCCGATAGCAAAAACCAAATCCATAGTTGAAATCCCAAAAAACTAAACTAAGAAATGAAAACTAAAACTAGGAAATGAAGAACAAAGAAATGGACAACAAAGAGGAATGAAGAAGGAAAGATGGAAAGAGGAGCATGAAGAAGGAAAGATGAAGAGAGGAGTATCCTCTCTCTCTCCTCAAACTTGCTGCTCCAACCCCTACATTTCAGCTCTCCTCTTCGTCCTCTCTTCGTCGTCGGCCTTCAAAATAGGTTTTGGGATGCTTTTAAACCCCGCACAAAACGTGGCCGCTGAACCGACTGAACCGACAAAATGGCTGGGCAAGGGTCGCGAGTCGCGACAGGCCTCGCGAGTCGCGAAGGCTGGCTGCTGAGCGTGCGGTGCTACTTGGCGATGAGCGCGCACGAGAGCTGGGCAGGCTTGCTTGCTGGATTGCTGTGCGATGGCTGCTCGAAGAGCTTGCTATGCTTGCGGTGATGCTTAGCTTGCGGTGATGCTTGGCTTGCGGTGATGCTTGGGCTTGCGGTGATGCTTGGGCTTGCGGTGATGCTTGGCTTAAATGCATTTCACCTTGAAAGCTCGGAATACATGACATTAACACAACTTATCTTGCAAAACTCCGAACTTCCGCTAAAGGTTAAATAAAACACGAATGTTAACAATTACAATCAAACCCTTAGCAAAGTGCACCCAAAATAACGTAAATACTACGTATAACTTGGGCGTATCAACCATTCGAGAGAGGACTCGAGTATTTTAGAGGAAAACTAAACCTTGCGTAATCGTTGCCTTTGAATCACAATTGCATTAATAATCGTTGTCCACTTTGATCCATGCTAGTAACCTTAACTCTAGTGTCTTCCTTATTCATATTTTCATCTCATATTATTTGCTAGTTCTTTGATAATAGTTAGTTTTAGTTGTTACAAAAGTCATTCAAAACCTCCCAAAACCCTTCAATTAGGTAATTTAGACTTAATAGACTTTGATTAATCCCAATTTCCCTGTGGATCGACCCTTGACTTTCCTTTACTACGTTCTTAGTAATTGCTTGTTAGGAGTTATAAATATTGTTTGAAAAGCGATTTTTGGTGCTTTAACGACACACTAAAAACCTCTTATCAAAATGGCGCCGTTGCCGGGGAAATTGTGCTATTAATTGAAGTTCATTTTAGTTTAGCTTTGCTTAGTTGATTTTTCTTTTCTTTTCTTTTTGACTGTGGTTGTTATTTGCTAATCCTCTACTTAGCTTTGTTGTTGTTATATGAGAAGAAGAGCTCACGGTTCACCCACCTTTCCTCTAGATCCAGATTTTGACCGTACCTTGCGAAAGCTTCGGAAAAATTTGGAAGATTTGTCTTTGGGTTCCGAACCATCTTCACCAGCCTCAAGTACAACAAGTGAAGTTCAGTCAGAAATGGGTGAAGCAAATCCACAACTCTTTAGGGATTTCGGAAATCCGGGTTCCTATGTTCTTCAAGGTGGTATTCGACTCCCCACCACTACTACAAATTTCAGTATTCACCCTCAGTTCACTCGGATGGTGAAGGCAGAATAATTTTGTGGAGGGTCGGATGAAGATCCTCTGGACCATCTTGACAGGTTTCTTGAGGTCTGTGCCATGATAACCACAAATGACGCGTCTCCAGACTACATCAAGATGCATTTGTTTCGGTCTTCTCTTACCGGAAAAGTAAAATCATGGCTCAAGAGTTTACCTGCTAACTCCCTCACTACATGGGAGGAAGTCACAATGGCCTTTCTGAAAAAATACTTCCCGGAGTGGAAGACAGCAGACATAAGGAGGAAGATCTCCTCATTTGAGCAAGAGAACGATGAGACACTTGCGGAAGCTTGGGAGCGGTTCAAGGAGATGATCCGTTCATGCCCTCACCATGAGTTCACCAAAAATCTCCTCATGCGATTCTTCTATGATGGCCTTGATCCTATATCACGTGCCAACCTTGATCTTTGGAGCGGGAGGTCAACTTTCTTAGATCCCGCAAGATCAACTTGAGTCCACCATTGAAGAAGTAATTAAGAACTATTCATGGGGTGGACGTCGAAGAGGTGCTCAACCTAAGAAGAGTGGAAAGTTTGAATTAGATCCCATGGATTAAATTCAAGCTAAGATGGATCAACTTGACAAGAAGCTCTCCAAGATCAACCTCGCATCATCTCATCCATCACAGGTAAATTCTTTTTCTTGTGATATTTGTGGAGGTACTAATCATGATACATCTTATTGTGGAGGTATAAATTCGGAGCATGTGGCGGCAATCAACTCTCGAGGAGATGGTTACCAAGGAAACCAAGGGTATAGAAGCAATCAAAAAGGAGGTTGGAAACAACCCTAACAAAACTACAATCAAGGCTTCAGCCAACCTCAACAAGGACGGAATCAACCTCAACAAGGGTACACCAAGGTCAACTCCAAGGGTATGTGCAAGGGTATAACCCAAACTATAATCAAGGTGGTTCATCCTCACAAGGGTCTCATGTCTACCAAGCTCCACATCAAAGAGCCAATACCGAAAAACCTCCCTCTAACCCTCCGTTCCCCAAACAAAATCCCGAACCCACTCCATCTCCCGATCCAACCTCTCTCCAAATTCTCCAACAACTCCAATCCATGAACCAAATTCTCCAAAACCATGAGCAAAGGTTTCAAGAGCTACAAGCCCATAACAAAATGCTTGAAACCCAAATTACCCAAGTAGCCGAGAAAAACCCTTCTACTCCCACAAATCAACTTTCGGGCCAACCTATTCCTAACCCCGACCTCCACCAAGCTAAAGCCATTCATTTGAGGTCGGGAACAAGTTACGAGGGTCCCAAGATGCCAACCGAGGAGGTAGAGAAGGATGAAGAAGTTGAGGTTGTTGAGAAAGAAGTTGAAGTTGAGGAAGGTGAGAGAGAAGAGAATGTGGGAAGAGATGAGACACAAGTCCAAGTTGGTGATAAAGCGACAATGCCATCATCTCCACCAATTAAGACCTATGTGCCTCCGGTCCCCTATCCTCAGCGGTTGGTCGAGAGAAAATTAAGTGACAAGTTCACCAAATTTCTCAATGTGATGAAGAGCCTTCAGATCAACATACCATTCCTTGAGGCTATGTCTCAAATGCCGGCATATGCTAAATTTTTGAAGGAGATCCTCTCCAACAAACGGAAGCTTGAAGATGAGCTTATCACTTTGCCCTACCAAGTGAGTGCTCTTGTGCAACGTACTATGCCTAAGAAGCAAAGAGACTCGGGAGTTTCACCTTGCTTGGGTGAAAATAGGTGATCTAGAGCCTAAGGGTGCATTGGCCGATTTAGGAGCGAGTGTGAGTTTGATGCCACTGTCTATTGCTAAGCACCTTAATTTTCCTCTTCATCCGACACGGAAAACTATTCAATTGACGGACCGCACTGTGGGAGTCCCCCATGGTGAGTTGGAGGATGTACCAATTCAAGTTGGGCATGTATTTGTGCCTTGTGATTTTATGGTGATGGATATGGAGGAAGATTCGGAGACTCCTCTTATTCTTGGAAGAGAGGCTCTAAAGACGTTAGGAGCCGTGATCAATTGCAAAAATGATACTATCACGGTTGAGGTAGCCAAAGAGCGGGTTGTATTTGAGTTCTCTAAGACTTTGAAGAGGCCCATGATATAGAGAATTTGCCAGGTCAACCTAGTGGAGAATGAGATAGAGGAGGATCTTTGCGAGTGTGGTTCACACCGGAGATGAGTTGTATGCTTCTCTTACCGAAGCCCCGAGCTTGGACATGGAAGAGGTGAAAGAATTCTCATTGTTTCTTGACACTACTATTGAGGAGACAAAAGATGAAGCATTTGAGGTTCTCGCGACATCCATTGACAAAGAGGAGTGTTCTAAGCCTCCTCCCAAGGTAGAGTTCAAACCCCTTCCCTCTTCTCTTAAATATGTTTTCCTTGATGATGCATGTACTTATCCAGTTACTGTCAATTCGAGTCTTGATGACATCTCTATATCAAAATTGATTGAGATATTACAAAAATATAAAGATGTCATTGGGTACTCGATAAATGACCTTAAGGGGATAAGCTCTTCTCTTGCTATGCATCGTATCCATCTCATCGATAGTAATGCCTCATCCATAGAGCATCAGAGAAGGCTCAATCCTAACCTCAAAGAGGTTGTAAAAAAGGAGATTATGAAATTGCGTGACGCGGGAATCATCTACGCTATCTCCGATAGCAAGTGGGTGAGCCCGATTCACGTGGTTCCAAAAAAAGGAGGCATGACTATTGTTGAGAATGAGAAAGGAGAAACTATCTTAACTAGAACTGTTACCCGGTGGAGGGTTTGTATTGATTATAGGAAGTTAAAAAAATCCACCCGCAAGGACCATTTCCCTCTCCCCTTCATTGACCAAATGTTGGAGAGGCTTGCTCGTCATTCGCACTTTTGTTTTCTCGATGGTTATTCCGGATTCTTTCAAATCCCTATTCATCCGGATGACCAAGAGAAAACCACTTTTACTTGTCCGTATGGGACATTCGCATATCGAAGGATGCCCTTTGGTTTGTGTAATGCCCCATCTACTTTCCAAAGGTGTATGACAGCAATCTTCTCTGACATGCAAGAAGATTCTATTGAGGTGTTCATGGACGATTTTAGTGTGTGTGGTTCGTCTTTTGACACATGTCTGGTTAATCTTGAGTGTGTATTGAAAAGATGTTAAGAGACGAACCTCGTCCTGAATTGGGAGAAATGTCACTTTATGGTCGAGGAAGGCATTGTCCTTGGGCATAAAGTGTCAAAGAAGGGCATTGAAGTGGATCTGACAAAGGTTTCGGTTATTGAGAAGCTTCCGCCACCGAACTCGGTGACGGGAGTTCGTGCTTTCCTTGGACATGCGGGTTTTTACCGGTGTTTCATCAAGGATTTTTTGTCAGATAGCCAAATTATTGACGAATCTACTTTAAAAGGATGTAGATTTTGAGTTTGATGAGTCTTGTGTTAAGGCTTTTGAAACTTTGAAAAAGGCCCTCACTTCTGCCCCCATTGTGCAAGCTCCGGATTGGAGCTTGCCTTTTGAAATGATGTGCGATTCTAGTGACTTTACAGTGGGCGTTGTTCTTGGGCAACGCAAGGAAGGAAGGCTACATGTCATAGCATATGCAAGTAGGACCTTGGATGATGCTCAACGGAATTATGCAACTACGGAGAAGGAAATGTTGGCCGTAGTTTTTGCATTTGATAAATTCCGGTCTTACTTGACCTGCAATAAGGCTATTGTGTATACGGATCATTCTGTGGTCTGTTATTTGATGAGTAAGAAAGATACAATGCCTCGGCTCATTAGGTGGGTGCTACTTCTTCAAGAGTGTGATTTTGAGATGAAGGAGAAAAAAGGGACGGAGAATGTGGTAGTTGATCACCTTTCTCGTCTCCCTCTTGATGAGAAGGTCTCGGATCCTGACGAGACCCCTATTGATGAAGATTTGAGAGAAGAAGCACTATTCGCCATTTTGAATAATGAGATTCCATGGTTCGCGGACTATGCGAACTACTTGGCTTGTGGGATTGAACCTCATGGTTTCAATTCTCAACAAAGGAAGCGATTTTTCAAAGAGGCTTCGAGGTTCTATTGGGATGACCCTCTCTTGTTTATAAAGTGCGCCGATGGTGTTTTTAGATGGTGTGTGCCCAATCATGAGATCAATTCGGTGTTGAATCATTGCCATACTTTGGCATGTGGAGGGCATGGTGGAGCAAGCAAAACTGTTGCTAAGGTGCTCCAATGTGGTATGTTTTGGCCATTCATTGCAAAAAGATGCTCGTGAGTTTATTTGAGCTGTGATAGATGTCAAAGGAGTGGCGGCATCACGAAGAGACATGAGATGCCTCAACAAAATAATATGGAGGTTGAGCCATTTGATGTATGCGGAGTTGACTTTATGGGCCCTTTTGTCCCTTCTTTGGGCAACATGTACATCCTTGTTGCGGTTGACTATGTAACTAAGTGGGTTGAAGCCATTGCCTCCCCCACCAATGACCACAAGGTTGTGACTAAACTCCTTAAGAAGATCATCTTCCCAAGGTATGGGGTACCCCGAGTATTGATAAGTGATGGCGGTTCACACTTCGCCAAGAAGCAACTGGAGGCCCTCTTGAAGAATTACGGGGTGAATCACAAAGTCGGACTTCCTTATCATCCCCAAATTCAAGGCCAAGTTGAAGTTTCCAACCGGGAAGTGAAGAACGTCCTTGAGAGAGTGGTAAATAAAACAAGGATTGGTGTTTGAAGCTAGATGATGCTCTTTGGGCTCTCCGCACGGCTTTCAAGACGCCTATAGGAACCACTCCCTACCGCCTCGTGTATGGCAAGGCTTGTCATTTGCCGGTGGAACTCGAGCACAAATCTTGGTGGGCAATCAAAGAGCTCAACATGGATCTTCACTTGGCGGGAGATGATCGGAAAGAAAAGCTAGTTGAGCTTGAAGAACTCCGGTTCGATGCATATGAGAGCTCGAGACTGTACAAGGAGCAAACAAAGAAATGGTACGATCACCGGATTCAGCAAAGAGACTTCCGGGTTGGAGACAAAGTCTTGTTGTTTAACTCAAGGCTAAAGCTCTTCCCCGGAAAATTAAAGTCCAAGTGGGCGGGACCCTTCCAAGTGTTGAAGACTACTCCTTATGGAGCCTATGAGATTTTGGGCGACAATGGTCCGTTTTTGGTGAACGGTCAAAGATTGAAGATCTACCATGATAATCAAGCCATCGGTTATGTTGGTTGCTTGATCCTTCGCTCGCCCGAGCGCTCCTCTTGAAGAACATATCCTTTCAGTCAAGCTAATGACTTAAAACAAGCGCTACACGGGAGGAAACCCGTTTTTCTTCTTCTTTTGCTTTTTCTATTTTTATTTTTACTCTAGATTTTTGTTTTACCGGCTAACCATGAGCATTGGATTAAGCTTAAGAGGATTTGATTCATTTGAGAAGTCGAAATTTAACTCAATTAAGTTGTTGGGCAGTCTGTTTGGTGCGCCCGCACCAAACAGCTCGAATGTGTAAGATGTTGGCAGATGAATTGGTGCGCCCGCACCACATAGAGGTGCTTCCGCACCATTCTGTCTGCATTGATTAAAAAAAACTAAAACATTGGTGCGCTCGCAACTCATGTGAGGTGCACCGGCACCTTTCAAAAAAAATTTCGGAAATTTTGAACGGTGCGCCCGCACCTCAAAGAGGTGCGCCCGCACCATTCTCGTCTCGCATCGAGGAAAAAAAAAACAGAAACATTGGTGCGCCCGCACCTCATGTGAGATGCGCCCGCACCGTTCAAAAAAAAATTTCGTAAATTTTAAACGGTGCGCCCGCACCTCAAATTGGTGCGCCCGCACCAAATTCCCCGCATACTTCAACAGCAGGCAGGAAGTTTGGTGCGCCCGCACCTTTTGGAGGTGCGCCCACACCAAACCCCGACAGCACTATAACCGTGATTTCCTTTCTTTTTTTCGGCACACAACACTTTTCCTCCACTAAATTTCGAACTCTCTCTCTCTCACTCACTCACTTTCTCTCTCTTCCACAACTCTAGATCCGGCGACCACCGCGACTTTTCGGCGACCTCCGACCACTTTCTCACCGGAAAACTCATATCTTTCCTCTCTACAACACTCAAGTACATCAAATTTGGGGTTTTTGCAAGCTTTGGATTTCTAGGGTTTCAAAATTGGGGATTTTCATCTCCAAGTTGGTAATCTTCTTCTAATCTCTTGTTTTTCATTGATAATCTTGTTATTTGGACTACAAGTTTGTTTTCTTTTTGATTGCATGCTTGTTTTTTCTCCTAGCTTTGGTTTGTTCATGAATTTTGCGCAACTTTGTGATTGGTGTTGTGATGAACTAGTTTAATTATTTGTTCTTTGTGGAAATTTCATAGTCAATGAGATTTTTGTGAACTAAATTGAACTATTTGAAGTGATTTGTTGAGCAAGTATTGATAAAAATGTTGTTGGATTGTTGGTTGTGTGAGTTAGAGAATTGTGTGAGTTTGATTGAGTTTTCGGATTAGAATCAAATTCTTGCTTGTTAGCAACTTCGTTGCTATTAATTGTGGGATTTATGTGCTGGTAGTTTTTTTTTCTTTTTAGGTTTTTGTGTGTTATTAGTGTGGTGATTTGTTTGACCAAAGGTTTTGAAGAGTCCCTCTGTTACGGCCACGCCCTTTGTTTTTCCCCGTTTCAAAGAAAATCTTTTTCACATTGTTTTTAAAACAACACCATGGGAAAAAAAAGTGGCGAAGGATCCTCCTCCAGGGCTAAGAGAGCTAAAACAGGGTCCTCCTTGCAAGGACCCTCTTCTAGCTCTAATCCCCCTCTTATCTACCCTCTCAAATTCTCAAATGCTGCACACCGTCAAATTTTTACTCAGCTTTCGAACCGAACTCTGCGACCCACGAAGTTCTATGACTCTGGTACCTGCCAGCACCTTAAAATCGACACGATAGTAAGGGAGATGGCAGGAAATCTGGGGTTGTCGAACTTCCTTCCAGTTCGGGAACCTACTTATGACCAACTAACTCTTGAGTTCTTGAGTTCGTTGAACATAAGTAGGAAGCAAGAACCCGGTGCTCTGACTATTCAAGCTCGTCTATTTAATCAAGTCAGAACACTATCTTTTGACGAGTTATGTGACGCATTTGGGAGGGACTCTACTGCCCCATGTGATGCCCCTTATTCAATAATTTGGGCGGGGTACAATGAACAAGAGTGGTGGGCCAAGATCACTGATGGCACCACTCGGTTTGATTTAAGTCGTCTAAGGCTTCTGAGATTATCCATCCTGCTCTCCGCTACTTACATAGGATGTTGGTTTACACCTTCTTTCCTAAGCAAGAAGTCGGGCAATTAAGAATGGAAGAGCTGTTGGTTTTGTGGTTGGCCACTGATGAGGCCCACCATGAAGCCCGAATCAACTTTGCAGCTATCTTCCTCAATCGATTGCAAGAGATTAGGGGGGTACTACGCTAGCTGGGGAGATCATTTGTGGTGGAATGATCACCCGGCTAGCGTCTTACCTCTCGTTGGACGATGACCTGGCCCGCTTAGAAGAAAGCGTGCCAACTGTTGGTCAGTCCAACTTATTAGATGGTGCGACCCTTTAGTAGATGAAATTTCTGCGTAGTTTTCTGAAAACCAGTTGCATTTGGCTCGTGGGCGGGAGACCCTACTGTTATATGGACACTGAGTTCATTTGGAACCCCCCGCCTGAATGTAACAGATGGCGGGTTCCCCCTTTCCCCTATTGACCCAGATCATTGCGCTGATATGACCTACCTTCAGTCCACCACTGTGGAGAGGGTACCGAGGGTTCCCAGTGTTCCAAGGCTCGAGCACCGCATTCCCGTGAGTGATGCGGCCGAGACCTCTTCCTCTCAGTCCTTTGATATGGCCTCCGTCATGGCGGTCATAACCCAGATGCAGTCCACTCAAGCTGCCAACCACTGTGCGGTCACTGCTACCCTTGATGGTATCCGCACCGACCTTGACCATGTGTCTCGAGTGGCTTGGTGAACTCATCTCGCCAATGTCCACTCCGAACATGAGGCTCCCTTCCGTAACCACCCTTACTACCCTCCTGCCTTTGACCCTCATGACAGGCCATTTCAGGAGGTACCCGTCTTACTATCCAGACGGGTATCCAGGCGCATTTTTCCCTTCTAACCCCCTCCTGATGGGGGCAATGATGGGAACTCTTAGGTGCTCTTTTTGACCCCCCCCCCCCTCCCACCTTTTGCAACTCCGAGCGCGGAGTTTCGCTTAAGCGTGGGGGCCCTTGCATGCATGCCTATGTTTTTTGGGAGTTTTTTTTTTGGTATTTTTGCATTGCATAAAAAAAATTAGGGAGGCTTAGTTGCATTTATGATTTGTGGCTAAGAGTGTTCATAACTTGATTGGAAGACCTTCTTTGCATTTGACTTGGTGATTTTGGAAGCCTCGTTGTGACGTTAGATGATCTTTGAGATCGGTGACTTTTGGTAGAGTCTCTTTGAAACTAGGCGAGTTGGTTGATTGGATTGCCTTGTCCCTTGTGCGATGAACCCCGAATGAGAGCCAAGAACCTCGTAAGACTCATCTACAACCCTCACCATTGATCGCCTAACTTGTGACTTGCATTTTAGCTCCCCAAGATTGCATAAGACCGAGCCTATAGAAGAATGATTTAGGGCATTTCTTTTTGCTAGAAATAGGAGCTCAAAAGCCAAAAAGCTTTTATACCTGCATAATTGTCCGCTTCTCAACCCATTTGAGCCTTTCTATCCTATTTTTGCTTAACCCTCATAATAAGTCATGGACAAACTTTCTCCAAAGTGGAGTACATGTCTAGTTTGTTTGGAGTTGAGTTATTTTGATACTAAGTCTTTGGTTGAAAGTGAATTAATGTTCGTGTATAATTGCAAAAGTTGAGGAAAATTGTGAGAAAGGAAAGACAAAGGAAATAAAAGAAAGAAAAAATGCTCTTAGTGCTTCATTTGGATTTCTATTGAAAAGAAAGAAAGAGCAAATTGTAGACAAAAAAAAAATTATGTTCAAAAAGTGAAAATCAATATTCCAAAAAGTAAAATCAAGTGTTAATCAAAGATGTGTGAGATTTCGATTTGAGTTGGTGTTTGGACTAGCTTGGGGGAGTTTTTACCCCTATTGTGTACTCCACTTTACCCTTTTTGCACCACATTCCTAAATTGTTATCCACACCCTTTAACCTAGCCCCGTTACAACCTAAATAAAGTCCCTTTTGACTTCTAGATTGGACTTGGTCAATTAGTAGTGGCGGGTGAGATTTTATTCAAGTCAAGATGAGGGTCATCAAAATGTGGTAGAGGCGAGCTATTATGGTTGAGCATCCCTAGGGGGGAGTCAAACTCGGGACTTAGAAGTGGAGAAGAGTGATAAATCACTTTTAGAAAGCCTATTTTCAAGGGGACTCGGTTGATCGGTGGATTAGATCCCTTAAGTCACTCTTGTGCTTCCTAATCATCTTCCCTCTTGTGTTTGGTTGGTCTCCTAAATCTTGTTATGAACTCATTTAGCTTGCATGTCATACTTGTAGCATTGCTTTTAGAGAATCTAGATTAGTTGTTGCATGATTTCTATTTTTCCTCTTTTTCACCTCCTCTTTTCTTTCTTTCTCATTCTTAGTTTACTTGAGGACAAGCAAAATGCTAAGCTTGGGGGAGTTTGATAAGTGCGTTTCTAACGTACTTTATGAGCTCCTTTTGGTTTGGTTTGATCCTCTTTATACCCTTTTCTTCCCTCTTTCTTCCTCATTTCTCTCTCTATTTCCTTCACTTGATCATTGTTGATCATTGTGACATTTCGCAAGATTTTCGGTCAATTTTGACTGGATTTCTAGTACATTTGCTTTCACCGTGTTTTCCCGTGCTTTGATTGCAGGTATGATCTTTTATAAGGTCAAGAGTTGGGAGATACGGTAATAGGCGGGAGTTTCGTGGAGTTTGCACGCGCGAAAATGGAATAAAGGAAGCTTGAGTTGAGCTCCATGGTGTGCCCGCACCCCCTTAGCACTGCCCGCACACATTGGTGCGCCCACACCTGGAACCGGTGCGCCCGCACCGCCCCATAGATTGGGAATCCTAATTATCAGTCAGTTAGGTGCGCCCGTACCAGATCTGAGGTGCGCCCGCACCAAGCTGGTGCGCCCGCACCAAGCTGGTGCGCCCGCACCTTTCCAGCGAAGATTGGTCACCTGAATCAGTGGCCTTGGTGCGCCCGCACCACCTGTTTCCGTGAGAAAATTGTAATTCTCGTGGGCATTAAAAACAATAGGTGTTATGTTTTTTCGACTTATGCTTTATTCTGAGTTTTTAGAGAATATTACTAGGGCTTACTTTAGAGAGAAAAACACTTTGCTTATTCTTAGATTTGAGATTCATTGATTAAAGTTGTTGATTATCTACACTTTCAAGGTAACTTTCATTAATTTAATTTCAATGTTTTCAGTTTTATTCATCTTTTAGATTATCAATCTCTCCTTTTCCATAGTACTAGTTCTCTTTTATTATAGTGTCATATTTGTTATTTTCATTAGATTAATTATCTCTTAATCATCTTTTAGATTATCTACACTTTCCAATATGGAAGGGCTGCGGTTTTGGGCCTAAAAACGCCTTCTTCTTTGTACAAAGGGCTGCGGTTTTGACCATAACCGCAACCCTTTTGACCCAAAAAAAAAAAAACATTTTTTGCCAATCTTTTACTCCTAAATATATCAAGAAATTTACAACATGAAAAATCAAAAAACGAATCAACAAACAAACAAAACGAAATTATTTATTAACAATCAACAAGAACATCAAATTACAATTTACAGTAAAAAAAACAAGAACAATTTAAGGCACTAACTATTAAAAAAACGAACAACAATAATAGTCGAAATTATATATAAACAAGAACGAACGAAAAAAAAAAAAAACGAAATTACATATCAACAAGAACAACTAGAACAGCCGAAATTTACAGTAAGAAAAATGAACGAAAATTACATATCTCTTAATCATGCTTAGCGCTAGATTAGTTATTGATTTCATGTTTTTATGCTTTGAATCCATGATTAGTGAGTAGTCTCCTATCGAGGGTTAGGGTGAAAGTATGGATTAGGGTTTAAATGTATTGTTAATGTGATTGTGATGATTTAAAGACGTTTTGTGTATTGATCTTGGTGTTTTGAGGCCTTAGGATAGATATTGATCACATTTGTGCTTTGGTATTTTGATTTCAAATGTTCTTAATTGAATTATGAACTCTTTTATCATCCCCATGAATCAACTTAATTTCTAGGCCAAGATATTGGGTAGAAATTAAGGGGATCCTATATTAGGGGTTTTCCAAATTCATTGGATCTCTTAATCAATTGACTAAAGACCATTCGAGAGAGGATTTAGTTGATTGATTAAGCGATCATTCTCGAGGACCATTCGAGAGAGGACTGTCAGTATTTTAGAGGAAAACTAAACCTTGCGTAATCGTTGCCTTTGAATCACAATTGCTTTAATAATCGTTGTCCACTTTGATCCATGCTAGTAACCTTAACTCTAGTGTCTTCCTTATTCATATTTTCATCTCATATTATTTGCTAGTTCTTTGATAATAGTTAGTTTTAGTTGTTACGAAATTCATTCAAAACCCCCAAAAACCCTTCAATTAGGTAATTTAGACTTAATAGACTTTGATTAATCCCAATTTCCCTGTGGATCGACCCTTGACTTGCCTTTACTATGTTCTTAGTAATTGCTTGTTAGGAGTTATAAATATTGTTTGAAAAGCGATTTTTGGTGCTTTAACGACACACTAAAAACCTCTTATCAATTGCCAATATTCAATCTCAGGATTAACATTGTCTAGAGTAATTTTAACAATACTCTCATTTCCAGCAATCACATGATTATCAGGACAAGCTAAATTCAATCCTTCCACACTAACATTAGCAAATAATGTTCTTCAGGTGTTTTGATTACCTGGATTATGGTTTAATTGTTGAATCGAATGAGGAGATGGATTAACATTCGAAGGTCCAGATTGTCTTAATGGAGTTATCACAGAAGCAATCCACTTATCCAGATTACTCCGTGCCGCCTCAATGTTTGCCTTGTCCTGATTTGATAGGTTCATGTCAATGGAACAGTGCGAATCAGTATCATCTTCCTAAGAGGTCCAACTCAGTGCTGAAAGGTCATGCACTTCATTCACACTTTTCATAGATTTATTATTCTTCTTGTTACCAGACCCGGCCCTGAACAAGTCCAAAATGGGACTCTGAACAGGGCCTCCATTTTGGAAGGGCCTCAAGTTTAAAAAAAAATTAAAGAAGTAAGCCCAAGCAAGGCCCAGGCGCCCAGCAGAAGTACACGCATACCAGCAAATTAAATTACCAGCAAAATTACACCCTACAGTAACACGCATACCAACCCAGCAGTACACTGCAATGCTGCATACACACATAACAACAAGAGATCTTCTCTCTCCTCACTCACTATCTCTTTCCTTCTCCTCGATTTTCTCCATTAACCACTGGGAAAAAGGTGAGAATTTCGAGGTTGGTGAGGTGATTCAAGAGTTGGTTGATGACATGACTTGTGTTGTCTTGGATGCTAATAGGTTAAGAAGAAGTGTTCTTGCTGATATTATGGGAGCTTTGAATGTTTATCAAATTTGCTCTTTTTCTTCAAGCTCTTGCCCAATTCTATGTTGGGTTTTGGGATACTAAGTTGCTTGCTCACTTTAACAACTCCAAATTAACTCTGGATTGATGGGTTTGATTTTCGGTTTCTTTGAGTTTGGAATTTCTTGGATGGGAATAAGAAAGAGGGCATGGCTTGGATTTTTAATATTTTTGGTGAGTTGGTCTCCTGTTGTTGTTTTAATTGTATTGATTTCATTTGCTTACATTGAGTTTTTTTTAGAAGAATTTATGTTTCTCTTGTTTGCAGGGAATTATCTAGCTGAGAATCATTGGTTAATTATGTGAAGGAGGACCTTGTTTTTTTCTTGTAAGTGTTCTGGTTGTGAATTCTTTATCTGGAATTAAACGATTCAACGATTTCATGTGATGTTGTAAGTTTTGTTGTACAAAATTTGTCTCTTCATAGCAATTACTATAATCCAGATATTGGTTTCGTATTTGCTGGTCTACTAGTTTTTGTTACTTGTGATTTATCATTTTTTCTAGTATCACAAGGTAAAGAGCCAAAAGATTGAGGTGGTTTCTTTGCAATTGTGTTATCTTTACACAGAAATATTTTTGAGACCGTTATACGTATTTTTGAATTTTTTTATATAGGGGCCTCATTTTTAACGTTGAGCACAGGGCCTCCATATTGTTCGGGCTGGGGCTGCTTGTTACCACCATTTCCTTTCTTCGAATCTATTGCCATTGCTTCAGCAGTTTCTAAGATTCATATCTAGAAATTAATGATATTATTGTAATTCTAGCGAAGGAAGAGACTATCTCTCTAGACTCATCTCTTAAACTTTTTCTTTTGTGTTTTTATTTAAAAAAATTTAAAGATTGTGAATTTGGAACATTATATGTTCCTAATGGTTTAATCTATTACCTTAGTCATTGTCACTAAATTTTCCTTCCTTAGTATAATTTAATTTCTAAATTATGTATGTAAATTTTATTTCCACTTTATTTTTCTTGTTTGATGCATAGATGCAATCTATTTGGGATGTCTCATAATTATTGGAGTATTATACTATAAAAGTAGTAAAGAAATAGCAGTAAGATTAAATTTTACATTTGTTGACACATGTTGGATATAGGTATACATGATTTCATATTATCTGTAAATTAAATGATCTCCCAAAATTTTCTATAAATCAATATTTAATCCTAGGACTTAACCTATGCTCTACTTGACTTGCACAATTGAGCCAAAGTTAGTTATAAATAGGAAGTTGTATAATTTGATAAATGTTAGCTGCCTTACACGTGGAGGAATGGTCCCTTAATAAAAAAAAATGTACATTGATAACCAAACTTATCTTATTTAAATTTTTTTTAAAATAATTATTTTAGATATAGTAAATCTTAAGTTTTCTCTCTTAGGAAATAGAAATTTCTAGAGCAAATAAAGTAATAATACTAAGTTAATGATTTTTCTTTCTTCTAGATTCAGCTTTTCATTTTTCTTCCTCATAAGCCGTATCCTGCTCCTAAAATAAGGTTTTTCTTCCTCTTAATCCCTAACCTGCTCAATGAAAAACTCTTATACTAATTATGAGTTTGGCGTGGGACTCAATTCGCAATTTTCACATGTTTTACTTTGTTCTTGATAAAATTCTCTCTGAATCCTGCTTTATGTGTCCCTCTTTCTCCAATTCACCTGAAAAATCCCATGCAAATCAAAGATTTGAGGAACCAAAAACTCTCTTCCACAACTCTAAATTTTTTTTTCATGGCTCCAACACTTTCTAGTCTTTCATTTTCTGATTTTTCATCCATTGAAATACTAAAGAGCCATGTATTGTATCCGTATTTTTTTTTCTGTTTTTTCGTTCAGGTTATTAACTACCCGCCAAAGAATAAATCAGATTTTGAACACCTCTATGTAATCATAAGATAATTATATGAATATGGGTCTTATTTTAAAGTATGTTTCGAGCCGAATCCAATAGTATAAATATTATAATTTTTACTTCATATAATTGAAGTTATGGCCGATTTATATAATATAATGATCCCTTATAGCTTATTATTGAGAACCAAACTCTATTTTCTAATTATCCATAGTTATTATTCTAAAATCATAATACTATTTATATTTTGTGACAAGGTAATCCTATGTGTGGCTCTTCCAATGCTCCAGAAAAAAGCCTCTTGTACTAATTATAAATTGGTTATTTCACCATGTACCCCTGACAAATTTTTTTTTGTACCATATAATTACCTTGTAAGTTTCCAAATTCACCATATACCCCCGACATTTTAAAAAATACATCAAACTACCTTTATGACTAACGAAAGTCTAACACCGTTAGTCATTAACTCCTAATCCTCCCTCAAACCCTAATTAAATCATCTAAACCTAACCCCTCGAACCCTAACCCCTAATTAACCCTAACCACCCAATCACCACCCCTCCCCCACCACTACCCCTTCCCCCACCACCCCGCAACCCCCTTTCCTCACCCCCATGACCCCTACCCCCACTCCCGAAACCCCCGCCACCCCGCAGCCCCACCCCCTCCCCGTAGCCCCTATCACCCTTCCTCGCATCCCCGCAGCCCTCCTTTCCTCCCCCACATCCTCTTCCTCTTCCTCCCAGATTTTCGAAAATCCGGGTTTTGATTTATAGAACAAAAACAGAGACGAATTTTTTTTCTCGGGTTCGAAAATCTGGGAGGAAGAGGGAAGGGGATGTAGGGGTGGCTGCGGGGATGCAGGGAGGGGGAGGGGGGATGGAGAGGGGGCTTCGGGGGGGCTGTGGGGGGAGGGAGGGACGGGGGCTTGGCGGTGGGGGAAGCGGGGGCTGCGGGGAGGGGGTTGCGGGGCTGCGGGGGAGGAGGGAGGGGGCGTGGGGGTGGGCGAAGGGGGGCTGCGGGGTTGGTGGGGGAGGGGCTGAGGGGTGGTAGGGCGGTGGGGGGTAGGGTGGGGGGAGGGGTGGTGGTTGGGTGGTTCGGGTTAATTAGGGGTTAGGGTTAGGGTTAGGGTTCGAGGGGGTTACGTTTAGATGATTTAATTAGGGTTAGAGGGGGAATTAAGGGTTAGTGAGGAACGGTGTTAGACTTCCATTAGTCATAATAGTAGTTTGATGTATTTTTTTAAAACGTCGGGGTATATGGTGAATTTGAAAACTTGCAAGGTTATATGGTGCAAACAAAAAATTTTCAGGGGTATATGGTGAAAAAACTAAATTATAAATTCCTTGCAAGCAAAAGTATTGTAAATAGTTTTATAATATTGTAGAGCATTATAATCTATAAAGTTATCATATAAAGAAGTTTATCTTTTATGAAATGAAGCATCCATGATATATAGTATGGCTAAAATAAATAATGTAAATTTAAATTTTTAGGCCCCGATACGCTCAAGTTATACGATGTTTTTGTGATATTTTAGGTGCACTTTGCTAAGGGATTTGTTCGTAATTGTTAACGTTTGCATATAAATCAACCTTAGCGGAAGTTCGGAGTTTTGTGAGTTAATTAGTGTTAATGTTCTAGATTCCGAGCTTTTAAGGAGAAACGGAATTAAACGATGTTTAATTGAAGTTATCCTTGAGTGTTCAAGAAAGTTCAACACCATGGCTTGGTGGCACGGAAGCAAGTTATGAGTTGACGACAATGTGCTATCCTAGCAGCAATGCCCCATCCCTACACCGCACTAACCCAGCAGCATCGCAAGTCATCCACAACAGTCCATGGCACCACCCACACAGCTCACGTCTGCCCAGTAAGCCCAGCGTCATCGCCGGCCTAAGCGAGCACGGCAAGAAGGCAAAGCACGGCCCGGCACTCGTCGCACCTCGCGATGAAACTCGCGACTTCGCGACCGCGCTGCTTGCGGCGCTCCCATGCATCTCGCGACGCGAAGTAGCTCGCGACTCGTGAACCCTGCCATCGCACCTCGCGATGCATGTCGCGACTCGCGGCCCTCGCACCCATGCCATTTTGTGCGGATGTCAGTCAGCTCTTCGCGACTCGCGGCCAGTAGCACGACTCGCGACGCTTAAGTCGGTTTGGGGCCACGTTTTGTGCGGGGTTTAAAAGCCTCCTAAAACCTATTTTCTTGGAGACCTGAGAGGAGGAGCAGAGCTGAAATGGAGGAGAGAGAAAAAACACTCCTCTCTTAATTCTCCTTCCTCACTTTTGTTATTTTTCTTAGTTTTCGTAGTTTTCTTAGAGATTTCAAAGTTGGATTTGGTTTTTGCTATCGGATTGTAGCTTGAACGGTTCTTGAAGAAAATTAACATGAAGCTTCAACCGTTATCGTGAGATCTTTCCTCTCTATCTGTTTTCCTTGATTATGGTTTAATTTCTATGATTGTGTTATATGATTTTTGCATAATTATGCTAGAACATTACTAGTTTGATTGTGTAATTAATCTAATGCTAGATTTAAGAATAGAATCGGATTGCTTTATTCTTTTATCTATTGGTAGCAAACTAGGGAATAACTTAGATGCAGATCGTCTTGGTTATTTCTTGGGGAAATTGAATCAATTGTTGAATGTTTATCGCGTGTATGACATTAGCAGGTCTGTTGGTTCTCTGTGTTTATTCTTTGCTATTGGATTGAACTTAGACACTAATCGGACTAGGTTATCCTTTAGTTAGGGTTTTATAGTCACGCTGATCGTGCTATTCAACTAAGAATAAGGAGAATACGAGATTAGTTCTCGACAATAGATAATCATGGAAATAATTAGAGTTGAGGTTCAATTATCGATAATGAATTGAAGTGGATGTTAATCGGATTCAAGATCTTCCCATATTGATTTCTCATTTTATTTATATGCTAGTTAGTTGTAGTTAGTTCTTAAATCTATTTGAAACCCCCCTTGTTATTAGGTTTCTCGGCCCTTAGCTTAATCTAAGTACTGATTCACGCTAAATATAAAGCTCGTCCCTGTTTCCCTGTGGATACGATCCCTACTTCCATTATACTTGCTTAGTGTGCATGAGAGTAGGAGAAATTTATCTTTGGTTAGGTGTACACGGCAAACGCCTACTAGCCCTCTAAATATATGAGGCCCTATGTTATACTTTTTTTTCTATAAATATTAAAAAAAATTGATATTTTGAACTAGATGTCGAGGTGAATCTAATAAGATCTCACATATGCATGATTATATTTTTCCTTATGTACATTTCACAAAATACAGTCAAAGAAAGTAATTGAATAGTGTAAAAGTGAAAGTGTTTATGTATTTTGAAATGGAGGAGGTAACTTATAAGTCACTTTGGACAATGCGAAAAACGACCGACTTTTACACTAATGGATGATGCAATAAAAAAAGATGAGAGAGAAAGAAATGAGAGAAAAGAAACGAACAAAGAAAAAAGACCCATATCTCGAGCTATAAACCCTAGCCAAATGCATCTGCCATCCCCTAATCCTCACCCAATTCATCTCAATTCCCTCTTAAAAAGTTCTATCTTGCTGTTATCGCTCTTCTTGTCAATGAATATTCACTAAATTGGAGATGCAAGTGAAGTTCAAAATTTTTGGTTTCCCCAAAAGGTGTTCGCATACAATTTCCCCAAAAAAATCTATAATTTATGAGAGGTGTTGTTGTCCTCTCCTCTGTACAATTCAAATAAAGCCAGATGTTTTCAATCTACATATTTCGTTCCAGTCTTTGAACGGGATTAAAGGTTTCTTTTCCTTCACTTTAAGTTCAAATTAGGCTCCCTGGCTAGATTTTGTAGGTTTTTTTGTATCTGATGTGATTGTTAGGTCAAAAAGGGTTTCAATTTCATTTCTTGGCGTGGTTCAATATTATTTTAGGATTGCTCCAACTTTTAAATTGCTCAATGAAGGATGCAGGTGTGTGCTGTTGAGCCATGTTTCTCTTCCTCTATTTGTTCAACCGTATTCGAAAACCTTGGGTGTTTACCACATGGGAAGAAGCTTTATTGTGTCCCCTCCTATTTACCAGATTTCATGCTGTTGGGCATTTGTGAAGTTTGTGCAAACATCGCAAAGCAACACAAGCGAACCAAGCTCGTGCACACAAGAGAACCAAGCTCGTGCACACAAGCGAAGGAAGCTTGTGCACACAAGGGGAGAAGGTGTGTAGAGTGGGGGGTCGGGCGGGATGAACATGGGCCCGGGTGGGCGGTATCTTACTGGGCGACCTCTAGGCGTGGCTCGTGTTATGTAAATCCTCCACTTGGGCAGAATGTTGGAGCCTTCGTTCCCCCGGGCGACCAACCTATCCTAGGCGGGTGTGTTGAAGCTCGGGCGTGCATAATTCTTGGGGCTACAGGCAGAATGTTTGTGGAATGTCTGCCCTAGGCGGACGGTGTATTAGCCCGGGTGGGGGGTTTCTTCGCGCTCATCCGGGCAGTTCAGCTTTGTCGGGATTTTTTACGGGTTTGAGCTTCAATCTCGACCCTTGGATTGTTTTTTCCCCTTTAGAGTATACCCCCCTCTTTCATGTTTTAGGCTACTATTCACACAAAGTGAGATCTTATTACGGTTTAGTGAAACAGGAGAGAGAGAAAATAACATCAAACTCATCCATTAATGCTTGTAATCTTCATCTATTGTTACCATTAATGCTTGGTTGATTTTTTCTCCCGGTGCTCGAGTTTTCCCATGTTATTCGGTGTGTTTTTGATTGATTTCCTTATTGTGCTTTGTAATACCCCTCATGATTGCTTTAAAAGGGATTTAGCAGGCTACTCGTTCCAACAAGATGCATCTTTCTTTTAGGGAACTCATTTCCTTAATTACTCTACAGTTAAGCGTGCTTGGCTGGGAGTAGTTCAGAGATGGGTGACCTCCTGGGAAGTTTCTCTGAGTGAGGACAAATGCGCAGAAAGAACTTGTGTTGGTTATTGAGGACAATTGTTGGCCCTGGATGCGCATTGATGACAATATACTCGACTCCATATGGGTCGGGTGTTACAAGTGGTGTCAGAGCAACCCTGTGACTAGGGATGTCAATGGGCAGGATTTGGACATGATCCTCTAGGATCCAGATCCGTTCTTCAGGCATGGATCCAGATACGACCCGGATCCGTTGGGTAATAAAATTGAGGATCCAGATCCAATGGATCCTACGGATCCGGTTCCAAAACGAATCCTAACCTATTTTCTTCAAACGACCCTAATTTTCACAATAATTAAATATTTTAAAGAACAAAACAACAATATGTAATATTCATTTGTAGATGTTGAAAAAACAAGCATTCAACCTTAATATAACAAATCCAAGCATAAATATAATTAAAAGTTTAACATTAAGTTTTACCTTTTTAATTATATATTTTAAAATAATTATAAAAAACGGGTAAACGGATCCAGGTCTGGGTAATAATTTTGGACCCGGTCCAGATCCATTTTTAAAAGCTATGATTTAGATCCTACCCGGATCCGTCGGGTCTAAAATTTGAGGATCCAAATACGCAAAAAACCGATCTGGATCCACGGATCCGGGTAGGGTCCATTACCACTGACATCCCTACCTGTGACAACATGCTGATGGTGTGAATAATTAATCCAAGGTTGGTCGCCTAGTGGGGGAGGATTTTAGGCTATATCATCGATCATTGCGGTTGAATATGTGATTACTTTCCAGGTTGGGGCGACCCACGGTCGTTGTGGTGAATATGTGGAGTCCTCAAGCTTAACGAGGGCGTTGCTGTCCACTTGTGGGGGTGTATGTAATACTCCTCATGATTGCTTTAAATAAATTTAGCAGGCTACTCGTTCCAACAAGATGCATCTTTCTTTTAGAGAGCTTCATCCTTATATACTTCACAGTTAAGCGTGCTTGGCTGGGAGTAGTCCAGGGATGGGTGACCTCTTGGGAAGTTTCTCAGGGTTTGCATGAATGAGGACAAAATGCACCGGAAGAACTTGTGTTGATTATTTAGGACAGTTGTTGGCCCTGGATGCGCATTGGTGACCATATACTCGACTCCGTATAGGTCGAGTGTTACATCTTAGTTTCACCAAATTCCATTAGTTATTGATTAGTGTTAATTACAAGTAATTAGAGTTTTGCTTAGTCTAATTCTCAACAAATGGTATTAGAACTAAGGTTAATTTTGGTGTAGTTGAATTATATTTGTGTGCAAAACTAGTTATTTGTTGAATGGAGTTCAATGTTTTTTTCTTTGTGGATATAAAGTTGTGATTTTTGAACTTGGGTTGTTGTTCAACAATGGAGGATGGAAAGGTGAGACTTGAGATGTTTGATGGGAACGATTTTGGCTTTTGGAAGTTGCAAATAAAAGACTATTTGTACCAAATTAAATGAATCTCTTCCTACCTCTTGAAGGTAAAAGACCAAGTGGTATGAAGGAGGATGAATGGAAAGTGCTTGACTGACAAGCTCTTGGCGTGGTGAGATTGACATTGACCTGGAGTGTTGCTTTCAATGTCAAGGAGATGAAAACAACGGCAGAGTTGATGCAAACTCTATCAAATATGTATGAGAAGCCCTCGGTAATTAACAAGGTGTATTTGATGCAATCGGTTTTTCAATCTTGAGATGGTTGATGGAAGTTCGGCCGCTGAGCACATAAATGAGTTCAATTCGATTATTAGCCAAATGTCTTCGGTTGATATCAAGTTTATGGATGAAGTTAGGGCATTTATTTTGATGTCTTATTTGCCTATATCATGGGATACAGTAGTTTCCGCCATTAGCAACTCTTCCGGGAAGGAGAAGTTGGTTTTTGACAATGTGAGGAACCTTATCTTGTGTGATAGCATTCAGAGAAAGGAGTCCGGTGAATCATTGGGTGGAGCCTATCATAGTGGTAATAGGGGTAGGGGAAGGGAAAGACAACAAAAGGGCAATGCAAAGCATGGAAGATCGAAGTCTAGGGGGCGAAGTAAGTCGAAGGGTGGTGCTCATCTTGTGTTTTGGGGTTACGTTGTGAAGGGGCACACTAAAAGAGAGTATACCAATCCCAAGAAGAAGGGTGGTGTGAATCATAAGAATCAGGATGATGCAAGTTTGTTCGTTAGTGTTGCATTCGATGAACTTGGTGATGCTTTGATCTTGAGTGTTGATAGCCCAATTATGTCTTGGATCCTTGATTCGGGAGCTTCAATTCATTCATTTCCATGCTAGGAGTTATTTCACAACTTCAAGGCTGGGAAGTTTGGAAAGGTTTATGTAGACAATGATGAACCTTTGGATATTATAGGAAAAGGGGAAGTAATGATCAAGACTTCAAGTGGAAGCCTATGGAAACTTCAAGATGTTAGATTTATACCTAAGATATAGAACCATGTTTGGTGACGGTGTTTGGAAGGTGACCAAAGGAGCTATGGTGGTGGCTCGTGGCTATAAAACCGTCACTTTGTACACTACCATAGGGTGCAAAAGCATTATTGCTACAACCATGAATGTGACACCAAGCTATGGCATACTAGGCTTGGGCACATGAGTGAGAAAGAGATGAAGATTCTAGCTTCAAAGGGTAAGCTATTGGGTTTGAAATCAATCGACATGGAATTTTGTGAGAGTTGTGTCTTTTGGAAGCAAAACAAAGCGTCCTTCACAAAAACCAATAATTCTTTGAAAGATGAGAAGCTAGAGCTAGTGCACACAGATATATGGAGTCCTTCCCCCATCAATTCCCTTGGTGGCTCACGGTATTTTGACTTTCATTGATGACTTTAGCCGGAACGTATGGATTTACTTCATGTAGCACAAGTCCGAGGTGTATGAAACCTTCAAGGTTTGGAAGGCGGAAGTTGAGAATCAATCGGGCAAGAAGATAAAGAGTATCAAGTCCGATAATGGAGGTAAGTATGAGTTGGAAGCTTCAAGAAGCTTTGTCAAGAGCATGACATTGTTTTGGTGAGGACTATTCCGGGGAAACCTTGCCAAAATGGGGTAGCGGAGAGGATGAATAGAACACTTCTTGAGAGGGCAAGGAGCATGAGGATCCATGCGTGTCTTCCTAAGTGCTTTTGGGCCGATGCCGTGAGCACCGCGGCATACTTGATCAATTAGGGACCTAGTGTTCCCTTGGAGTTCAATATTTCGGAGGAAGTTTGGAGTGGAAGAAGTATGTCTTTCACAATTGAGAACTTTTGGTTGTGTTGTTTTGTTCAATTCGAAAAGCGTGATAAGCTTGACCCAAAGGCCATTAAATGCTACTTCATAAGATATGTTTGTGAAAAATATGGATATCGTATTTGGGATCCTAAGAATCGTGTGGCGATTAGGCATTGTGATGTGACCTTTAATGAGAAATAATCCTTGTATAAGGATAACTTTGGTGGAGTTTACATTGAGAGAAAATGGATTGGGGAAGAGCGGGAAATTGTTGAGGTGGATGATTTTCAAGCTCCTGATCAACAAGATGTTCAAGCTCCTAATGTTGAAGAATCTAGTGATTTGGAGGATGATTCTCTTGATGACATAGATGAGGAGGTTCAATGCGAACCAAGCAATCCACAAGCTATGGTGAAGCAATGAAGTCTAGTGAATCGTCTAAGTGAGGAGATCTTCAAGGTCCATCAAGCCATCAAATCGATATTCTCCCTCATTGCACTATTTGTTGTTGACCGATGCGGGTGAACCGGAGTACTATGGTGAAGCAATGAAGTCTAGTGAATCGTCTAAGTGGGAGCAAACCATGAAATATGAGACAGACTCATTGGTGAAGAACAAGACTTGGGTGTTGTGTGAACTAACCAAGAGGAAAGAGAGCACTATTGAACAAGTGGATCTTTCGAAAGAAGTATGAACTAAATGGCACTATCCGTTTCAAGGCAAGGCTTGTGGTAAAGGGGTTTTCACAAAAAGAAAGAGTTGATTATCAAGAGATTTTTGCTTCGGTTGTGAAGCTAACCACTCTTAGAATCTTGTTGACAATAGTGGCTTCTGAAGATCTTTTTCTTGAGCAAATGCATGTGAAAACGACGTTTTTGCATGGGGAATTGGAAGAGAATCTCAATATGAAACAACCGGAAGGGTTTTAAGTTCCAGGTAAAGAGAACTTGGTGTGCAAGCTCATGAGGAGCTTATATGGCTGAAGCAAGCTCCAAGGCAATGGTACAAGAAGATTGACATGTTCATGTTAGGAAATGGTTTAGTGAGATCAGATGGAGATCATTGTTGCTACTTTCAAAGGTATATAAATGGTTGTATCTATTTGCTTTTCTATGTTGATGATATGCTTATTGCGGGTACTAGCATGGATCTTGTGAACAAGTTCAAGGAAAAGTTGACAAAGAAGTTTGAGATGAAAGACTTGGGTGAAGCAAGGAAAATACTTGGCATGATAATTTTGAGAGATAAATCAGCGGATGTGTTGAGTTTGTCTCAAGAGGAGTATGTCAAGAAGGTGCTAAAAAGATTCAATGGTTGATGCGAAGCCTCGGATTTCCCATCTTTCTATTGATCTCAAATTGTCAAAGGAGGGTTCACCCAAAATCGATGAAGAAAAGGAGCAAATGGCCATTGTTCCTTATGCTTCGGGCGTTGGTAGCATGATGTATACTATGGTGTGCACAAGGTACGACATCGCTCATGCGGTGGGAGTTATGAGTAGGTTAATGACAATTCCGGGTGAGCAACATTGGGAAGCCATGAAATGGCTCATGAGGTAATTACTAGGTACTTCTTCCATGGCTCTTTGCATCGGGTGAAAAGGAGTGATCTTAGAAGGGTTTGTTAATGCTGATTTTGGAGGATGTGTTGATTAAAGAAAGAGCACTTCGGGGTATGCTTTCACTATTGGTGGTACGACCATTAGTTGGATGTCCAAGCTCGAAAAGTGTGTCTCCATGTCTACTACGGAGTCCGAGTATGTGGCTACACTAGTAGAAAAATGATAATTTGCGTCTCCCTATTTTCGTCGAACAAAAGAAAGGCTGACGCAAATGTTCAGGGTCAAACGATTTACGTCGGATGTTAACGATGATCCGACGCAAATAACCACATCAAATCAGTAAAAAGAAGATTTGCATCGGACTGACTGGAATATGCAACACAAATGATTAAATCCCAAGGTTTTTGGATCCGATAATGTGCGTCGCATTGGCTCTAAGGTGCGACGCATATAGTATTGGGCCATGATTTGCACCGGATGGCCCATGAGACGCGACCCAAATCATGGGTTACATATTTTTAAGGTGCAAGTTTAGGGTTTTATTTGTAAACCTTCTCTCACTTCCTCCAGCCATTTTCGATTCTATCACCCTCAGTCCATTTTCCATTCTCCTCTCCCTCACTCTCACTCCGTCGTGCCCCTTCAGCAAACAATACCCATGTTGAGTTCACAGTCATCTCCAAGCATAGTGCAGAGAAATTGCTCTGCCTCCTCTACATTAGCCTTGGCACCACCGAATCCTTTTTCCTTCACCGACTCCTTCCTTGAACTCGAAGGTACATAATCTTTCCCTATAAGAGTAGAAACTGATTCCGGTAGTCGCCACCAACTTTCTCCTTCTAAATCCCGAACACCCACCGAACAATCCGAAAGGGGCAGAACACGACCATGGCAAACACAGAAAAGGAAAGGAGCACAAATTGAAGAAATTGATTTCAACTACTCGAACTTCCCTTTTTCCGGCGACTACCGACAAACCCAAACAAGAAGGAGGAGGAGCACAAATTGAAGAAATTGATTCCAACTACTCGATCTGATTTGTTTGGCATTTATCTTAGTTTAGGGTTTCATTTTTTCATTTTTTAGGTTTGATTTTCGGTTTTAATTTTCAGATCTGAAAATTCGTGTTTTCATTTTTAGATCTGAAAAATAAGAACTTTCTACTGATGTTGGTGACTTAGTTCGTGCAACTGAATATAATGGCCTTTCGCTTTTTTATTTCTTATATCTGATTTTTTTGTTTACTTTTTTGGCATTTATCCTAGGATTTTCAGATCTAGGATTTTCTTTTAATTTCCTGTTCTGAAATTCTGTTTTTTATTTTCAGATTTGGATTTGGTTATTCTTGACGTCTTCTTCCTCGAGCTCATCGGAAAACATCGCAGAATCATAGGCTGCTCACTTTCTTGCTCGATTGTTCTAGATTCAGTTTTTGTTTTACATTTTTTTTACATACTTGCAATGTAATTTGTTTGTATTTATTTTACATATTTTTTTCTCTCATTTTCAATCGATTATGGTGGTTTGTAATAAATTTTTGACATTAATGCGCACGAATAAGTTCTCTACAAATTTATGACTTCATATTTTTTTTAATAAAATAATAGCCATTTGCATCGGATCATGCTGCACATCCGACGCAAATGGTGCCATGTGAGTACTGCTGGTACTGGGCTCCTAGTGTCATGTGTGTCGCACATAGTTAGTAGTCCGACACAAATAGCTTAAAATCTGCGTCGTGTCCTAATCCGACGCAGATTAGCTCTCCTAAATTTGTGTCGAGGTCTCTAGCGTCGGACACATGTCCGACACAAATGAGGGTATAGCATCCGACGCAAATCGTTGATATTGTACTAGTGCTTTGTCGGAGGCGGGAAAGGAGATGGAATGGTTGAAGAATTTCCTTGAAGAAATGGGCATGAAGCAACAATAATGTGTTGCATAGTGATAGCCAAAGTGAGGTTCAATTGGCTAAGAATCCTATGTTTCACCACTGAACCAAGCACATAAAAAGGCATTACCACTACACTAGGAGTTTGGTGGATGATGGTGTCTTGGTATTAAGAAAGATTACATGTTCGAAGAATCCGGAGGACATGCTTTCTAAGGTGGCCCCCAGTGAGAAATTAAGGTTGTGTAAAACCTCAATTGGTCTCCATTGCTAGATGGATTGAGTAATTGCTAATAATGGTTTTGTATGGTGATGTTTCCTTTTTTTTTGGGTTTGTATATGGTGTCGCATTAGTGGTATGAAACCTTATTTGCCCAAATCTCCAAATGGGATATTGTTGGGCATGTGTGGAGTTTGTGCAAACATCACAAAGCAATGCAAGCGAAGCAAGCTCTTGCTCACAAGCGAAGGAAGCTTGTGCACACAAGCGGAGAAGGCACGTAGAGCAAGGGGCCCGGTTGGGATGCACTGTGGCCCGGGCGGGCGGTATATGACCAGGCGAGCTCTAGGCATGGCTCATGTTATGTTAATCCTCAACTTGGGCAGAAGGTTGGAGCCCTCTGGCCCAGGCGGGCATGTCGAAGCTCAAGCGTGCATTAATTCGTGGGGCTAGAGGCATAATGTTTGTGGAATGTCTGCCAGGGGCGAGTAGTGTATTTTGCGTCCTTTGCCTGCAGAAGGCTTTATTTATTACCTGCACAAGTCTATTACAAGGAAAATTTCAATGAGTACTTTCAATTTGTTATTTGATGCGTGAGAGGCATCAAGATTTAACAATCCGTGTTCTGTTAGGATTCTTTATGTAGTTCCCTAGTTATGTTAGGAAACTAAGTATTTTATTTGCTTAAGAACTCTAGTTTGTTTTAGTTTCCTTGCTTTGTTTTAAGAGTTAGAACACACTAGTAGGAGTGTTCATGGACTTGGCTTGTGTTTAGATAATAATCAGCCGTGTGGTATGGTTATCTTAGGCGTGTGATATAATTTTATTGTTCTATCTTTAAGTTTGTTAGTTGCATTAGAACTTGAACTCCTCTAGGACTCTTCTAATGTATTTATATTCGGTTATTATCAATAATAAAAATCAGTTGAATGTTTAAGTTTAATTCTTGGTGAATTAAAAGTTTTCTGGAGTGAATCCAACGTTTTCAGGAGTGAATCCTAAACCCTAGTTGAATCTTGACTTGGATTAGTCATAATTCTTCATATCCGTGTGTTACTCGGATTTCTTTGGTTGTTCTTCATCCAAGAATTCAGTTCTTGAAATTAATCTTCACTAAAGTTTGCATCTTTATTATACGAATCCACTAAACTACTTCTAAAGAGCCTAACTTTGTGTTTCTTGCATAAGGAAATACATCATCTTGGCGTGGCTGCTGATTCAACCACTCGTTTTGCTCTTCCTTCCACCACAAATCTGCCGTTCTTTTTTTACCCCTTCCACCATGCCTGCTGACCAAGAATCTTGGCAACAAGCCATCCAAACCACCAACGAACAAGTGCAACAACTCATTGCTCGGATGACTGCTATGAGCGATCAAGTTAGCACCATCCAACGTGACACCAACTTTGCACGCTCACCCCCACAAAATCAACCTAGGCGTGAAGATGAAATCAAGTTGGCTGATTTGCCTTCTTTTGATGGTGATCTCGTTCCAGAATCCTATTTGGAATGGGAACGGAGATTGAATCATTTTTTTGATCACAAGCAATTGAGTGATGGTTCACGTTTCTCCTATCACTAGTGGAAAAAAACGCAAGGGCTGCGATGCAAGGGCTGCGGTTTATTGCAAAACGCAGCCCTTAATAGTGAAGGGCTGCGGTTACACAAAGAACGCAGCCTTTAGTAATTAAGGGCTGCGGTTTTTGGGCTAACCGCAGCCCTTAATAGTGAAGGGATGCGGTTAGCCCTTAACCGCAGCCCTTTATAATTAATTCTCGCGTGGGCTGATGGGCTATACTTTATAATGACAAAATTCCGCGCTACCTCACTCTTTCTCTCTCATTCGTCCCTCTCCTCTCTCATTCTCGGTGACTAGGGTTTACTCCCAGACCACCACAAATCTTCATTCATCTATCTCCTCTCTAAAGTTAGGCACCGCACATCCTCAAATCTTCATTCTCCTCTCTTCCTCTCTCGCTCCTTCACTTCAAAACCTCATCATCGCCGCTATTAATGGCGTTTTCGAGCTCTGTTAAGGAGATAGATGTTTCAAAAAGCCGAAAATTGATTTCGCAATTTCCGACGACAAACTTCGTAATTCTAGGGTTTTGATTTTAGGCGGTACTAGTAGAGTTGGCGGTTCGTCTGCTGTCGCTCCTTCGACACTTTCTCCTGATCTTCGTATCTTCATCGGCGGACGAAATCGGTACTCTCTCTCTCTCCTCTTTTTTTTTGTGATTGAAGTTGGAATTTCAAATTTTGATTTGATTTTGGCTCTTTGTAAGGTTGATTTCGATTGTGAATGTCTCCAGAATTTATAGTTTATGTGAATCAATCAATGAGGACATCTGTGGTATAATCTCGGCTCGCCGGAGCCTCGGCGCTGCTATTCCTGCTTATATCTCTCTTTCCTCTATTGGTTGTGCTGCTGTGTTGTGGCGGTGTTGCGCTGCTATTCACTCATCAGGTAAACTAATTATCTTTCTCTCTCCTCTTTTCTTTGCCCTAATTTTTGTGGTCCTCTATTTTCGTTACAAATTTACCTCCAATTTTAGTTCGTTGTTTTTGCGATTTAGTGAATTCACTGTTATTTTGCCTTTTTTATAAATTTTTTTGTTCGTTTTTTACTTGTGTTAAAGCTAATTGAGAGGAGATAATTGGTAATTCGAAGGAAGAATTCGTATTAAGTTGACCTATCATTGGTTTGATTTAGATGAGAGTTGGAGGAGGAGGATAATTAGCGTGGAGAAAATTTGTTGGACTGATAGGTTGATAGTTCATGTAGCTTAGGCTAGAAAAAGATGAATTTGTATGTTCTACTGTTTAGTATGGGATTATGTACTTTGCTGATTACATAAGAATGACAGGTAGAAAAGGTTTATCGAATCGGAACTTTGGTATATAGGTAATCTAGGTGGATGAGTGGCTTGATATGGATGTGAATTATGAATTATTCAAGTGTTGTTGACCTTATGTTGCAGGAGTTTAGTTGCTGCCTCAGTGTGGGCTACATGTGTAATGGCTTCTGTATCAAGTCAGCAGCAGTTCCGTTACACCCAACCTCCATCGAAGGCGCTTCATTTGAGAAACTTCTTTAAATGAACCACAACATCACCAGCATGTCATTTTGGTGTTCGCAGCAAGACAATGACACATACAACTCTATACTTCAGGTTCGTCTTGATCCTTCCACTTCTATTTCATGTTTTGATCTTGTAGTTGACTATCTCCACTGGTGTTTTGGTTTCCTTTGAACTCCAGTTGGTCTTCGTTGTCAGCTGGCTTGCTCATTCTTACTTTTACGAGTTGTATGTGTCATATTGTGTGTTCTTGCATTCATTGACAGGACAGTGGTTACATGGATGTTCGAACTCTTTCCTCCTCCCATCTCCTCTCTTCATCTTCGTCTTCTTCACTCATGATCATAATCGCTCTAATTTATTGGGATTTCTGGGTCTGGTTGTTCGACATTCACAAGAGGTCATCAAATGTTCGATTTTTTGGTAATTACTTCCATGTTTATTCTATTTAGTTCTTATTTCTTCTTTTCGTTCTTGTTTCTTCTATTTTGTTTTCATATCTAAGTTTATTTCGTTAATTTTTTCATGTTGTTCAACACTTTTTGGGGTGGTTTTCATCAATGGTGCGTAATGTTGGTCATTTTTTTTGTGCCGATTTTAATTGATTTATTTCTTTTTCTTGGTGTATCTGTGGTATACATGTTGAAATTGCTCTACTTTGGTATATTTGTGATGTTTTAGTTATTGGATTTTATTGTTGTAGTTCCGAAAGATTATAATTTGTAATTATATGTCATTATGTTATGGATGTTCTATTTATTGCATTGCTTTGTAACTCTTTAGGCTCGAGGAGTACATGAATCTATCTTCCATAACAAGTGAGCTAGTATGATGTTGAGTAGCTTGCGATAGGTGAATAAAGGAAAGGAGTGGTGGTAGTAAAACAAGGAAAGCTATAGAGAGACTAAGGGAGGGTACAATAAGATTTAGAGACGAGACAGTGGAGGATGGGCAGGGGGAGAGAGACATAGAAGGGTGGTTATTCAATCAAGCTTATTCTTGTCCTTCACTCCTTCTTTTACACTTGTTTCATATTCTAGGGGTCTACTTGATCTCATATGCAAGCGTTGTATATTTACCTGATTAGATTTTTGATTTTTGTGTTTATCAATTTATCCGTTAACTAAAATATATAGAAAACTTCAAATTTTATCTGTAATATGGTACTCCATATACTTGAGTTGGAAATCTGATATATTGATTTCTGTATCTGTGGAGGGACGCTGGATATGAATTGAAGAGGAGAGAATTGTTACATATTGACTTGTAATGTATCTTTGGAGTATGAGAAAAGGTATGTTTTATTCTAACGCTTTTTTGGTGTGCTCTTTTTTCGAGTTATGTTTTAGAAATTAGAACCCTTTTGCCCAGAAGTTGATTGTTCGAGGATGAACTTTATTTATCCCCCTTTCCCCCTTAGTTGAAGATGATTGTTCGAGGAATTAGTATGGGCATTGTAGCCCCCTTTGGGATCATGGTACTTGGTTTGGTTGAATTGTTTTTTGCCTTTATTGCTTGCTTCATTCTTAAAGTTGGTGAATCTAATTAGTTATTGATTTTGTGGGATTTCTCAGCCTAATATGTATTAAGTGGTTGTTTTTAGGGCTTTAATTGATTGATCTATGGCTAAATATATGGTATTGTTGTTTTTTGGGCTTTAATTAATTTTGTGGGATTTCTTAGCCTAATATGTATTGTTGTTTTTTACCTTTTTGTATATAATTTGTTTGCTTTTTACGGTGAATTGTTCGGTTATAAAAAATTAAGGTTCGTTAGCATCAAACTAAACATCGATGTATATTTGTCTTTGCTATTATGATAACTCCTTTGAATGTTAGGAATTATATTTGTGCTGGTGCTGCTGTTATTGTTATTGATTTGGTGCGTGCCTTCTTCTCTATTTTGTGAATCTGATTTCTTCTTGGTGTTGGTAAATGTTTAACTAGTTTAAATTTGTTTCTATGTATTTGATAAATTAGTCTCTTATGGAATGACTAAGATTTCCGAACTTGGCTATAGCTGCGGCCATTTTTCGTTCGGCGAGGATTAATTGTTCTTTGGACTTAGTGGTTTGTCCATTTGAGTGCTGATTTTTGTTGGTAAGTGAGTGTTTGATTTTTTTTTTGTTTTTATTTTTTTGTTACAGGGAGCAAAGTGTTTGATTTCTTTCTTTTTGATTTTTGGGTTTGGTAATAATTTTACTTACTGTCCATTGCGAGAACATGTAGAAAACACAAATAATTGCTGTCGAATATGCCTTTTGTTTGTTATTGATTGGTTAATTTAGATAGAATTTGTTTAGTCCCCATACTTCAATTGGATGTCGGTTCCGTAAGAATGTTTAAGCTTTTGATGTGTTTTTACATACTCATTGTTACCCGTTTCTTGGTTGGTATAGGAATAGTGTTTTGTTTATTGTTTTAGTTATTGTGGGTGGATGATGTCTCTAGTGAGACGAGCGAGTGTTTGCTATGGTGGGGTGAGGATGAGGGTTAGCAAGTGTAGTATGGTGGGATTTCATAATACAGTCACTAGGGGTTGGAGAATGTGAGCTATGTAAGCTCAGTAGCTGGTGCGTCATTGCTTGATATGCAGCAGGTTCTCATACTGTTTTTTACTTGTATTTCTTGTTCTTTCCAGCGTACATCTCTCTCTCTCTTGTCTGTGTTTGTTTGTAGCATTAAAGTTGATGTGCTTATGATGGTATATGATAGATGATGAAGAGTTGCATATTTTACGAGTATTCGTGATCTTTATCTACAATTTTTATGTCAACTTGGCCACTGGTTACTGGATTCATCTCATTGTTTTGTCTTCGAGGACATTTGATAGTCTTTCGAGTTGCTCTATTAATCTCCAAGTCAGTTGTGTTGACAAGTTAATAACTACATGTTATCAATTTGTCGTTTATTAAGCAGCTAGAATGCTAGATGCACTTTAACACTGATAGCAGAGGCCATGGTTGGATATTTTAGGAATTAGGATTATCGTAATTTCTTTTTTTATCTTATATCTTATCCACATAGTTTAGGAATTAGGATTGTCTTAATTTCATCTTTTCACCAAAAAATACAAAGAAGATATATAATTACGAGCGGCATCTAGTAAATACGGGGGCATGTAGTTGCACCTAAACGAGGCTATTTCTTTGTGAACTCATTGCACTCCCCCACCGGCACTCCCCCGCACCCCCACCCCAGCCCTCCCCCGCACCCCCACCCTCACCCCCTCCCTCCCTTGCTCCCCTCTGCCGCTCCCCCCGCCCCCCAGCACCCCGACCCTCCCCCCACTTGCTCCCCCGCTGCACTCCCCCCTGCACCCCCACCCCCGGCCCTCCCCCCACTTGCTCCCCCTGCTGTACTCCCCCCCCCCCCCTGACCCTCCCCCACTTGCTCCCCCTGCTGCACTCCCCCCGCACCCCCACCCCCATCCCCCCCCCATTGCTCCCCTCTTGCACTCCCTTGCCCCCGCACATCTTGCCGACCCTCTCCCCCAACACACCCCATGTATGCACACCCCATATATGTACTATTGTGTGCTCCATTATGCTGAACAAATTTACCATTTGGACTTCTTAGTAAAAGCAAAGTGCAAAGATGTAGGCATCGGGATTTCTTAGCATAAAGTCAGTGGTGTGGAATTCTTAGTAAAAGCAACATAAGTTTGCTTTACTATTAATCTTCAATATCATTCCATAAATATGATTTGGTTATAATGGACACAGTGCTGCTAGTTGCACTATTACACATTATCCGCTATAATCAATGTCTCTCTCCCTTAATGATAGCTTTAACAATACCAATCAATTCAGAGTTCAAACTTGTTGAATGGTTTTTATCTTTACAAACTTATGATGCTATTTCATGATTTATAAACAAACAATTATATTTTGGTTCTTAAATGTCTCTAACAACGTTGCAAAGTAAAAATTACAACTTAGTGCATAGGGGATACTATTTTTGACACAAAGCAAAACCAAGGGGCAAAAAACTAATGGAACACAAAGGCAATAGTGGACTAGTGGTTTCATCCACAAAATTGTGTCTCCCCCCACCCCACCAGAAATATATAAATATATCAATATATATATATATATATATATATATCAATTGGTTCTTATTTTCTAATCTGGGATATTGTAGGACAGGATTCATTCAGGATGGTGTTACCTGCCACATCCTGACAAGGTAGAAACTGGAGGAGAAGATGCTCACTTCATATGCATATAAAAACAACTGGTTGGTGTTGCAGATGGTGTTGGTGGTTGGGCAGATGGTGTTGGTGGTTGGGCAGATGTTGGTGTTGATGCTGGAGTTTATGCTCGACTAGTACATTTTAATTTGTTGCTATTTTCTTTATATTTGTATGAATAACATAAGTTGCAATGAAAAGTGATACTTATATATATATGTAACTATTATTGGATCATTTAGGACAAAAAAAATGCAAAAAAAAAAAAAAAAAAATTTGTTTTTTATTTTTTTTGGGTCACAAGGGCTGCGGTTTTTCCTTGACCGCAGCCCTTAACCCACTAAGGGCTGCGGTTAAAAACCGCAGCCCTTCCTAAATGCCAAGGGCTGCTAGTCTAATGGCTGCGGTCAAAAAACGCAGCCCTTGGGCCCTTTTTGACCGCAGCCCTTGGGCTTTTTTCCTCTAGTGTATGCCATCCTCAAAATCACCAAATACGCATCCTTGTCGTATGATTCCATGAAGCAGTGTCATGAACTTGAAGAAAAACCTTCAATTGATTGCTGGTCTTCTCTTAAGGCCAAGATGCGCAAACGCTTTGTTCCTCGCACTTATAGGCAAGAACTCTACATCAAACTCAATTCCTTGCAGCAATCTTTTATGAGTGTTGAGCAATACATCAAAGAGTTTGAACGTCTCCATATGGCGTGTGATGTCCAAGAAGCTGATGAGCAAAAGATGGCTCGTTTCCTCGTTGGTTTGAAAACCTCCATCGCAAATCTGGTTGAACTCCAACAATATGCAACCTTGGATGATCTTTGCCTTCTTGCTTCCAAGGTTGAACGCCAACAACAAGACTCTCGTTTTAAGAAAGCTTCGTGGCCAAAACATGATGCTAGTCTTTCGGCTGCTTCCCCACCTTCGTCTACAGATTCAGTTGTGGATAAAACCAAGGACAAAGAACCTGAGGCCTCCCCTACTATGTCACTTGGTTCGAGTCTTAAGCCAAAGAAAACTATTTGTTTTCGTTGCCAAGGCTTAGGCCATGTCACCAAAAACTGCCCAAATGTTTCCCTTGTGACAAGGGACGAGTATTTTGCATTATTGGCTCAAGAAACGAGCGAACAAACTCCAACTTCTTCCTCCAAGATCGAGAGTGCTATGGATGATGAGTCTTTTTGGACGAAGCAACCGGTTTGTACTCCGGAATTTGAGCCAAAAAATTTAATCTTGCGCCGTTCTTTAATGACTAACCAACGTGTTGAAGGAGAAGATGCACAACACCACAATATTTTCCATTCGAATTGTTTGATTAATGGTAAGTTGTGTTCGTTTATAATTGATAGTGGATCTTGCACTAATGTGTGTGCTTTGTCATTGATTGAGCCATTAACCTGCAAACTCGCAAGCATCCACATCCATATAAACTAAGTTGGTTGAATGATGATGGTGTTTGGGTTCGAAAGCAAGCTCTTATGGGTTTTCGTATGGGAGATTACATGGACCAACTTTGGTGTGATACTGTCCCAATGACGACGTGTAGTTTGTTGCTTGGGCGTCCATGTCAAAGTGATCGTCATGTTCTCCATAATGGGCGCACCAATGATTATTCGGTGCTTGTGGGTGACAAACGAATGCTGCTCAAATCACTTGCTCCTCGCACAGCTTCGCCTATGTCTTACGAAGCTGCTGCTGTCCGGCCTCCTCCTATGCTCAATTCCTTGATTAATGCTGCCCTTGCTTCGCCTAGTACCACACCTGTGCGTGGGCATGTGTGCCTCACTTCGTGCCACAAAGAAGTCCTAGACTCCGCCCCAACCAAGCAAGCAAGACGTGATAATTTGCTCCATATGCGTCGTGGTACTCACCTTGCTCCTGGAGATCATGTTTGGTTATCTCTCACGGCACACAAACTTCATCTAAGTCACAAGAATGATGAGCCTATAGATGAAGGTCCCTTTGAAATTGTTGAGCAAGTCGGTTATGAAACGTTCAAAGTGTTGATTGGTCATGGCATTTGTGCTACATTACCCTCATGCGACTTGATTCCTTGTTTCGATGCAACTTGAGACAAGTTGGTTTCTAAGGGGGAGAGGATGATGCGTGACAGGCATCAAGATTTAACAATCCTAGTTCTGTTAGGATTCTTTATGTAGTTCCCTAGTTCTGATAGGAAACAATGTATTTTGTTTGCTTAAGAACTCTAGTTTGTTTTAGTTTCCTTGCTTTGTTTTAAGAGTTAGAACACTAGTAGGAGTGTTCATGGACTAGGCGTGTAACAACCCCCACCATCACCACCTTCTTCTCTCTCTTTCACCAAAACTCACCCACCTCCTCGTTCCATGAACCACCCCATGAAACACAAACCACCCCCACGAAACCACCCCATCATCGTCACCCAACGCACCACTCCACAAAACACGAACCACCCCCATGAAACGTGAACCACCGCACCTACCACGACACACAAACCATCCCACGAAACGTAAAACACCACACCTACCTCGACATACGAACCACCCCCATAGAACTCAAACCACTGTACCGAACACACCAATGCACGAACTTTGGGGTGGATTTCAATTCAGGGGTGGGCGGGTTTCGAGATTTAAGGGCTGAGAAGGTGAGTTTCGGTGGTTTCAGGGATGAGATGGGTGGGCTTTGGTGGTTTCAGGGATGGGGTGGGTGGGTTTTGGTGGTTTCAGGGATGGGTGGGTGAGTTATGCTGGTTTATGGGATGGGGTGGGTGGGTTTTGGTGGTTTCAGGGATGGGGTGGGTGGGTTTTGGTGGTTTGGTGAGTGGTCAAAAGAGTTAAGATTGGTAAAAGTGTATAAAGGAAAATAAATTACCAATTGTTCAAGTAACCGGTCATTTAGCTTACTCCAAGAACATTGGGTATAAATGTTGCATTATTCAGGAATAAGTAAAATGTTAGCTTATTCGTTGCGAACAGCCAAAAAGTTGCATTACTAAAATAAAAAAAATCCAATTTTTCAGAGTCATTTGTTATTAATGTTGCTATAATTATGTAAGAGAAAATCTAATGAATAAGTTTTTGTTCAATTTTTTTGGGTATTCAAAAGCTTTATTGGATCTATTAATAACAATGGGGAAGTTAAATGAAATAGCAAACGTTAAGGATGACTCGTCTCCTCAAGTGGCAAGAAAAAATCAATCGTAAAATTAAATATTTTTAATGTCTATTGCTTGTTGAGAATGTTAGAGGTTGTAGTAGAAAAAAATGTGTTACATGAGGTTAGGGACTTTTGCAAGATCAATCATGTCAGTATCCTGATGTTATGTGAAACAAAGTCAAGATCTCCTCCCCTGACCATATGTGCTAGAAAATGTGGTTTCAGCAGTTATTCTGATTACTTTCCAACTATAGGGCTTTTCTGGTGGTATTTGGGTCCTTTGGAAGGATCGTCATATAAACCCTTTTAAGTTGAATTTCATATTTTAGACCTCGAGATTTATGGCATGTGAGATTTTTATCTCTAAATTACAATTCTCATATTTAGCTGTGTTTATTTACGGTCTTGCTCAAATTTCCTTCAAAGATAAATGCCGGAATGAGCTATTGGTAAATCTGAATTACCTTTCGAAGACTTATATTGTTTCGGGGGTCTGCAATTAGATTAGTAGTTTTGAAGATAAAAATTTGGTGCACAAAACTTGATATTTTAATAAAGTAAACTTGGTGCACAAAATTTCAGGGCTCCTATATGCATTGTCTAATGAAAAAATGTTAAATTCACAAAAAAAAAATGAGAATGAATGGAACAAAACTAGGGTTGGATAAAATACAAGTTGAGATGGTTAGAAAACCAGATAATGAAGTATTACGTAAAAAACAAGATATTTTTTTAGCTAAAAGAAATCAATTCTATACATACAATGAGAACTACTGAAGCAAAAAAGAGCTAAAGCTTTTTACTTATCCTTGGGGGACACTAATACAAAATTTTATCATGCTTGTGCTTTAATTAGGCGTAACAAAAATCAAATTAAAATTTTGAGAGATGAAGATAATAATATCTCTTCCAACCATGATTTTATTACCCAAATTATTACAAATTCTTTTAAATCTCGATTTACAATCAAGAAATGATAATTTTGATTACAATGAAGAAATAGGCTTTGATCTTATTCAGCCCACTATTGAATGTCTAAATTGTGAAGTAACTGATATTGAAGTTAAAGAGTTCAATTTAGCTCCTGATAAACCTCCAAGTCCGGATAGTTTTCCCCTATATTTTTTTCAAAAACATTAGACTTTAGTCGGTAATTCAATAACAAGAGAAGTCAAAACTTTTTTTCACACAGGAAAAATTTTAAATGAAATAAATCATCTTTATTAGCTTAATCCCAAATATAGAAAATCTAGATAGCCAATCTAGTCTTCGCCCCATTAGTTAATGTTCCACAATATATAAGATTATCTATAAAATTATTGCCAATCGACTTAAAATTGTTCGAAAAAAAATTATCCATCCCCTTCAAGGTTCTTTTAATCCAGAAAGATTGATTGATGACAATATTTTATTAGCACATGAAGCTTTTCACTCTTTCAAGAAAAAAAAGATGGAAAGGAAGGTTGGATTGCCATCACGCTAGATATTAAAAAAGCTTATGGTACATTGGAGTGGAACTTCAGTTTTTCCATGCTTCTCAAACTCGTGTTTTGTTCCACCAAGATTATGTGAACCCGAAACTATATATCCTCTGTGTCATTTTCTGTTCTAGTCAATGGTATTCATGGAGATAGATTTTACCTTTCTAGGGGTATCCATTGGGGTAGTCCTTTATCTCCGTATATTTTTATTTTATGTTCATAATGTGTAGCTAGAGAAATCCACGCTCATAACACCGCCAATGGTAGGCATCTGGGAGTGTCAGTAGCAAAATCAGGTATGAAAGTTCCATTCTTAATGTTTACTGATGATATAATGATATTTGTTAAAGCAAATCTACAAAGGTGTAGGACCATTAGATTAATTTTGGATAACCATTGTATTATGTAAGGACATCTTGTTAATTTTAATAAACCAACCTTCCAATGTACTTCAAATATTTCAGACGAGGATAAGAATACTTTTCAAAATTTCCTTAAGATTGCCCAAGCTTGTTCTTTAGAAAGTTACCTAGGGTTCCCTATCATTGATAAAAGAGATAACGGAAAGTAAACTCTCTTTCGCAAGCGGGAAGATCTAATTTAATCCAAACAAATTTAACTTTTAAAACTAAATTCCAATTGCAATGTTATTGTGATCCCAAATTCCTCGGTGGTATGGGTTTTAGAAAAGCATATGTCAATAATATTGTCCTCCAAATGAAAATTCTTTGGCGTCTAATTTCTGATAAACCTAATATTTGGATTTTGGGCGGAATTATTAAAAAAGTAATCTTGCAAGAATAAAGATGTTCTAAACTACAAGGTCGCTTAGACTTCCTCTTGGAAATGGAAAAAGCTAATGGCTATTACACTTTTATTTCAGAAAAGGCTATGTGATAGTCCAATGTCTAAGCAGTTTTCATTAAAAGGTTAAGTGCAATTATTAGTTCAATTAATTTTTATAAAATCCCCTTTGGTAATATTGATTTCAAATATGCTAAAACAAAAAGAATTTTAGATTTTTGGTTTACAAAATGAAATTACAATTTTGCGCATTTAAAAATAAGAAGAGGAAAATGCTTTAAGAATGATCTAGATCAATCAAGAAATAAAACCCATTCCTATCTATTCCTTCTATATAAGGAAGCAAAATACTCAAACCCTTAATATTCCCCCCGGGAAGCTCTCCGTCTCCTACTGTACATTGATATATTATCTTTCTTTTTCTTTAATTTTTTTACTTAATTTCGTTCCGTAAGAGCAGTTCCATCGCCGGCCACCGCTTCTTTATCTCTGTGGTTACCTCTGTCTTTTCGTGCCTCTGTTCCTTGAAATGGGTTGTTGCCCATAAGTTTCGGGTGTTGCCAACATCATCGGCATGGTGTTGCACCACCTTTTAGTAGGTGTTGCCACCGCTTGGTCCTCTGTTGTTTGTCTATTGCTACAACTATTGTGATGATATAACTGCCACCATCATTTCTTCGTTAATTGGGTATTATGTTGATGCATGGATGGTTCCTATCACTGCATCTTGGTTCTGTTCTTTCATGTTTCTTTTCTTGATGAAAGAAATAACCCAAATCAAGTTGTTTTGAAGTTTGGATATTATCTTATGGTGTTCAAATGAATAGGGGGCTTTGGAAGTGTTTGGGCCCAATAAATGAGCAGCCCAATAACTACATAAAAGCCTCCCTGACCTCAGACATGTGGCAGTAGTGGGTCCAACTTATCAGTTGACCAAATCTAATAAGCTTGGGGATCTGCTAAAGGGTTGAAATGATGGTTACCTGAAAAGGTAACATAGCCATCTCCTCCAAGGAAGGCCCATCCCATCATTGTTTCCTGTCTGGAAATCCCCAACAGTATAAATACCACCAGTCTCATCAATGAAAAGGTATTGAATTCTCACCTAACAAATTAGAGCATCTGTTTCTAGACTTTCTCTCTCTAATTCAACTGACTTGAGCGTCGGACGGGCGATCACGGAACAACCCCCGGGGTAGTCTAACCTTCTTTTGCAGGATTCCGACGTACGAATATTGGAGCTCAGGCGAACGTTCTTGGGGGCCCACATCAAGTCTCTCAACCTATTACAATCCTTAATTTCTTGAGAAAAATAGTTTAACGCCGTCTATGGGGAAGTTACAATCAAAGTTGCTTCGACACCACTCAGTAAGATTCACCTCGTTGCTTGTCATCAAAGGCCCCAACCAAGAACACTCGCTCTAGACAGCCTTCAGCACATGCTCAGAGGTCCGAACGGGCGCAATCACCATCTTACCACCGGATTTCCGAGCGAGCACCTTCACCTACCCCCCATCGGACCCTGACCGTTCAGACCATCAACCCTGAAGAAGAACAGTCCAACGAAAATGGATCTAACACCTCACAGCAGCTACAACACGCTGACCCCAACCCATATCTACAACAGATATCAACTTAATAGTCGCTCAGCTTCAGCAGACCCTGCAACGTAGCTTGATGGACATGTTGGCCAACCTATAGCAGAGACGCCCTCTACCAAAACCCAAGGATCAAGCCTTGGTCCCATCCCTTCGGGAAGAAAACATTCACGCTCTGCCCATGGTCAGCCTAGCTGGCAACGATCGGGAGCAAGAGAGTACAGTCAACATGATCGGTATCGATCTAGGCAGGGGGAAGTGGAACGTCATCTATCTAAGGGAAGATCCGCTCGGCAGGGGGAAGAGACCCACGTGTCCAAATCACTAAGGGGCAATGTCGGGCAAAAGCATAATGATGCTCGACATTTCCTCAACGAGAAGCGCCTCAGCAAAGGTATGACGCAAGACATATCCTCGACAAGAAAGCTGCTCAGCGGGAAGGGCATGGCGACTTTGCCCAATCTAAACCTCCCCGGATCAATAGTGGAGCTTTTAAGTTCATGGCCCCATTCAGCCAAGCAATACTAGAGGCACCCAGCCAAGGAAATATCAAAACACCTATCATTGAACCATTCGCGGGCCTAATCGACCCGGATGATCACATGGCCACCTACAAGGCTCAGACTGGCTTCGAAGCCACTTGGTGTCGTTTCTTTCCCACAACATTGAAGGGAATGGCTCTAAACTGGTTTCAGGAGTTCCCTGCCGGGATCAACCGATTTCTCGGTATTAGAAGATCTATTCATCCATCAGTTTGTTGCGGGAAAGAGACAAAAGAAAACAAGTCTTCACTCGATAACTTGATCGGACGGGGAGAAGAATGAAAGCCTAGCCGCCTACATCAAAAGGTTCAATGAAGAGTCACTGAAAGTTTAAGACCTACAGAACGCGGTAGCATTCGCCGCCCTGATGTCCGGACTTCAACCCGGTCGGTTGAGATGGTCTTTGGCAGAAAACAAAGTAAAAACCTTCTCCGAAGCAATGAGCAGGGCTCTGAGATTCATCCAAGAGACAGACATATGTCGCCACTCGGATGATGTAAGCAAGAAGAGGAAGGAAGAAGGAAATTACAAGACCCAGCCGAAACAACAGAAAACAGGAGGTCGGTCAGACAGGCTCACCGACTCCCGGTTCAGCAAACAGAAGAGAAATATATCTGGACATAAAGGATAAGTTCATGTTCCTCCTCCCACCTCTCGTCAGAACCTAACATGCTCGGAGAGATAAGAGCCAGTCATGCGAGTACCACAAAGAGTGTGGAACACCACCAAAGATTGCAGAGAACTCAAGAAGTCCCTTGATAACTTGGCAGATCACGGAAAGCAGAACCGCTACCTCAGGCACACAAGCGAGGAGAAAGGCAAACATAAAGTGGGTCAGTCGAACAGCGGAGATACCGAGGGTTTCATAGGGGTCATAACGGGTGGATTTGCATCAGGAGGCCTAATCGGTCGATCTCGCAAAGCCCACCTACAGAGTCACAAGCACCAAGTGCTGGATGTCCACCACCCAGGACCCGGGCGCCCTGTAATAACTTTTGGGGAGTCCAGTCGGACCCTACACACACCACATGACGATCCCTTAGTGATTGAATTGAAAGTGGCAAACACAAGAGTCAAAAGAGTGTTAGTGGACAGCGGGTCGTCTGCTGATATAATCACCTTGGAATGCCTCAGAAACTGAAGTATAGCGAGAAATATTTCACCCCTCTAAATCTGCCACTCAACTTCGGGGGAAACTCGGTACATCCAGTCCAATCAATAAGACTGCCCACTCGGATGGAAGAAGCCTACTGATTGACTTCCTAGTGGTGGACATATCTCTGCCATACAATATCATAATGGGAAGGCCAACTCTGAACAAGGTCAAGGCTGCAATTTCCATCTACAAGCTGCTCATTCAATTTGAAACCGACGAGGGTAAGGTCGAAAAGATCCAGGGAGATCAGCAGGCAGCAAGGGAGTGCTATGTCAATAGGTTGAAGAACAAGGTCGACGTCGAAAAGGACTCGAAAAAGAGAAAGCGAGAGGAGAGTCGGCCCTCAAGTGGCCTTGGAGTTTACATCACCGAAAACCCCAAGCACTATAAGCGCCCTCAGCCAGCCGAGGACGATGAAGAAGTTGTCATTGACAAGGAGCTCGGTCGGACACTGAGGGTAGGCAAAGCCATGAACCCTCAAACAAGAGAAAAAAAACAGTCAGGTGCTCATTGAGTATAAAGATGTCTTTGCCTATGAAGCCTCAGAAATGCCTGGACTCGACCCCAAGATCATGTGCCACGAGCTTAACATTAAAGAGTGGTTCAGGCCGATCAAGCAAAAGTTGAGATACCAGGGTCGCGAGAGGAATGCCGCAGCAGCTGCAGAAGTTAAAAAATTACTTAAGGCAGGTTTCATAGAAGAGTGCCAGTACTCAGAATGGTTGGCCAATGTTATATTGGTCAAAAAGTCGAGTGGGGCATGGAGGATGTGCGTGGATTTCACGGACCTAAACAAGGCCTGTCCAAAAGATAACCACCCTCTGCCCAAGATCAACAGGCTGGTCGACTCAACAGCAGGGCATGCAATCTTAAGTTTCATGGATGCGAATGCGGGGTACCATCAAATCCCAATGGCGGAACACGACGGAGTCCACACTGCCTTCATCACGAGCCAAGGGGTGTACTTCTACAAAATGATGCCATTCGGAGTTAAGAATGCAGGGGCTACGTATCAACGAAAAGTGAACAAAATCTTCAACGACCAGCTGGGTCGAAACATCAAAGTCTATGTTGACGACATGATCGTCAAAAGCAAAGCCCAGGAGGATCACCCCTCAGACTTAAGAGAGACCCTCGGTACGCTGAGACGGTTCCATATGATGCAAAATCCGAAGAAGTGTGTGTTCGGAGTGAAATGGGGGAACTGCCTCGAATTTTTGGTGGATGAAAGAGGATCCGAAGCCAACCCCGATAAGATCAAAGCGGTAATTGAGATGAAGTCTCCCCGAAACGTACGGGGGGTACAGCGCCTAATCGGCTGCCTAGCTGCCTCGGACGCTTCCTATCCCGGTCAGCAAATAAGAGCCTTTACTTCTTTAAGGCACTGAAAAGAAAAGAGTTCACCTGGGACGAAGAAGCCGAACAGGCTTTCTCTTCCCTAAAAACACACTTGTCAACGCTCCCCAAATTGATCTCCCCTTGCCGGTGGAAACATTGTTCATTTACTTGGCTGTATCAGAATATGCACTCAGCGCTGTCCTAATAGCTGACAGAGAAGAAAAGCAACATCCAGTCTACTTCGCAAGTCACGCCTTCCGAGGGCCTGAGGCTAAGTATAGTGAAATAGAGAAGATGGTATTCGCCTTGGTCATGGCTAGTCGGAAGCTTAAGCCCAACTTCCAAGCCCATCAAATCAAGGTCCTCACCGGATCGCCCCTCATGAAAGTAATTGAAAGCCGAAAATACTCCAGTCGGATAACTGACTAGGCAGACCAGCTCGCTGATTTCGGGCAGGAATATGAACCAAGGCGAGCAATCAAAGCTCAAGCATTGACAGATTTTATCACTGAGTGCACTATCAGGCCCCCAGTCGGTGAACAAAATGGTTGGGAGTTACAGGTAGACGACTCATCCACCAAGACGGGTTGTGGAGGCGGTCTGGTAATCAAGCCCCCGGTCGGGGAGAAGATGGAATATGCCATCAAGTTAGAGTTTCTGGGATCAAACAACGAAGCAGAATATAAGGCCCTCATACTTGGGCTCCAACTCTGCATCCTGGCCAGGGCCTCAGTGGTGAAAGTTTAATCCTACCCACAACTCATAGTGGGTCAGGTGTCAGGCGAATATGAGGCCAAGGAGGACAACATGAAAATGTACTTGGCTAAACCTAAGAATTCATTAAGAAGCTAACACAATTTAGCATCACCCATATACCCCGGTTAGAAAATCAACAAGCTGACGCTTTGGCTCGGATGGCCAGTTCAGCGGAGCGGTGGGCTCCTCAGACCATTATATGGGAAGTATTACGTCAGCCGAGCATTAATGCCAAAGAGCAACTGGTATTGAATCGGACATCGAAATGGATGGAAGAAGTGGTCAAGTATTTGAAAGACGGAAAACTCCCCGAGGACCACAAGGAGGCCGAGCGAGTCAAGCATAAATTCGGATGGTTCCTATGGCATGAAGATCAGCTTTACAAGAAGTCTTTCACCCACCCTCTGCGCTCAAATGTGTGACCCCGAGGAAGGAGTCTACATCCCGAGGGAAATCCACCAAGGAGCATGTGGAAGTCACCAAGGGGGAAGGACCATAGCGAGGAAAGCTCTCGGGCGGTTCTGCGGCCGACTCGAAATCGGATGCTCACGAATTGGTCAAAAGATGCCCATCATGTCAGATCCACTCGGAGATTCCTAGAGCACCAGTCACTCCTCTAACAACAATCCAAGCTGTCCTGCCATTTGACAAGTGGGGCATGGACCTCCTCGGACCTCTCCCCTCCTGCTTCAAGTCAACGAAAATTCTTAATAGTCGCAATTGACTATTTTACCAAGTGGACAGAGGCTGAGCCACTCTCGTCAATGACGGATAAACAAGTTCAAGCATTTATTTGGAGGAATATCATCACCAGGTTCGGAGTACCAAGGGCATTTGTCTCCGACAATGTAGGACAGTTCAATAGTGGCCCTAGTCGGGAGTATTGTGCCCGGTTTGGAATACAAACCAAGTTTTCTACTGTGTCTAGGCCGCAGACAAACGGACATGCCAAATCGTCCAACAAGATAGTCCTCAAAGGAATCAAAAAATCCTTGGAGGCGGCGAAAGGGGCGTGGGTCGACGACCTACCTGGAGTCCTTTGGTTGGCTCGGACCACCATAAAAGAAACCACGTGACACTCTCCGTTCAGTCTCGTGTATAGAAGTGAAGCAATCCTGCTGGTGGAGGTCGACATCCCCTCACCCCGAATGACCTTCTACGAATTCGAGAGGAACGAAGAGGAGAAACCTGTTAACTTGGAATTGTTGTCGAAAACCAGGGGTAATGCATTGCTAAGGTCCATTCAGTACAAACAACAGATCACTCGGCAATTCAACCGTCGAGTCAAAGCTAGACCAATTGGACTTGGCGAATGGGTAGTCAGAAAGGTGGAGGCCACATGACTCTCACACCTCAAGGGGAAGTTAGGCGCCAACTGGGATGGCCCTTATAGGGTAACAGAAGTGATCAAACCTGGCATATTCCGACTGTAATCCCCAAAAGGTGTACCTGTAGCCCGACCCTGGAACGCAAATAACCTCAAAAGATTCTATGTATAATTGTTTGTTAATTGCAATAGGGGCATATGTAATAGCTGAACAACAAATTGTTGCTAGTCGACACATTTTTAATGAGTCGGACTACTAGACTTAACTAGTCGAAATAGTTTGATATTTTTTGCAATCAATCAAAAAGACTTAACCAATCGCACAGACTTAGCCAGTCAAAAGATTATCATTTCGGTAAATGACTTAACTAGTCGGACATCTATGACTTAACCAGTCCATAATGAACATATAACTTGCGCCAAATTCAAAGGCCTAACAAGTATTTATAGCTAAATCGGTTATTCAAGGAAAGGAAGTTAGTTGGACAAAGCAAGTGAGTCGGAAAAAATTGCAAATAACAAACATCGGAAATGAAGAAACAAAGGGCATTTCATGAATTGATCGGTTGATTACAAAGACGAGCTATTACAAGAGTTGGCAGGAAAAAGTAAATGACGACTAAGTACAAGGTGGCACCTAAGAGCTAGGGGAGGGGGAATGTCGGACACACCGCTAGGCATTGGTGGCGTGTTGTCACCTACTAACTCATCCGCCCACTACCCGCTCCATCGGTCACTTCATCATCATCATCATCATCATCACTCTCCTCGAGGGCCAGCTTGGTCCGGATCTCACCAGTCTCAACATCGATGGATTCCTGGTATCCGGACCAGACTTCATTCCAGACCAAGTGGGGTGGGACTCGGCGAGGACCTTCTTCAGCTGTTCCAACGTCTCATCCTCCTCCATCTTGTGGGCTTTGCTGCCCAGCTTATTAGCATAGTCAGCCGCCGCCTCCGACTTCTCCTACTCAGCGAACCACTGGGCCTCCGACTTGATGGATTTTTCAGCTTTCTCCAGTCGGCTCTGTAGCTCGGTCACTTTCTGCTCAGCTTCCTTCAACTTGACCTCCACATCATCCTTAGCGAGTCCTAAGCGGAGTCGCGGGCAGAATGAGGTCGGATCTCTCTTTCTCCCACCGAGCCCGCTCGTCATGGAAGTTCTTCTGGTTAGTATAAATGGCCCTTAGAGCATCGTCGAGCTTCGACTCAGCTATGCGTTTGGCCTCCTTGGCCAGATAAACCTCGTCAAAATGCTTCTTGGCATTTTCCTTGAGGTCATGAACCTCCTCAGCCAAACTCACCCGATTCTGGACAACATTCGCCACCCGAGCGGACAACTGAATCAAAAACAAAACGTTAGGCACATGAAGAAAAGAGAAGTCACCCGGAAAGAAATTGAATGGAGCAAAGGCACTTACGGCAAGCCACGAGCGGAAGAGCTCGTTGGTCTTGTTGTTACTCCTGGTAACATTGATATGCTCCCCGTCGGCTGGAGTATAAATGTACTCCAGCGCCTTGATCCACCGCCCGTCCTTCTCCAAGCGGCTGAGCCCATTAAAAGGCACGGCTGAGGCGACCACATCGGTAGGGCCATCCCCTAGTGCACCATGTGTAGGAGACTTGGGAGTATACTCCGGACTCCTGATCGGGTTAAAATCCGAGGAATTCAAAGAGAGGTTAGTCCCGTCGGCCTGTTGGGACGACCCCTTACCCGAGTCCCTCGGACTATTAACCTCGACCGATTTGGATTTTTTAGCACTCTCCTACTCGGCATGATCCCTGGCCACAACCTTCTCGGTCAGAGTGACCTTGTCAGCCGACCGCTCCTTACTATTTTTTGTATGTGGCTTAGCAGGGTCCTGAATCAAGTCAGAAACTATTCAGTTACACTCGGTATGAAATAAAAAAAGAAAACAATGAGCGTCACTCGACCTGAAATGAAGCAGGAAACAAAAAGCACTAACCTTAGGCGTTGTGGGGACCTTCATAGTCTTAGCCACAATCTCGGCCCTTATCCTTGCCGCCCCCATGGCCGCTGAATTCAACTTGTCGGCCATGTTCGAGTCGGTTTCAGCTAAATACGCTCGGGAAAGCTCTGCAGAAAGGAACAAAAAGTTATCTGAAGGGAAGAAACATAAACAATGTATTCGACCGCCAACAAGAACCCCCCTCGGATTGACTACCCTTCGGGAAGGTTCGACTTAAGACCCATTGCGTAAAGAAAACGCTCATTTTTTAAACGGGCGATAGGCGGGCGGCCCAACTCCCTCCGACGCAACAAGGATCTCACCCCCCTGACAATTTTCGACTCGGGCTGCATATAGCAAGCCACCACTCCCTCCTCGTCATTGAGGTCAGGGACTCGGAAATTCAGCTCAAAATTAGGCTCAACTTCGGGCCGCACCAAGGGAATCCCACAGTCGCCACCATAATAGATGAAGGCGGACTCCCTTCGGAAACCCTTATGAGAGGTGGGGAGATCCAAGATGCTGCAGTACCCCTTCCTGACCTGGAAGCACCACCACCCGAGTCCATTCTCCCCGGCCATCACCTCCACGAGTTTATACATATGCTCCAGAGAGTGAGGGTCGGTTGAACATCCAGCAACTCACAGAGGGCATGGACGGCTATGATCCTTCCCCAATAATTGCGGGAAATTTGACTAAGTGTCAAATTGTACGCATTTATAACCTCTTTCACGAAGGGAGTTAGAGGGAATCGGAGTCCCATCTCCACGGCCTTGTAAGATACCACAGTACACCTGGGAGGCGGGGTTAATATAGTGTGAGAGGTGTCCGGTCGGACAAGGTGGTAAGGATCCCTTATGTGAAATCTGGCGGCTTGGCCCCGAGGATCATCCAAGAGCACCTTAATTAGCTCAGGGAGAGGGAAGAAAGACCCCGGACCCCCCTTCGGATCGAGGTCAGGATACTCCATCTCCTGTCCTGAAGTTGATGCCTCTTCTGTGTCCCTCGGCATGGCTACCCTCACTACATCAGAAGATAAGTATTTGTCAAAGTAACTCCTCGAATGAGGGAAGGCTAGGGACACCTCCCAAGGGTAGGGAATGATGCCCTCGACCTCTTCCTCTATAAGGGGCTCGAAAGAGAAACCGCGTCAGGGATAGCCGAGGGGTCGGGGCAACCGATCAGGGTCGACACTAACATTATTCCTACCCCTCTCACCTCCTTGGATAATTTGTATGGAGGTGAGAACGGAGGGGTGATCGACTCGGACGAATCTCCCATTATTTATGGACGAGGGAGTCGGTCGAGTTTTATTATAGGAAATAACAAGAAACTTAAAAGAAAATCAGTAGCGTACCTGGTCGGACGGAGATCCTGAGAAGACTGAACATGGAAGTTGAGAGAATTGGGAAATCTTTGAGAGAAGAAGAATTGAGAAATGATGAAATAATCCAAATTTCTCTCTCTTCACCCATATATATAAGCAATAGAAGATGTGCAACGCAAACCTCCCCGCGTCGCCTGAGATGGGTTTTTTAAGGAGGCCCAACTAGACCTGTTCAGTCCACCCCTCAAAAGCCCAGAAAGGTAAAACGTCAATACTCGGAGTCAAAGGAAGATGAAGCGTCAAAACTCCCCCAACAACTCATAGTCAGCCTTCGACTAGGAGGGACCCAAATTCCCAAGTATCCAGAACTGCCATGTGGCATTCGGGGTCAGACATACCCGCTCGGACCAAATAACTTCTTCTTCTTCTCCTTTGGGAAACACAAGTCTGAATTAGCACCCACTCGGACAGCTTGGTGCTCAATGGTCCATCATCCGAGTGGCGTTTAACCCACTCGGCCAGTAGGAGGATCTCCACTGCTGAGCCACTCTTATACTTAGCCTAATATGGCTAAGTAGCAATTGGCCCCACTCGGACAGCTTTGGCCTCATTAGTTCCTCATCCGAGTGGCGTCCAACCCACTCGGCCAGTATGAGGTTCCCCCTCCTCTGCCAAGCCACTCTCATACTTAGCCTAATATGGCTAAGTAGCCATTGGCCCCACTCGGATAACTTGGGGCTCATTAGTCCCTCATCCGAGTGGCATCCAACCCACTCGGCCAGTAGGAGGTTCCCCCTCCACTACCGACCACTCTTATACTTGGCCTAATATGGATAAGTAGCAATTGACCCCACTCGGATAGTTGCAGCTCATTAGTCCATCATCCGAGTCGCGTCCAACCCACTCGACCAGTAGGAGGTCCCCCCTCCTCTGCCGAGCCAATCTTATACTTAGCCTAATATGGCTAAGTAGCAATTGGCCCCACTCGGACAGCTTGGGGCTCATTAGTCCCTCATCCGAGTGGCGTCCAACCCACTCGGCTAGTAGGAGGTTCCCATCCTCTGCCGAGCCACTCTCATACTTAGCCAAATCTGGCTAAGTAGCAATTGGCACCCACTCGGACAGCTTGGGGCTCATTAGCCCCTCATCTGAGTGGCGTCCAACCCACTCGACCAGTAAGAGGATCCCCCCTCCTCTACCGAGCCATTCTCATACGCAATTGGCACCCACTCGGACAGCTTGGGGCTCATTACCCCCTCATCTGAGTGGCGTCCATCCCACTCGGTCAATAGGTTGTTCCCCCTCCTCTGCCGAGCCACTCTCATACTTAGCCAAATATGGCTAAGTAGCAATTGGCACCCACTCGGACAGCTTGGGGCTCATTAGCCCTTCATCCGAGTGGCGTCCAACCCACTCGGCCAATATGTGGTTTCCCCTCCTATGCCGAGCCACTCTCATACTTAGCCAAATATGGCTAAGTAGCAATTGGCACCCACTCGGACAACTTGGGGCTCATTAGCCCCTTTTCCGAGTGGCGTCCAACCCACTTGGCTAGTAGGAGGTCCCCCCTCCTCTGCCGAGCCACCCTCATACTTAGCCAAATATGGCTAAGTAGCAATTGGCACCCACTCGGACAGCTTGGTGCTCATTAGCCCCTCATTCGAGTGACGCCCAACCACTCGACCAGTAGGAGGTCCCCCCTCTCCTCCGTCGATCCACTCTCATACTTAGCCAAATATGGCTAAGTAGCAATTGGTACCCACTTACTTTCTAGATGATCCCTCTAGAAGAGGTGATTCTAACAATCTTTCTAGTTACTTCGTTCTCTATTTCTATTTGAGAGAATCCTAAGGAAAATTATTTTGTTTCCACCGAGCTAAAACAAACAAAAAATATGTTGATTGAAGCCTCTAGTCTCAGACAGCTTGGGGCTCATTAGTGTAACACCCGAAAATTTTCGTACCTTCTATTAATACAAAATATGGTTTATTATTGTTTTATTATCAATTTTATATTTATGATTGAACTTTGGCAAGTTTAATTAAGTATTTCTGATATTATATTTCCTAACGTAAATTAACTGTTTTCGTTTAAAAATCGGCTATGTAGTTCGTGATGCTAGTATTAACAATTAACAGTATTGTAGTTTATGTATTAAATGATTTGTAGTTGTATTTATAAAAGAGATTTATAAAAGAAAGAAAAAGGGATCAACCCCAAGCTCTTTCCTTCTCTCTCTCGTATTTTCCCCAAAACCGTCAAACCCCTGCTCTCTCTCTCTCTCTCTCTCTTCCTCGCACCTCCTATTTTCCTGTGTTCGTGTTGACGCCCTTCGCCGGCGGTCCTCCTAAACTCGCAAGAGCTAATGTCACTTGTGCATGCTTTGTTTTCTCTCTCTTCACCTTGGCACTGGTGGTCCCATTCTTCCATGTGTTCATGCTCTGCCACGAGGTGGTGCTGCTGTTCGACTCGGCTGCTCCGGCACTTCTCGTGCGCCGCTGCCGCCTCCATAGCTGCTGTTACGTTGTTGCCCCGCGGTGATGTTGCCGCCACTGTTGCAAGGTGATGCCGCTTTATCGCAGCCGTTTTGAGGTGCCACAGTCACCTTGTTTTTCTCTTTGTTTTATTTCTTGAACCTTGGTGAGATTCAAATATTGATTTTTAGACATGAGTACTCTAATTTTTTATTTAGTGTGTGGTGAGATTGTGATATAGATCCTGAATATAAGTGCTTTGATTTATGATATGTTATTGTTGATATTACTTATGAGTATGTATTTGAGATATGAATGCATATGAGGATTATGTTCTGATGATGATTAAACTAGAATTGTGTTGAGTTAGTTTTGAGAAAATATGGTGAGAAGTAGATGAATTGGGTGATTGTGGTATAACCTTGAAATTTCAGATTTATTAGAAGTAACATAATGGGTGAAATGTTGTCTCAAGGATTTCTAAATCTCAAAATAATGCTTTAGGACAAGGTATATTTGGTATAATCTTAATACATCAGTCCTTGTATTTTATAAAATAATAGCTTATCTTATAGATATATTGAAGTTGTCGGTCTGTAATCAGATCGTTATTTAAGAAAAGAGTTTCAAAATATGGAATTTGTAGTTATGTATAAGTAGTTTCGTGTACTTGACTTAGGTTATAGTGAACCACAATAGAATTTAAAATGTAATCATTAGTAGCTTGATGGAAAAGTGAATCTTCTATGCGCTATGAGTTAGTAATCTATTAGGGTGCTTATAGAGGGCTACTACGAGAATCATTTGAGTCGTGTTATCTTTAATGGTGATAGATTTTACGAAATATATTGGCCTTTTGACTTACTGAAGTAAACGTTAAAGTTTATGGATTGAATTGTTAGTGCTTTTCGCTTACTTAAAAAGGGATATGGATTTGTATATAATTTATTTGGATTAAAATACATAGTATGAACTATAATGTTATTAGATAGATGGATTCGCTCATGTAATTCTAGAATCTTGAGAATATTGATGATTTGGTTAATAATTAGAAAGATTATTGGTTATTGGATCATTGTGAAAGAAAGATTGTAACCTTGTTGTTGTTGATTTCCTAAATATATTGATAACGTAAAGTGAAAGATTTTATGGAGTAACCGTTGGAGCAATGATAGTTTATTTCTTTTATCTTCGCCTGATTGGAAAGATAATGATATGGATGGCAGGGACTCCCGAGCCTATCATTATTAATTGGTGGATTGGCAGGGGCTCCCGGATCCACCAAGTTTTATTCATTGATATTCACCGTATGTGGCAAGATTCTGAACCGTCCCCAACTTTAGTGTGGCGCGGGGGCTCCCGGGTCACCATAGAAAAGCTAGAGTTGGGGGTGTGCACACTAGAGGTTATTTTATGGCCATTGGATTAATAAACCGGCAGGGTCTCCTGGGTTTACATTTAATATGACTGTGAGGGTCTCCCGAGTCTATCATTTATATAGTAGATTGGCAGTGTCTCCCGGATCTACTCAGGTTTATGAATAGAAGGTTGGTGTATCAGAATTGGTAAACTGGTAGGGTCTCCCGGGTTTACCAATGCGAAAGGATGGTTATTAAATGATTTTGAAAATAAAAGAACTTATCTCTTAATTTAGAAACTTAATAAAATCGAAAATTGATACATGGATTTGATAATAATTGAGACTTATTCTTTGTTGTATACTTGATTATTGAAAGGCGAGTTACTCATGTGTATATATTTAATGAATATGTTCATATCTAAATATGTTGAATTCATTGATTGTTCTTATTGTTTGACATGGAGCGTTGGCACCCAGCTTTTGCTGACGTGCGTGTATTTGTTTGTGTTTTTGTTGTGTTTGTGTTTGTTTTTCTTTCCCTTTGGGTTTGAACCTGTGATGACCCATGAACTTTGTACCATGGTGAGCAGTTGACACTAGAACAAATTTAATTATGGGCTTTGGGATACTTGAGTTGAGGACGTCAATTCGAGGAGGCACTTTGTGTTGAGGAATTTCAAATGTAAATTTCATTTGAGTTCATGTATATAGGTTTGTTATTCTTATGTAAGTTTGATTTAAGATTTCTTAGATGGGTTGTAATATTCAGCAGGTATAATGGGTTTGTATTGTTTTGGATTCCGTGATTCCCTCTTGAGGTTGTTTCCCGAAATCGTCGATGATTTGGGGCCTTGAGATTGAGAATCTCTTATATTTTTGAGTTTTGTTGGTAGGTTAAAAATATTTCCCATGTTTGGGTTGTCCAAATTATAGAGGAAACTTTGCCGATATTTTGAGTCAAATTATGAGATTATTGTATAAAGGTACTTATTATTTGATTTTTAAGATCGGGGCGTTACAAAGTGGTATCAGAGCAAACATGCGACCGTGTGCTGAGTTAGCCACCTAGCGGGAAAAAAAAGATTATTGGGATTGATCAGAATTAGTTTTGGACTATCAGAAGTGAACGAGTGAAGGAGTTGGAAAATAAGATTTGAGTTTTTATTTTGGAGATTGTAATTTGGATTATAAAAGTACTGTGGAAAATTTGGAGGTATGATTTGAGTATTGTGTGAAATATCGTATTAAGGATTTTGTTGTTATGGTATGGGATATTATTGGAGTTTCACTGATTTGGCTTACTAAGGGTTAAGAATCGAGGGATGCTTTATAGTTTGTAATATAGAGATAAATTATTGCTTTTGTTTATTATGAACTAGAGTTTCTTAAATCTATTTTAATGTGATGAAATTATTTTGCCTAAAGTCAAGTTGTTATTTGGGATGTACTCATTTGGATTATAAGGCTATTTGGGAAATCTAGAGTTATGATTTGAGTATCGTGTGAAATATAATATTGAGGATTATGTTATGTTCGAGAGGGAAATTATTGGAGTCTCATTAATGATTTGGGTTATTAGCGATTAAGAATCGAGTAATGTACTTGAAGGTTTCGATATATAGGTATGGTTTTGGTCTTAATTAATTAGAGCTTCTTAATTTGTGAATGTATTATGAGGTTAAGATTGGTGTTTGCTTTATTTTAATCTTGGGAATAGTTTCATTTGCCAGAAGTCGCGGATCATTGACATTAGATTTGATCTAGTTCTGTGATTTGTTTTCCAATTAACAAACCTCTCTAATTTTATGGTATAATCTCAATTCATTATTTTGCTTCTTAAAGTTCATGAACGAACTTTCTTTTAATGGTGGTGTGATGTAATGCCTCCTATGTTTCCATGATTATCGCAACTCAAATTATGTCATATTTCATATTGTGTATGTAATTGTGGATTGAAGTATGAGTTTTGTGAAACTTCTATAGTTTGAATAAGTTAGAAAGAAATTCAAATGTCAAATGAGATAGTTGGAATCTATTGTGTTATAATTGTGAATAGCTTCTATTTATTAGAATAAAGTTTAAGTTTCATAAAAACTTTTACTGTTAGAATATTTTAAAGAATGTAACTGAATTTTATTTCAAATGAGATATTTAGGATCCAATGCCAACAAGTTTGCCCTCGATTTCGTGAGTCGAGTTGAAGTAGAGATTCAAAAGTTGATGGCAGAATGGAGGTTGGACCAACTAAGATAATTATATTGTGAGATTTTGGTTTTGTTCAAACAAAATTGGGGCATAGATGTGAAAATTCTTGAATTTTTCGATCACTAACCTATTTCCATGAAATTCTTTTGAAGTTTAAAAAGGTGTGATTTGGCTTATTCAAAGTTCGAGGACGGACTTTCTTTTAAGGGGATGTGATATACCACCCCAAAATTTTAGTACCTTCTATTAATTCAAAATATGGTTTATTATTGTTTTTATTATCAATTTTATATTTATGATTGAACTTTGGCAAGTTTAATTAAGTATTTCTGATATTATATTTCCTAACGTAAAGTAACTGTTTTAGTTTAAAAATCGGATATGTAGTTCGTGATGCTAGTATTAACAATTAACAGTATTGTAGTTTATGTGTTAAATGATTTGTAGTTGTATTGAGTCCTGCTCGGAAAGAGGTTAAAGTCTAGATTCTTAAAAATCCTAAGCAAAAGTTGATGACAGAGAGCTTGATGAAAGCAAAGATGGAAGTTTCTAATGATACAACTGCCGCGGAGGCTTATGTGGTTCATGTTAAACCTAAAATTTTTGTGAAATTTTTTTTTTCTAAAGTTCAGAGGGCTATGAATGCTACTGTTGATCAGAAAGCTAAATTATCTGCTGGAAATGGGATTATTATTAAAGACTCTGCTACTTTGCCTTTGAAAAAAAGAAATGTTGGCCCCAAAGTGTTGTCTTCCCTGCTCACTTGTTTGACCAGAATCAGTTCCATGCTTTGTCTGTTGATTGTTATAATGATGAACCTATAGTCATTCCATCTGAGGATGACGATGATACTTATTTACTTGATGAAGCTGATTATCTAAGTCAAGGGGTGGATACTAATCTGGAGACCTCTTTCCATTCTATCTCGTCTGGTAGTTCAGTGGTCAAAAAGATTGAGGCGTTGGGGGTTGAGCCCATAACTAGCAAAGTAGTCTTCTCTCACTCCAGCTCATCAATCAGGAGGAAGAGCAGCTATGGGGATGAGGGTCACTCTTCTTCCCTGAAGAGAAACAGAATGTAAGCATGGTTTGTTGCCCCTCAATCCATTTTTGTTTAAATGTCAATTGGTTTTGGGAATGTTCTTGGATGCTAAAGGAAAAACCTTTTTGGTGAAATAAAAAAATTTTGTTCAGTAAATCATGTGGATATCATGATGATTTGCGAAACAAAATCTTCGATACCCCACTGTTAAGGTTTTATTGAAAATTGTTTTGTATTGAAAGAAGTCGCCAATAATTCTTTTTAGGAAGAATCATAAACCTAATTGGATATAGGAAAACCGTAGAGACAAATTATCCAATGTAGATTTCCCCGTCATGACTCCATAGATGGTCAAAATGAACCAAAGATTGAGTTTGGGGGTGAGGGTACAAAAATAGTCTGGAACCATATTGCCCATTGCTGGCCTTTACTAAATATCGATTCATTTGCAGACTTTATGCCAAAGAATAAACAAATAATGCTTTAAACACCCTAAAAATAGTTTAGTCTAGGTAGGTTCAGGAAACACATAAAAGACTAATTTTTAGTGACATGTTATTTAGGCAATCAATATTACAGGGAACCTAGCAGGTTGTTCAAATTAATCTGATTAATATTAGAACAGTTTTGTAGGTCTTGATTAGCAAAAATAGCATGTGGGTGATGAAAGCATTAAAGCAGGACAATCATATAGCATGCATATAATGATCAGGCAAGTATAATAATAATGAAAAAGAAAGAGAGGGATTAGAATATACAGCAGAGCGATTTTTACTTAAAGATCTACATCATGAAAGAAATAGTTACTAACTTCAATATAAAAATAATTGATTCAAGGAACCTCAGGATTATACCTATGCGGCTTAGATTGAGGAGCGCAACGATCTTTAGGCGGAGCAATCGTGAAACCAAGAACGCAGTGATGAAGAATTGATTGAAAGTATTGAAAGTATTTGAGTGTTTGAAGTATTCAAAGTGTATTTCGGAGTATTCGGAAGTTTTTGTGTGCGTAAAATAATAATTTGAAAAAGCCGTCCGTTATTCGGGAAAATACGGGTATTTATAGGAAAAAGCAGACTTGCGCTCCACACAAGCCTTGCGCCAGGCGCAAGCCTACGTGGCAGGCGCAATGCCAAGTGTCAGGCGCACATTTGTGTGCCTGACGCAGCCATCCCAATCAAGTTTAGGCACGTGTAAACGCGTTTTTGAAAAGATAGAAAAGAAAGTTGGGTCTCACACAGGACTTGCGTCAGACGCAGGACTCTGTGTGAGTCACAAATCTACGTGTCAAGCGCTCATTGGCTCGCCTCACGCGTTCTGGCGCATATTCGGGAATATTCGAGCATATTCCTTTGTGCGTCTTTTGAAGATACTTTTCTATCCCTAACATTCCGGAGATGGAATTTTATGGGTTAAAAATCTGATTTTTGATTGAAGATAATAAAAATGATTATGAAACATATTCATTAAAATAATAAATATTTGATTGGGCTTTTAAAATGGATTTAAAACATTTTATGGGCTTAAAATACAACTAATCATCATGAACAATTAATTGGGCTTTAGAATATCATTTCAAAACACATTTTGGATTGGTTCTTTAGATTGCTCTTCCGTTGGGTCGCAACAACTAATGCCGCGGTATGTTTCATCATTGGATCCTTAATTGGGGAGACACGATTATGTGTCTACAGAAGCCCCCACTTTGACTGAGGTTCAGGAAACCGATATTCAAAGTATACGGTGTCGGGATGGAGAACGATTCTAAACGCTCTGCAATTTAGAACTGATCTATAACCGTCGGTCTCTGCAAAACAAAGTTAGTATGCAGGACAATAACAACAACCAGTCTGATTGCCTGCAGGGAAAGTTGTTAGCAGATAGGTGCAAACAGCTCACATAAGCACATAGTGATGCAAATAATGCAAACTTAGACTCTCTAAAGATGCGGGAGACGCAATGCAAGGATTAGGGTCATGCAAATCTAAGGATTGACACATTATGCAAGGTCAGGGTCATGCAGGACTAGAATGAAATGCAATGCAAGGATTAGGGTTTTGCAAAGCTGCAATGCAAGGTAGGGTTTTGCAAGGCTAGAAAATATATAGAATGATGGAATGATCAGAAATGGATAGACAGATTTTCGAAAATCGTTTTTAGTAAATAATCGGGGTTCGTAAACGAGGTCCGTGGATTACAACTTTTCGGGAGTTTGATTTGAATTGGAGGAACCACCACACGTAGGAAGTCCCCCACTTTGGGTGAGCTTGCCTTAAATTAGGCATGAGCCTTAATCGAAATGTACTTGATCTGATGTTGAAACGTAGTTGATCTGCCTTGAACGTTGAAAGTTGTCATTGGGGATTGTACTGGGGATTCTTCTTTGGGAAGTTGATATAGGCAAAGTCAAGTACCGTCGAAAATCATCGAATCGTCAGAGAGTCCTTCAGGGACAAGGAGAGCTTGGATTGAAAAATAAAAAGGTTCAGATTTGTGACTCAAATGAACGTAGGTGGGAAAAGGCTTTAACGAGGCTAGGTGTAGACTCGAGTCTATGTCAGAATCTAGAAAGAGATTATTATGCTCCTGAACTCTAGAAAATTAAATCATTAGACCATGACTAACTTTAATTTTATTGAAGCGGTCGGACCTCGAGATGAGGATTCCTACGTATCCTTGCGGAATCGACTAAGAATTGTTCTAAAAAAAATTATCCATCCCCATCAAGGTTCTTTTAATCTAGAAAGATTGATTGATGACAATATTTTATTAGCACATGAAGCTTTTCACTCTTTCAAGAAAAAAAGAAGGAAAGGAAGGTTGGATTGCCATCACGCTAGATATTAAAAAAGCTTATGGTACATTGAAGTGGAACTTCATTTTTTCCATGCTTCTCAAACTCGTGTTTTGTTCCACCTAGATTATGTGAACCCGGAACAATATATCCTCTGTGTCATTTTCTGTTCTAGTCAATGGTATTCATGGAGATAGATTTTACCCTTCTAAGGGTATCCACTAGGGAGATCCTTTATCTCCGTACAATTTTATTCTATGTTCATAATGTCTAGCTAGAGATATCCACGCTCATAACATCGCCAATGGTAGGCATCTGGGAGTGTCAGTAGCAAAATCAGGTATGAAAGTTCCATTCTTAACGTTTACTGATGATACAATGATATTTGTTAAAGCAAATCTACAAAGGTGTAGGACCATTAGATTAATTTTGGATAACCATTGTACTATGTAAGGACAACTTGTTAATTTTAATAAGCCAGCCTTCCAATGTACTTCAAATATTTCAAACGAGGATAAGTATACTTTTAAAAATATCCTTAAGATTGCCCAAGCTTCTTCGTTAGAAAGCTACATAGGGTTCCCCATCATTAATAAAAGAGATAACGGAAAGCAAACTCTCTTTCGCAAGCAGGAAGATCTAATTTAATCCAAACAAATTTAGCTTCTAAAACTAATTTCCAAATGCAATGTTATTGTGATCCCAAATTCCTCGGTGGTATGGGTTTTAGAAAAGCATATGTCAATAATATTGTCCTCCAAATGAAAATTCATTGGCATCTAATTTCTGATAAACCTAATATTTGGGCGGAATTATTAAAAAAGTAACCTTGCAAGAATAAAGATGTTCTAAACTACAAGGTCGCTTAGACTTCCTCTTAGAAATGGAAAAAGCTAATGGCTATTACGCTTTTATTTCAGAAAAGGCTATGTGATAGTCCAATGTTTATGCAGTTTTCATTAAAAGGTTAAGTGCAATTATTAGTTTAATTAATTTTTATAAGATCCCCTTTGGTATTATTGATTTCAAATATGCTAAAACAAAAAGAATTTTAGATTTTTGGTTTAGAAAATGAAATTACAATTTTGCGCATTTAAAAATAAGAAGAGTAAAATACTTTAAGAATGATCTAGATCAATCAAGAAATAAAACCCATTCCTATCTATTCCTTCTATATAAGGAAGCAAAATACTCAAACCCTTAATATTCCCCCCGGGAAGCTCTCCGTCTCCTACTATACATTGATATATTATCTTTCTTTTTCTTTAATTCTCTTTGTTTGATTTGGTTCCGTCAGAGCAGTTCCATCGCCGCCCACCACTTCTTTATCTCTGTGGTTACCTCTGTCTTTTCGTGCCTCTGTTCCTTGAAATGGGTTGCTGCCCAAAAGTGTCGGGTGTTGCCAACATCATCGACATGGTGTTGCACCACCTTTTAGTAGGTGTTGCCACCGCTTGGTCCTCTGTTGTTTGTCCTCTGCTACAACTATTGTGATGATACAACTGCCACCATCATTTCTTCGTTAATTGGGTATTATGTTGCTGCATGGATGGTTCCTATCACTGCATCTTGGTTCTGTTCTTTCATGTTTCTTTTCTTGATGAAAGAAATAACCCAAATCAAGTTGTTTTGAAGTTTGGATATTATCTTATGGTGTTCAAATGAAAAGGGGGCTTTGGAAGTGTTTAGGCCCAATAAATGAGCAGCCCAATAACAACATAAAAGCCTCCCTGACCTCAGACAGGTGGCAGTAGTGGGTCCCACTTATTAGTTGACCTAATCTCATAAGCTTGGGGATCTGCTAAAGGGCTGAAATGATGGTTACCTAAACAGGTAACATAGCCATCTCCTCGAAGGAAGACCCATCCCGTCATTGTTTCCTGTCTGGGAATCCCAAACAGTATAAATATCACCAGTCTCATCAATGAAAAGGTATTGAATTCTCACCTAACAAAGTAGAGCATCAGTTTCTATACTTTCTCTCTCTAACTCAACTGACTTGAGCGTCGGACGGGCGATCGCGGAACAACCCCCGGGGTAGTCTAACCTTCTTTTGCAGGATTCCGACGTACGGATATTGGAGCTCAGGCGAACGTTCTTGGGGGCCCACATCAAGTCTCTCAACCTATTACAATCCTTAATTTCTTGACAAAAATAGTTTAACGCCGTCTATGGGGAAGTTACAATCAAAGTTGCTTCGCCACCACTCAGTAAGATTCACCTCGTTGCTAGTCATCAAAGGCCCCAACCAAGAACACTCGCTCTAGACAGCCTTCAGCACATGCTCAGAGGTCCGAACGGGAGCAATCACCATCTTACCACCGGATGTCCGAGCGAGCACCTTCGCCTACCCCCCATCGGACCCTAACCGTTCAGACCATCAACTCTGAAGAAGAACAGTCCAACGAAAATGGACCTAACCCCTCACAGCAGCTACAACACACTGACCCCCAACCCATATCTACAGCAGATATCAACTTAATAGCCGCTCAGCTTCAGCAGACCCTATAACGTAGCTTGATGAACATTTTGGCCAACCTATAGCAGAGACGCCCTCTACCAAAACCCAAGGATCAAGCCTTGGTCCCTTCCCTTCAGGAAGAAAACATTCACCGCTCGGCCCATGGTCAACCTAGCTGGCAACGATCGGGAGCAAGAGAGTACAGTCAACATGATCGACAACGATCTACGCAGGGGGAAGTGGAGCATCATCTATCTAAGGGAAGATCCACTCGGCAGGGGGAAGAGACCCACATGTCCAAATCACTAAGGGGCAATGTCGGGCAAAAGCATAATGATGCTCGACACTTCCTCAACGAGAAGCGCCTCAGCAAAGGGTATGACGCAAGACATATCCTCGAAAAGAAAGCTGCTCAGCGGGAAGGGCATGGCGACTTTGCCCAATCTAAACCTGCCCGGATCAATAGTGGAGCTTTTAAGTTCATGGTCCCATTCAACTAAGCAATACTGGAGGCGCCCAACCAAGGAAATATCAAAACACCTACCATTGAACCATTCGCGGGCCTAACTAACCCGGATGATCACATGGCCACCTACAAGACTCAGATGAGGGTTCAGACTGGCTTCAAAGCCACTTGGTGCCGTTTCTTTCCCACAACATTGAAGGGAATGACTCTAAACTGGTTTAAGGAGTTCTCTGCCGGGATCAACCGATTTTTTCGGTATTAGAAGATCTATTCATCCATTAGTTTATTGCGGGAAAGGGACAAAAGAAAACAAGTCTTCATCTAATAACAGTCATACAGGAGAAGAATGAAAGCCTAGCTGCCTACATCAAAAGGTTCAATGAAGAGTCACTGAAAATTTCAGACCTACAGGACGTGGTAGCATTAGGTTATTTTCAAAACTTTTAGGCGCCTAACTAACTTACTAGTTATTTGAATAAACTCTTAGAATTGCTCCTACTTATTCGTTTTAAAAAATCGTTATTACCATAAATTGGGAATAAGAATATATTGTTTGAAATTTTTTTTTAAGGTCTGAAATTTTTTTATAGGAGTGTCCGAATTTTTTTTTTAATTATAATGTCCGAATTTTTTTTTTTTCGGAACTAATAGGCGAATTTCTTTTTATTTAGTTTGATACTTTTATTATTTTTGTTATCTGAAAAAAAAATTATAATTAGTGTCTGCATTATTTTCTTACCTTTAAAGTTTTATTTGTTGTATTGTGAGAATGGGTAGTATAGGAAGGGCATATAGGATAGAAATATTATATGCCGGCATTGAATAGTTAGTTCAGCATGTTATTATTTTTCTTTCCCTGCTAATTGTTTATATTTTTCTCTCCTGCTAATTGTTACATTCTTGTGCCTATGATGTTAATGGCAACTTTATATTGTTATTGTTGGGAATTGCGTACAGGAAGAGTACCAAATATATTATTGAATATATTTATTTGTTGTAGATCCTTAATCATGTCTGCCAGAGTAGGAAGTTACCAAAATCCCATTGTAATAAGTGATGATGAAGGTGACGATAATAATGTACCTGTCAATGATAATAACTATACCAGTCTAGATTGGAGTATGCGTAAAATATTAAGGTCAGAGGTGGCCAGTGATGATGAGCTCATTATGGAGTTCGACCGTGCTAGGGGTCAGACCAGACTGGACATTTACCATGCATCCTTCAGGTATGAAACTGATTCAGAGTCAGAGGATGAAGAGCCTCAACCTACAAGGAGATCTAAAAGACAAAGGAGATATGTCGAATATTATGATGAGGACATAGATGAGTTTGAAGATGAGATCTTCGTGCCTGAACGATACAAGGAATCTAAGGACAAGAATGATAATGTGGTACCTTAGGTTACTATTTATATATTTACGATTAGAGAAAATAATATAGTATAATAATATAATAATGTTGGATAGTTGGCCAACAGTGATTAGAACTGTTTTATAGTACCATTGTTTTAGGAAAATATAATGTTATAGTAACAATTATTTAATAATACCCTTTTGGAGGAATAAAAGTTAATTATTTATTTATATGAGTGAGCAGGAATTTATTCTGGGCACGTGTTGGGAGTCTTTTTATTATTTAAATTTTATTATGTGATTAAGTTCTTGTTTGTTCTACTTATGTGTTCTGATGTGAATATTTTCTTCATGGATGATTATGTGGTTACTAGAGAACATTTTATGTTGTACTCGGAACTGTTTGAAAAATTGTTTGTTGATGCGATCTTGGTTGATCAAATCAAATGTTGCCTTCTTCGATTGACACATAAGCTATATTGAAACCTAACGTAGAGTTATATCACTTTCAGGTCACGAAGTAGGATGGCTAACAACAACGACCTAACTGATGCTATTCCCCTGTTGGCGGAAAAATTGACTCAGGAGAGAGCTGAACGTCCTGAGACTGCTGGGAACATGTTTGAAAGGCTAGCTAAGGTTAAGCCACCATACTATAAGGGGCAAGCTGATCCTACCTTTCTAGAAAACTAGATTAGGGAATTTGAAAAACTTTTTGGGGCTGTGAACTGTCCTGAGAATATGAGAGTGGGTCAGGCTGTGTTGTACCTTAAGGATGAGACTGATTTATGGTGGAGGGAGAGTGGAGCTAGACTGAGTGTTGTGGAAGGATTCGATTGGAATGCTTTTGTGATTGCCTTGAGAGGGAAGTTTTACCCTGCATTTATGAGGAAGCAGAAGGCCCAGGAATTCATTAACCTTAGGATGGGTAGTATGACCATCTCTGAGTACTACAGTAAATTCATAGCATTGTCAAGGTTTGCACCTGAGGTTGTAACCACTGAGGAGCTAAAGGCTCGGAGGTTTGAGCAAGGGTTGACTGATGTAATACAGCTGGGGTTATGAGGTGAGACCTTTACATCCCTAGATATTGTGCATGGGAGAGCAGCCCATATTTATGGACTATAGTCGAGGAGGGATAAGAACAATGTTGTGGTAGGTGAGAAAAGAAAAGATTTCAATGCTGGGGGAAATCAAGGTAACTTCAAGAAGAGTAGAAATGGGAATGAAAATTTCCAAGGAAGAAAGAATCAGGGTTACAATAATAAGGGTTAATCTGAGAGAGTGTACCACTGTAAGAAGTGCAGTAATAACCATCCAAGTAAAGACTGCAAGGGAGAATTAGTAACCTGTAACTACTGCCAGAAGAAGGGCCATAGGGAGTATGAGTGCTTTGCTAAGCAAAAGAAAGAGCAAAATGGCAATGGGGGTAGTAACCAAGGGGGTATGGATTTAACCAGTCAGGAAATCAGGGTTCGAAACCTACAGGGGCACAGAACAATCAAGGGAGCTATAACAAGCCTGCTAGTGAGAGCAACCAGAACAAGGCTCCGGGCAAACTGTTCGTGATGAGTCACAATGAAGCTGAACGATCTGCCGACGTTGTGTCTGGTACTTTTTCTATTAACTCCGTGCTAGTTAAAGAATTATTTGATTCGGGGGCGACTTATTCTTTTGTTTCGTCGTCTGTTATTAAAAGTCTGGGGTTAGTAGATTTTGAGGTGATTGATTTTCCTGTTAGTATACCTACTGGTGAGACCATAAGGTGTACCAAGTTGTTCAGAAATTTGCCTCTGAAGATAGGAGACTATGTTTTTCCTTCTCATTTGATAGAGTTTAATCTGGGAGACCTAGATGTAATTATGGGGATGGATTGGCTAAGTTTATACAAGGCCAAGATAGACTGTGAAGTTCAGAAAGTAGTTTTAAGAAAGCCTTTGGGTAAGTTGACCTCGTATAGACGTTTTGGAAAAATTCAAGAACTTTGGGGTTATTTCCGCAATGCAAGTAAAGAAGTTGATGAAGAAGGGGTGTGAGTTATATTTCTGTAATGTGCAAGATGTGAGTAAAGAAGCTGGGTAAATATTGAGGATGTTCCAATTGTGAATGAGATTATGGATGTGTTTTCGAGTGAGATTTCGGGTATGCCGCCTGTTAGAGCAGTTGAGTTCACCATAGACTTAGTTCCTGGAACTGCACCTATATCTAAAGCACCCTATAGAATGGCACCTCCGGAGATGAGTGAGTTGAAGACGCAGTTGTAAGAATTGTTTGATAAGGGTTATATTAGACCTAGTGCATCACCTTGGGGAGCTCCTGTATTATTTGTTAAGAAGCAAGATGGGAGTATGAGGTTGTGTATCGATTATAGGGAATTAAATAATGTAACCATCAAGAACAAGTATCCTTTGCCTAGGATAGATGACCTATTCGATCAATTGAACGGAGCGAGCGTGTTCTCAAAGATTGATTTATGTTCGGGGTATCACCAATTGAGGGTAGCTGATAAGGATATACCTAAGACTGCATTTAGGATTCATTATGGTCACTATGAGTTCACTATAATGCCTTTTGGGTTAACCAATGCACCTGCCATATTTATGGACTTAATGAATAGGATTTTCCATGAGTTCTTAGATAAGTTCGTGGTTGTATTCATTGATGATATTCTGATCTATTCGAAGAATGAAAAAGAGCATGATGAGCACTTGAGGATCATATTGGAGACGCTTAGGAATAATCAATTGTATGCCAAGTTCTCTAAGTGTGAGTTTCGTCTGGAGAAGGTAGCATTTTTGGGTCACTATGTGTCTAAGGATGGAGTCTCTGTAGATCCTGCTAAGATTCAAGCTGTGAGTGAGTGGCCAACTCCGAAGAATGTGTTTGATATTCGAAATTTCCTAGGTCTAACTGGCTATTACAGAAGATTTGTGAGAGATTTCTCGAAGATAGCGAGACCCATGACTAACTTGATGAAAAAGGAGTCAAAATTCGAGTGGAGTGAGAAGTGTGAGGAAGCTTTTCAAATTTTAAAAGAACGTTTGACCTCCGCACCTGTTTTGACCCTGCCTGATGGGAATGAGAGATTTGAGGTGTATAGTGATGCTTCGAAGAATGGTTTGGGATGTGTGTTACAACAAAATGGGAAGGTGATTGCGTATGCGTCGCGTCAGTTGAAACCTTATGAGGCTAATTACCCTACCCATGATCTAGAGTTAGCTGCTATTGTGTTCGCTTTGAAGATTTGGAGACACTACCTGTATGGGGTAACATGTAAGATCTTTACCGACCATAAAAATTTGAAGTACATTTTCACCCCCAAAAGACCTCAATATGAGGCAGACGATATGGTTAGAGTTGATAAAGGATTATGACTTAGACATCCAATATCATGAGGGGAAAGCGAATGTAGTTGCTGATGCGTTAAGTAGAAAGTCGAGTCATAGCATGAATGCCTTGGTAGTTCCGGAGGAGTTATGTCGAGATATGCAGAGACTTAGCCTAGAAATTTTAAATCCTGGGGAGACCGAGGCAAGATTGAGTACTTTATCGATGGGGTTGTCAATTTTCGATGAGATCAAAGAGGGTCAAGTTGGGGATGAGCACCTAGAGAAGATTAAGGAAAAGATGGGCCAAGGTAAGGAAGGTGATTTTAAGATCCATGATGATGGTAGTCTGAGGTTCAAGGGGAGGTGGTGTGTACCACAAAAATGTGATGAGCTTAAGAGACGTCTTATGGATGAGGGCCATAATACACCGTACTCTGTGCACCCTAGGGGCGACAAGCTGTATAAGGACCTTGAGCAGATCTATTGGTGGCCAAACATGAAGCGTGAGATTGTCGAGTTCGTGTCTAAGTGTCTAACCTGTCAGAAAGTCAAAATAGATCATAAGCGACCCATGGGGAAGGTTCAATCCTTAGAGGTTCCGGGATGGAAGTGGGATTCCATATCGATGGATTTTGTGACTGCTTTTCCTAGAACAAGGAATGGCAATGATACTATTTGGGTTATTGTGGACCGTCTGACGAAGTCGGCCGTGTTCATTCCAATCAAAGAGACATGGAAGAAGAAGCAACTTGTGAAGACGTATGTTAAGCATGTAGTGAGATTGCATGGGGTTCCAATTGATATTATTTCAGATTGTGATTCGAGATTCCTCTCGAAATTTTGGCAAAAGGTCCAGTTAAATCTTCGGACAACGTTGAAAATGAGTATTGCCTTTCACCCTGCGACTGATGGTCAGACTGAGATGCACGATGGAGTTTATAGACTGAGTATTGCCAATTGGGAAGGTAGCTTATAGGTTGGCTTTGCCAATGGAGTTCGAAAAGATGCACAATGTATTTCATATTTCCCAATCAAGCGTTATATCCCTGACGAGCGCCATGTCTTGGAGCCTGAGAGGATCCAGATTGATAGTAGCCTCACATATGAGGAAAGGCCTGTGAAAATTCTTGATAAGAAGATGCGTAGTACACGCAATAAGGATGTCAATATCGTGAAAGTGCTTTGGTCGAACCATGAGTCCGAAGAGGCAACGTGGGAAGCTGAAGCTGAAATGAAGAAGAAGTATCCAGATTTATTCCTTGAGGTGAGTTACGAGGGCATAACTCGTTTTCTGTAAGGGGGGTAGAATGCGATTGAATTTCGCGCTTTTTACCTAATTTCATGGTATTTTTATGCATTATTTGCACATAAATAGTTTCTCCGCATAAGAAAAGGGTGTTCATTAGTAACGCAAGTGATTTTAAGTTGGCAAAAGAGTGCACATGAGTGGCACAAGTATTTCTCCAATAGTAGTTGAGTTGAAAAACTTTTGAAAAGGTGTGAGTTTTCGTGTCAAGTTTCGGGACGAAACTTCTTTTACTAGGGGTAGATTGTAATCCCCCGTATTTTTATGAATTTTTTAAATATATTTTAATATATAGTTATTTATACTTTAATATATATTAGCATTTTAATAATTTCATAGTTCAAAGGTTGACCATTTTGAAAGTCAAAGAAATTATTTTCAGGATTTAAGGAAGTTAAAATGTTTTGTTAGGCATGCTTTGAAAAATGTTTGAAATACTAATTGGATTTGGAAAAGAAGTTTAAATGGGCTTGAGGAACCCAAATTCTAAGTAGATTTGGAAAAGGATTTTTATGGATGTTAGGAGTTCTAATTCATCAATCCTATTCATCATCAAACTCTATTCAAACCCAATCTCCTTTTCCTAAGCCCAAGAGAAAAACCTACTTATAAATACTTAAACCCAATTATTTTACCACACAAAAACTTTTCTCTCTCATCACAACTCCCAAGAGCCGGCCACTTTCATTCTCTCTCTGCTCACGGTTTTGTGTTTCTTTTTCCCAATTTTTCTTTCTTCTTCTTCAAGTAACACTTTCTTCTTCGCCAAGAAACTTTCACAAACACCAAAACCGCCTACTTGTTGCCGCCTATTTGCTGCCGCCAGTGCTGCTGTACTTTCCGGCGCCTTGTTCTCCTTGTTTCGTTGATTATCGTTGGTTAAATTTTTTTCTTTCTCCTCAAGTTTTAATTAAAGATCATGTTTTTATGTTTTATTTTAGTACTAATCATGATTAATGACTTTAATTTACTGTTTTAATGATTAATCTTGGATTATATATGTTATGTATTAAAAGAATAAAATTTCAGATTTGATTATTAATTTTAGATTGAGTTTTAATTATCAAAGCATGAATTTTTAGGGTGTTAAATATTGGAAAATCATAGTAGCATGTTATAAACTATGAGATTGATTAAAATTATGAATTTAAGCATGTTTAAGTATGTTTAAAGAGAGTTTTAAAATTTTATAAGTTGCTGGAAATTTTAGAAAGGGCATTAATAATGTAGTTTTATAGATTTTAATGACTAGTATAGTAGTACTATGCTAGGTAAAATAAGTAGTTGGAGTTTTAATGGTAAAAATAACTTTTAGATATTTTTGAAGAGGATTTAAACCATTTTAAAGTTGCTGGAATTTAATTGGAGTATTGACTTTAAATTATATTGGTTGTTTAAGGCGGAAATTTTTCAGTAGGCGACTTTTAAAGTGATTAAAGGTGGTCTATCATTTTGTTTATACAAGGTACGTACATACCTATGTGTTATGTGAGTTAGTATCATGATTTTAGGAAGGAAAAGTTGTAGTATCATGTATAGGAACTTTGTAAGTTCATATATGATTTATATTATGATTGGATTTTACATGTTTTATGCCTGTGTGCAAACATGTTTATTATAAGATTGTATTATGAGTTGAATATCCTGTTTGTATGGAATATTGATGCAAGCATGTTGGTTGGGAACTTTATGTATTAATTCACATGGGGGAATTAATATAATTATTGAGTTGGATCATGTTCAATCATGTGTTCCCTTATATTATTATTTTCACTACTTTATGAGGACCGTGGGCCTTATTTGGTAAGTTGATAAGTTATGCCTTTGAAAGGTAAGATTGGTTGTTGGCTAGGTTCAACAAATAAGAAAGATTGGAATAAAAGGAAGTACTCTTGGATTGTAAGTTGTGTGATCACTTATTAAATCCTAAGATAAAAAGAAGTTCAGTTGTGAATGTTTGATTTGATATTTCTGTATTACTTGTGTGTCATAACAAGTAATAAACTGTAAATCACGTAAAGTGTAACTTGGATAGTAATAAACTTTAGATTGGTGCACGTCTGAAGTTGGACAATCAGGAGTTGGAGTACATGGTGGTAGCCCATGGCTTTTTCTGGGAAACGGATTGATCACCGTTCCTATTTTTCAAAGGTTCCTCAATATCGTAGGTCATTATGGAATACGGAGTCGCGCCCGTATTTCGACTTCCTAGGTGAAGGCAAGTTTAGTTTGACAACTCGGTCCAATAACTATTCCATTAAAGTAATAAAAATATGATTAAAGTTTAGTTCAGTAGAAGTTATCTGCAGAATGTTATATTATTATTTATCCATGCTTATTATCTCTTAGTATCATGTTAGGAATGTTTATGTATTGTTATGTAGTACTCAGCTTTGCTGATTACGTGCTTTGTTTGTGTATGTGATCATGGCTTTGCCTTATTGATCCTGTGATGATCCATTTTGGTGAGCAGATTCTTTAGAGCATTGACATCTACAGGTGTAACAAATTGTTTTATCTATTGCTTTAGTAGGAACATATTATATTAAGTTTGGTTTTGAAGTAGACATTTATAGTGTGTTGGTTTTAAGTACTTTGTTTGTTTATCCTTAACCTTTTAAAAGTTAGAAGTTGAGTAACTGTTCATACGAACAATGATCTGAGTCACAAAATGGTGCAATTTACTGTTCACAAGTGATCCAGGTGCTGCTCGCGTGCTCCCTAACTGTAGCGTTTCCATGCGGACGTCACGTGACACTGGGCAAGCTTTCCTCTTCCTTGCTTATGTGTTAATTTCCACCGAATCCTCATCTCTCCTCCTCCGTTCTCCCTCCTTTTTCCTTTTTCTCGCTTCAATGGGCGCCATTGACAAAACTCCGAACAATTCATGTCCCTTTTCTGCTGGCCTTTTTCTACCTGCGCACCATTCGAGATGCAGTTCCGGGGGTCTGGTTGCACGTTCTTTGTTGCCGGCGACCAATTCAGGTGGAACAAAAGCAATCGGAATTCCTGATCCAGCCAATTGTTTGGGATTGTCTTAAATGGTAAGTTTACTATTTGCCAATTGTTCAATTTAGGTTATCAATTTTCACATTGACGTGAAATTGACCGCAAAAAAAAAATCAAATCAATCAAACCCCTAAATAATCATCAAATCCCTAAATATTTCCCATAAAATAATCTAAATCGAAATTAAGGGATTTGAACTTGCATTTTAAAGCTTCCTAAAACTGGTTTACTTCTAAATCGAAATTAAGGGATTTGAACTTGCATTTTAAAGCTTCCTAAAACTGGTTTACTGCCTTAAATTAGGGCCATCAATACAGAATACACATTATCTGCAGGAAATAGGGGAGTGTCCATCAAATTTCAGACTTGTAATGAGTGTTCCAGTTGGATCCTAAGTTGGGGAAGTACAGTTACTGTTTTTTGGCTAACTAAGAGTTACATTCAAACCAGAACTGGAGCTCACTCAGCATATTTAATAAACTTTAAGGTGCACTACTATCTGAATTTAATATTGTATTCACTTGTCCTTCTCTACAGTACATCCCTTTTCATTTTAGGGTTTCAAAGTGCCTCCCACACAAAGCCTTACTATAAATACCAAATACCAAACCTGAGATACTGTGCCTCTCAGTTCATGTTGTTAAATCTGGGAGGTTCTTGCTCCAATTCCTTTGTGTGCTTAAAATGAATATTTAGTGTTGCATTTGGTGTTCTTACACCTTTAATCATCAATCAATACACAGACAATTTAAACTTGCCACAAATTAATTGATAAACGAATTCCTAAGATTATGACACACACATTTGTACAGACCAAATCTAAAGACCCATTTATGGATTTCCATGTAATCAGACAAAAGACAAGGACATTGAAATGTGATGCAACTGACTATTCTCAGTTTTTTTTTGTGTGTTTTCCCTTAATAATTTACATGTCTTTAAATGGTTGTTAGTTTATACATAATAATAATTGTTACAATTTCTAACTTTTGGGTGGTTAGATGCATAACCAATTATTTTAAACTGTGTAACATGTATAGAATTTCTCAATGGTTTGGTTGTTAGCTGCATAGCCTTAGTAGTTACTCCTATGAACTACATGTCCAATAGTGGTTAGCTTCTGTTTAGGGAGGCCTTAGTGCTTGCCCTACGTTCAATTTGAAATTATAGTCTCTGCCAACATGCTCTCATGCTTCCTGTGTTGTGCAAGAACTGAAGGCAAACTTGGGCTTGCAACATTCCCTGTGCCCTGTGTATTCACTGCTTAGGAGGCTTACCAGTAGGTTTTTTTTTTGGGAGGTGGGGCTGAATTGCATGGGCTCTTAGGCTAATAATTACATTGCCTAGATTGTTAGTTTTGTATGTATCTGGTCTTTTCTCTCTATTTGTTTGCAGTTCTGACTTTCTTCTAAAATCTTTCCTCCAGGATAGCACACATCTCTGATAATTCAGTTCAAATCAGTTTGGAAGGCACTCCCTGTTATACTTTTTTTTTTAAAACAAACAAACCTGTAGTCTACTTGTTTCTTTAATTGTCTTTTGTTTGATAAATCGTGTTTACGTTAATAAGTGCTTGTTCTTAAGTGTTGTCCTTGTGGTTCATTTGTCTCTCTTTGCTAATTAGTCAACCCTGATTTAAGCATGCATATTCTATGTTTCTTTAAATTTCTAAAAGGCAACTTATCTCACTCCTGTTCAGATGTGTACCACCTTCTATGTGATTGGCAAATAAAATGCATTGCACCTCTGAACATACTATCTTGCGGTTTCGAGGTTATGTTTCCATGAACATTTAGGCACATACACGTAGCCTTTGAAGGGTAGGCCTCCACTTTAAACAGGATTACCTTTAACAAATCCTAGATAACAGTTTGTGAATGATTGTCATATAGGAGTTAGTTTAATTTTAGTAAAGTGTGCCTTAGCTGTCTTGCTCACTTTGTCCCAAAAACATTAGGTATCAATTGAACTTTTGCATTAGTATGAAAGGGTTGTACAAAGAATTCTGCACTTTTGTGCAACTAATGAAGCTCTTACTTTTATGATTTCCTTTGAATTGTCATTTTTCTTTAAGCTCAAAGTATTGTCCTGTTACAACTTTTGTGGATTTGATGCGTACTTGCTGTGGGTCAGTTTGAGCCACATGTTCCTCTCATTAATGTTTCAACACTAATAATTAGCATGTAAATAAACCCACAGATATTCGGAAAACAAAAAACACTTATGAATACAAGCGCTACTGTTCTGAAAACTCAACCTGCCTTCATAACAAATTTGCGCCATAACTGTGTGCGTGAACCAAATAACAATGAGTAAAAAAAAACCACTTTGCAATTATCGTGCTAGCCTTTGTAATTATCGTGCTACCCTTTGTAGCGCCGGTTAATTGCTGTGTTTATGAAGGCTCTGGAATAATCCTGTTTTTCTGTGGTATTCCTAAAAATGTAGGAAACTCCGCTTCCTTTCCAAGAGTTATGCGGTCCTCCAACACGGTCGCAATTGAATCTGTTCGCCTCTAGGAGCTGCTTCTATGGGTATCTTTTCATGACTCTCTTTTCTACCCAATGCTTGAAATGTCTAAATATATGTGCTACTTGTAAATGTAGCATACGATGGTCCAGCTAAGATAAGTAAACATGTGTTGTTGTATGATCCACTTAAATTGCTTGTATCAAGTAGAAAGCGGCTTAAAACAAAGTTTAAAGGGTTTTCCATGGTAAGTTTGCAGGAATTTTTTTTACTTAACCTACCTTACCCTAACTATGTTACAAACATTTGTTCTCCCCCAAACACTTCAAACTTACGCGACGATTCCCTGCTTGCAAGCTTAGTTATGGTTTCCTGTTTTTGAGTCCATGTGCTTACCAAGTGCGCTTTCCCAGGCAATCCAAAGGCACCTAAAACTCGCGTTAGTAAGCGCATGAGATCACTGCAAGAAAATGCAGTTGGAACCAGTGACGCAGGCTTTCTGAGTTCAACCCTTGGCCCTAGACAATATCAAACAGCTCGCTTGCTAGGATGTGGTCCTGATGTTGTGGCACAGCCAAAACAACCTCGAGTCAAGCGTCAAAAAAAAGAAGAAAGAAAGTAAATAACTATTCTACGCACCCTTGATTTTTCATTTTCTATATCGTATCGATAGTTAGCTAATTAGTGTCCACGGCTCAACCAGTTGGGGCTGCTATTAGTGTTGGCCAGGAGATGCCAACAGCAGCACTGGAATTGCCACCTGCAGAACGTTGCCCCAAATATTCTGCAGTTAAGTTTTTTTTTGAACTACCTGGTTTTTGTTGTTCTGATGGTGAAGTAGAAATTGCTTCCAATTCGTTCCCATCAGAACTCATAAGACTCTTCACTTCACAAGATGATGATTCTGTGCACTTTAGAACATATGCGCGTCTCTATAATAACCTCTTTGCATTTAACTCCCTTGGTGGTAACTTTGATTCATGCACTCAAAAAGGCATTTATGTATTCAAATTACATGGTCAAATCTACCATTTCATACCTAACCTCTTGCCCGATGACCATAACCCCCAATTTTTACAACTATACTTCTATGATGCTCAACACGAAGCACAGAACCGGTTGAACCTTTTTCCTGAATTGAGGGCTGATGTAATAGCTATCTTAATGGAAATCATGCAACACAATCCATATGTGAAGTTTTTCAGATCTTTGCGCGAGCTTGATGTTGTAGAGGACACTGAAATACGATCAAACATAGATCTTATACTTGACCAGCGTGTTTACAACGCCCCAACAGGCAACAGCTGAAGAGGTTGCCGTAATATGGGCTGAAGATTCTGCACCCAGTGCAGCTGGTGGCCCCCATGTTATTGTACATGGAAAGGCAGAACGCCAGCACAGGATTATGCACTACTACGGGTGTTATGACCCGTTACAATACCCACTCCTTCGACCATATGGTGACTTTGGGTGGCACCACGGGCTTTAAAAAATGAACAACGGTGGCCGTAGGCAAAACGCCCTTGCTGATATGCATCCGATCTCTAATTTTCATTTAGTTCTCTTTTTTCTTAGCCATGTGTTGACGGGAGTGGGTTGGCAGTCTTGTATACAGTGTGCAACTTTGCAGTCATGTGTTTGAATGCATTAATGTTTATGTAGCTAACTGTGTATTTTTCTCACATTACCAATTTAACTTGTGTCTGACTTTCCCATTGTGTTCTGCAGAAAGTTATTTTCTTAATCAATTCCAATGCAATGCAGTACAATGCTCCGGATACCATCTACTTTCGGCAGGTTAAAAAGGACTTGCCTATGGTAATGTTAAAAGTTTTACCTTCATTTTTATTTTCTAACATTTCTTTTGCTTGCATTAATTTTACCTCCAATTTGATTATTCGTCATCTATTTCTCTTGCTGCAGTTTTGTAACATATTTCTTAACAAATATTTTGTGGCCTTGGCTTAAATTCTATTAATCTTTTCGATATTCTTATTAAGCATAGCTTGAAATTGGGTAATTTGGGACTTAGGGTATTGTCATTGAATTTTTATGTGAGGGTGGTGAGAGCATAGAATTATTATTCTGACCCCTTTGAATTTTTCCACCATGTGCTTGATGAAAGCTCTCTATTGGTTTTAGCTACTGAGTCCATTATCTTACCTCGTTAGCTAAATCAATAGTTAGTCTTAAGATGTATGGGTACAACTAGCACAAGAAAAAGGATGGTTTTTAATGTATATATAGGAAAACTTCTATCTAATTTAAAAAAGTTGGAGAATAGGCGGAAGGAGTTATAATTATTAGTGTTACAGTGTCGTTCATGTTTGCATTCTATCATTGTATGTTATTTAATTTCCCAAGAGTATCATATGCTACAATGAAAAAGACATAGTCTTTGCTGCATGCATCTCATCTTATGTGTTTCATTCTTATGATTTATGATACTTTTTATTTATGTTGTTTGCTCAAGTTTGCCATTGCCAAGTTAAATGGTGATAGGATCTCATTTTTGTCTTTGTGATGTTTTTGCAGGCATACCCTTATATGCACATTGGAAACAAGGAGTTCCCATTGGGTACGGTTTCACCTTTTATGTCTTTTTATATGAGGAGATTGAATTGTTACTTACATTCCTAGACGTGATAAGGCTATACATATCATACTTGGCTGCATCATCGTATTGTAAGCGCTTGTGAATTTGTTCTTAGATTCTTATCTCAATAGGATGCTAATTGAATTTTATGCTGTTAATCTTTACTGGCTTCTTTTTCTTGCTGCAGTGTTCATTTGGTAGAGGTGAAAGGGACAGGAGAATTATTTGCAATGAAAGCAATGGATAAAGATGTGATGTTTAATCGTAACAAGGTTTATTAATTTAAGAAACATGACTGTTTTGGTTACTCTCTTTTCTTCTTTTCTTCTATCTTGTTTCATTTTCTATGTTACTCTGACTTTGTTGCAAACCTATTGGGCTTTCCTTCGAATATTTGGTTTCTATTGCTTGATAGGTTTTGTCTTGTTCCTGCCCTTTCATGTTACAGTTTTCGCTTTATTATAACTTAGACTTTGATATTGCATCCGTTCATTCTCACTCTCTGTGTTTGTCTGTCTTATGTCTAAAATCTGTACGTACTTGAATTTGAAGTCTCACATATGTGATAAGTATCACAAGGGAGGGCATTTCATCTCCCAAAATGTTGCTTGTATTTTAAGACTTTAAAGATGATATTCGGTTTTTCCTAATCTTGTGGGCATTCAGCATTGCATGTTAATCACTTAGGCCTCGTTCTTGGATTTTAGAGACATGAACTTTATATTTTTATGTTGCTGAAGTGTAACCTCTCTGGTAAGTTCCACCTTATGAAACTTAATGTGATACCTCATCCCTTTAATGAAGTTAGGAAACCTTCACAAATCACAATAGCTGGTAGGAAACAGGTCAGAATTTGGATGTCTTTGTCCAGAATAGCTTTGGGCCAACATATGATTATGTGGAGTGGTGGAAGCATTAAGGTTTCCACATCTTTAAGAGTCTGTTTCTTTGTGCAGTGTGCAGGCTGCATATTGGAGTTGGTAGTATGGTTCAGACATGTCTGAAGTCTTAGTTCTAATCATCATCATGGTCCGCGTCTTTATGTTTCCTTATTGAACTTTCAGAGACTCCGAATTGTTGGCGTGTGTGTGTGTGTGTGTGTGTGTGTGTGTGTGTGTGTGTGTGTGTGTGTGTGTGTGTGTGTGATACATCGTTGCTTGAATCTGTCCAGGAGGAGGAGACAAAATCATGGAAAAAAGTTGATCACGATCGCCGTTTCAGGATCAGTTGGGATGATATCAAACCATCTGTTGTTTAAAAGTGAGCAATTTTCCCTCTCAGTGCACCCGTCCCACCATAGCTTTCTAGATTCATAAGTATGTGCAGCGTGGGGTAATCCAAAAGTCAATTAGTGCTTCATACAACCATGATTTTGTTAATGACTATGATGGACATGTTAAACCTTTGAACTTGAGCACATATGAGATGATCTCCTCTTTGCTATTTTGCAATGTCCACTTTCACTGTCTTCTTCTTTAAATAGATACATATTTACACTATCATCTTTCTCTGGATTTCTTAGGCTTATAGATCATTGGTTAAATTGCACACACCGACATTATCTTTGTAAGAAGTACAACATGCTGCAAGCTTGAAACCTTTCTCTTTGTTAGTATATTCTGATCATACCCCGTTTGATTCCCTGCAGCAACGTGGACAAACTTCGAGACTTTATCAAGCACGTGTATGTGGGTAGGAGATACAGTGGTGAAGGAGGCAGCGACATACCTCCACGCAGAAAATTGGTTAGATGCTCTAAATTGTATACTTTTTAGGGTGACAAAGGAGAACTAAATGAAAATAGGAGATCGGATGCATATCAGAGTGGCTTTCTAAGCCCACCACGTTTTCTTACTTTGCGTACGTACTCATACTTGATTTAAACGCTCCATTGATCTAATTCCTTGTCTATTTACATCCTCTTGTAGGCCTTCACCAACATCTTCCGTGAACTAATGACAACAAGCTTCTTGATACAAATCACGGAAACTGCATCAATTTCCAGAAATAGGGTGCTGCAGTGGAGCCTAATATCCATCTTACGGGAATAGGCTACATCTCTGTTTCAAAAAGACTTCAAAGACAAGTGGGAGCCCTACAAGTTAACAACAAGTTCTAAATCAAAGTTGTTAACTTAACTATTAGAATCACGCTTCATTTCACTTTTTAATGTATTCTGTTTCTAAATGAATTTATCGAGTAAATAAACCGTGTTTGCACACCAAACTTCAACAATTTGCCTAATGCAACTAACACAACAAGCGTACTTACCACATGGTTGGAATGCGTGAAAAATTAACATCTTACGAATTAACGCTAACGGATTATGAATATCACAATTACACTATTTTGGGGCACCGCGCGCGTAGGCGCGCGGAGCAACAACTAGTTAGATTTAAAGTATGAAGTCTAGTTATATTATTTTCCGCTGCAAAATTCTGAATAAGCCGATACGTTTTCACACGGGCGATAATACTTTGATAATTCTCTATGTTTTATAGTAAAAAGGTATTTTAGAAAAGAGAGAATTGTCGGGGTCTTACATGCGGGGTACCATGAAATTCCAATGGCGGAACACGACGGAGTCCACACTGCCTTCATCACGAGCCAAGGGGTGTATTGCTACAAAATGATACCATTCGGAGTTAAGAATGCAGGGGCTACGTATCAACGAAAAGTGAACAAGATCTTCAACGACCAGCTGGGTCGAAACATCGAAGTCTATGTTGACGACATGATCGTCAAAAGCAAAGCCCGAGAGGATCACCCCTCAGACTTAAGAGAGACCCTCGGTACGCTGAGACGGTTCCGTATGATGCTTAATCCGAAGAAGTGTGTGTTCGGAGTGAAATGGGGGAAGTGCCTCGGATTTCTGGTGGATGAAAGAGGAATCGAAGTCAACCCCGACAAGATCAAAGCGGTAATTGAGATGAAGTCTCCCCGAAACGTACGAGGTACAAGATGGTAATTGAGATCAAAGCGCTGTCCTGATAGCCGACATAGAAGAAAAGCAACATCCAGTCTACTTCGCAAGTCACGCCTTCCGAGGGGTTGAGGCTAAGTATAGTGAAATAGAGAAGATGGTATTCGCCCTGTTCATGGCTAGTCGCAAGCTCAAGCCCTACTTCCAAGACCATCTAATCAAGGTACTCATTGGATCGCCCCTCAGGATAGTAATTGAAAGCCGAAAATACTCCAGTCGGATAACTGACTGGGCTGACCAGCTCGCTGATTTTGGGCTATAATATGAACCAAGGTGAGCAATAAAAGCACAAGCATTGGCAGATTTTATCACTGAGTGCACTACCAGGCCCCCAGTCGGTGAACAAGATGGTTTGGAGTTACAGGTAGACGATTCATCCACCAAGACGGGATGTGGAGGCGGTCTGGTAATCAAGCCCCCAGTCGGGGAGAAGATGGAATATGCCATCAAGTTTGAGTTTCTGGGATCAAACAACGAAGCAAAATATAAACCCCTCATACTTGGGCTCCCACTCTGCATCCTACCAACAACTCATAGTGGGTCAGGTGTCAGGCGAATATGAGGCTAAAGAGGACAACATGAGAATGTACTTGGCTAAACCTAAGAATTCATTAAGAAGCTAACACAATTCAGTATCACCCATATACCCCGGTTAGAAAATCAACAAGCTGACGCTTTGGCTCGGATGGCCAGTTTAGCGGAGGGGTCGGCTCCTCGGACCATTATGTGGGAAGTATTACGTCAGCCGAGAATCAATGCCAAAGAGCAACTGGTATTGAATCGGACATCGAAATGGATGGAAGAAGTGGTCAAGTATTTGAAAGACGGAAAACTCCCCGAGGACCACAAGGAGGCCGAGCGAGTCAAGCATAAATCTGAATGGTTCCTATGGCATGAAGTTCAGCTTTACAATAAGTCTTTCACCCACCCTCTGCTCAAATGTGTGACCCCCGAGGAAGGAGTCTACATCCTGAGGGAAATCCACCAAGGAGCCTGTGGAAGTCACCAAGGGGGAAGGACCATAGCAGGAAAAGCTCTCAGAGCCGGTTACTACTGGCCGACTCTGAAATCAGATGCTCACGAATTGGTCAAAAGATGCCCATCATGTCAGATCCACTTGGACATTCCTAGAGCACCAGTCACTCCTCTAACAACAATCCAAGCTGTCTAGCCATTTGACAAGTGGGGCATGGACCTCCTCGGACCACTCCCCCCAGCTTCAGGTCAACGAAAATTCTTGATAGTCGCAATTGACTATTTTACCAAGTGGACAGAAGCTGAGCCACTCTCGTCAATGACGAATAAACAAGTTCAAGCATTTATTTGGAGCAATATCATCACCAGGTTCGGAGTACCAAGGGCATTGGTCTCCGACAATGTAGGACAGTTCAATAGTGGCCCTACTCGGGAGTATTGTGCCCAGTTTGGAATACAAACCAAGTTTTCTACTGTGTCCAGGCCGCAGACAAACGGACAGGCCGAATCGTCCAACAAGATAGTCCTCAAAGGAATCAAAATATCCTTGGAGGCGGCCAAAGGGGCGTGGGTCGACGACCTACCTGGAGTCCTTTGGTTGGCTCAGACCACCATAAAAGAAGCCACGGGACACACTCCGTTCAGCCTCGTGTGTGGAAGTGAAGCAATCCTGCTGGTGGAGGTCGACATCCCCTCACCCCGAATGACCTTCTACGAATTCGAGAGGAACGAAGAGGAGAAACCTGTTAACTTGGAATTGTTGCCGAAAACCAGGGGTAATGCATTGCTATGGTCCATTCAGTACAAACAACGGATCACTCGGCAATTCAACCGTCGAGTCAAAGCTAGACCAATTGGGCTTGGCGAATGGGTAGTCCGAAAGATGGAGGCCACATGACTCTCACACCTCAGGGGGAAGTTAGGCGCCAACTGGGATGGCCCTTATAGGGTAACAGAAGTGATCAAACCTGGCATATTCCGACTGGAATCCCCAAAAGGTGTACCTGTAGCCCGACCCTGGAACGCAGATAACCTCAAAAGATTCTATGTATAATTGTTTGTTAATTGCAATAGGGGCATATGTAATAGCTGAACAACAAATTGTAGCTAGTCGACACATTTTTAATGAGTCAGACAACTAGACTTAACCAGTCGAAATAGTTTGATATTTTTTGCAATCAATCAAAAAGACTTAACCAGTCGCAAAGACTTAGCCAGTCAAAAGATTATCATTTCGGTAAATGACTTAACCAGTCGGACAACTATGACTTAACCAGTCGAAAATGAACATATAACTTGCGCCAAATTCAAAGGCCTAACAAGTATTTATAGCTAAATCGGTTTTTCAATGAAAGGAAGTTAGTCAGACAAAGCAAGTGAGTCGGAAAACATTGCAAATAACAAACATCAGAATTGAAGAAACAAAGGGCATTTCATTAAATTGATCAGTTGATTACAAATACGAGCTATTACAAGAGCTGACAGGAAAAAGTAAATGACGACTAAGTACAAGGTGGCACCTAAGAGCTAGGGGGAGGGGGAATGTCGGACACACTGTCGCATTCGTGGCAGTGTTGTCACCTACTAACTCATCCTCCCGACCAGCTCCATCGGTCACCTCATCATCATCATCATCATCACCCTCCTCGAGGGCCAGCTTGGTCCGGATCTCAGCAATCTTTGCATCGATGGATTCCTGGTATCCGGACCAGACTTCGGCCCAGACCAAGTGGGGTGGGACTCGGTGATGACCTTCTTCAGCTGTTCCAACGTCTCATCCTCTCCCATCTTGTGGGCTTTGCTGCCCAGCTTATTAGCATAGTCAGCCGCCGCCTCCGACTTCTCCTACTCAGCGAACCACTAGGCCTCCGACTTGATGGATTTTTCAGCTTTCTCCAGTCGGCCCTGTAGCTCGTTCACTTTCAGCTCAGCTTCCTTCAACTTGACCTCCACATCATCCTTAACAGTCTAAGCGGAGTCGCGGGCAAGAATGAGGTCGGATCTCTCTTTCTCCCACCTAGCCCGCTTGTCATGGAAGTTCTTCTGGTTAGTATAAATGGCTCTTAGAGCATCCTCGAGCTTCGACTTGGCTATGCGTTTGGCCTCCTTGGCCTGATAAACCTCGTCAAAATGCTTCTTGGTATTTTCCTTGAGGTCATCAACCTCCTCAGCCAAACTCACCCGATTCTGGGCAACATTCGCCAGCCGAGCGGAGAACTGAAACAAAAACAAAAAGTTAGGCACATGAAGAAAAGAAAAGTCACCCAGAAAGAAATGGAATGGAGCAAAGGCACTTACAGCAAGCCACGAGCGGAAGAGCTCGTTGGTCTCGTTGTTACTCCTGGTAACATTGATATGCTCCCGGTCGGCTGGAGTATAAATGTACTCCAGCGCCTTGATCCACCGCCCGTCCTTCTCCGAGCGGCTGAGCCCATTAAAAGGCACGGTAGAGGCGACCACATCGGTAGGGCCATGCCCTAGTGCACCATATGTAGGAGACTTGGGAGTATACTCCGGACTCCTGATCGGTTTAAAATCCGAGGAATGCAAAGAGAGGTTAGTCCCTTCGGCTTGTTCGGACGGCCCCTTGCCCGAGTCCCTCGGACTATTAACCTCGACCGATTTGGATTTTTTAGCACTCTCCCGCTCGGCACGATCCCTGGCCACAGCCTTCTCGGTCAAAGCGACCTTGTCAGCCGACCGCTCCTTACTATTTTTTGGGTTTGGCTTAGCAGGGTCCTGAATCAAGCCAGAAACTATTCAGTTACATTCGGCATGAAATAAAAAAAGAAAACAATGAGCGTCACTCGGCATGAAATGAAGCAGGAAACAAAAAGCACTAACCTTAGGCGCTGTGGGGACCTTCATAGTATTGGCCGCAATCTCAGCCCTTATCCTTGCCGCCCTCATGGCCGCTGAATTCAACTTGTCGGCCATGTTCGAGTCGGTTTCAGCTAAATACGCTCTGGAAAGCTCTGCAGAAAGGAAGAAAAAGTTATCTGAAAGGAAGAAACATAAACAATGTATTCGACCGCCAACAGGAACCCCCCTCGGATTGACTACCCTTCGGGAAGGTCCGACTTAGACCCATTGCAGAAAGAAATTAAAACGCTCGTTTTTTAACAGGCGATAGCTGGGCAGCCACTCCCTCTTGACGCAACAAGGATCTCACCCCCCCTGACGATTTTCGACTCGGTCTGCATATAGCAAGCCACCACTCCCTCCTCGTCATTGAGGTCATGGACTCGGAAATTCAGCTCAAAATTGGGCTTAACTTCGAGCCGCACCAAAGGAATCCCACAGTCGCCGCCATAATCGATGAAGGAGAACTCCCTTCGGAAACCCTTATATGAGAAGTGGGGAGATCCAAGATAGTGCAGTACCCCTTCCTGACCTGGAAGCACCACCACCCGGGTCCATTCTCCCCGGCCATCACCTCCACGAGTTTATACATATGCTCCAGAGAGTGAAGGTCGGCTGAACATCCAGCAACTCACAGAGGGCCTGGACGGCTATGATCCTTCCCCAATAATTGGGGGAAATTTGACTAAGTGTCAAATTGTACGCATTTAAAAGCTCTTTCACGAAGGGAGTTAGAGGGAATCGGAGTCCCATCTCCATGGCCTTGTAAGATACCGCAGTACACCTGGGAGGCGGGGTTAATATAGTGTGAGAGGCATCCGGTCGGACAAGGTGGTAAGGATCCCTTATGTGAAATCTGGCGGCTTGGCCCCGAGGATCATCCAAGAGCGCCTTAATTAGCTCAGGGAGAGGGAAGAAAGACGCCGGACCCCCCCTTCGGATCGAGGTCAGGATACTCCATCTCCTGTCCTGAAGTTGATGCCTCTTCTGTGTCCCTCGGCATGACTACCCTCACTACATTAGAAGATAAGTATTTGTCTAAGTAACTCCTCGAAGGAGGGAAGGCTAGGGACACCTCCCAAGGGTAGGGAATGATGCCCTCGACCTCTTCCTCTACAAGGGGCTCGGAAGAGAAACCGCGTCAGGGACAGCTGAGGAGTTGGGGCAACCGATCAGGGTCGACACCAACATTATTCCTACCCCTCTCACCTCCTTGGACAATTTGTAAGGAGGTGAGGACGGAGGGGTGACCGACTCGGACGAATCTCCCATTATTTATGGACGAGGGAGTCGGTCGAGTTTTATTATAGGAAAGAACAAGAAACTAAAAAGAAAATCAGTAGCATACCTGGTCGGACGAAGATCCTAAGAAAACTGAACTTGGAAGTTGAGAGAATTGGGAAATCTTTGAGAGAAGAAGAATTGAGAAATGAGGAAATAATCCAAATTTCTCTCTCGTCACCCATATATATAAGCAAACCTCAGAAGATGTGCAACGTAAACCTCATCGCGTTGCCTAGATGGGCTTTTTCAGGAGGCCCAACTAGACCTGTTCAGTCCACCCCTCAAAAGCCCAGAAAGGTAAAACGTCATTACTCGGAGTCTAAGGAAGATGAAGTGTCAAAACTCCCCCAACAACTCACAGTCAGCCCTCGACTAGGAGGGACCCAAATTCCCAAGTATTTAGAACTGCCATGTGGCATTCGGGGTCGGACATACCCGCTCGAACCAAATAACTACTTCCTCTTCTCCTTTGGGAAACACAAGTCTGAATTGGCACCTACTCGGACAGCTTGGGGCTCAATGGTCCATCATCCGAGTGGCGTCCAACCCACTCGGCTAGTAGGAGGATCTCCACTGCTGAGCCACTCTTATACTTAGGCCCTGTTCTTTTGAACTTATTTTGGCTGAACTGAACTTAACTTATTTTATTTTTGCTGAACTGAACTTATTTTTGCTGAACTGAACTTATTTTTACCTATTTTTGCTGAACTGAACTTATTTTTACTTATTTTTGCTGAACTCAACTTATTTTTGCTGAACTAAACTGTATTAACATAATAATATCAATACTTATTATTATTATTTTATTAATTTATAATAATAAATAATAATAAATAATAAATAATAGATAATAAATTGTAAAAATAAATAAATAATAATAATAATAATAATAATAATAATAAATAATAATAATAAACAATAAATAATAATAATAATAATAAATAATAATAATAATAATAAATAATAATAATAATAATAATAATAATAAATAATAAATAATAATAATAATAATAATAATAATAATAAATAATAATAATAATAATAATAAATAATAAATAATAAATAATAAATAATAAAAAATAAAAAATAATAATAACAAAAAATAATAATAATAAATAATAAAAATAATATATAATAATAATAAATAATAATAATAAATAATAAATATTAATTAATAAATAATAAATAATAAATAATAAATAATAAATAATAAATAATAAATAATAAATAATAAATAATAAATAATAAATAATAAATAATAAATAATAAATAATAAATAATAAATAATAAATAATAAATAATAAATAATAAATAATAAATAATAAATAATAAATAATAAATAATAAATAATAAATAATAAATAATAAATAATAAATAATAAATAATAAATAATAAATAATAAATAATAAATAATAAATAATAAATAATAAATAATAAATAATAAATAATAAATAATAAATAATAAATAATAAATAATAAATAATAAATAATAAATAATAAATAATAAATAATAAATAATAAATAATAAATAATAAATTATAAATTATAAATAATAAATTATAAATAACAAAAAATAAATTATAAATAATAATAAATAATAATAAATAATCATAAATAATAATAATAATAAATAATAAATAATAAATAATAAATAATAAATAATAATAAATAATAATAATAATAATAATAATAAATATAAATATTTTAATTAACGAACTTCTTTTTACTTATATTTACTGAATCCGAACTTATTTTTACATATTTTTGCTTAAAAATAAGTCCAAAAGAATAAGTTCAAAAGAATAAGTCCAAATAAGAATTTGCCCCACTCGGAACTACTTGGGCCTCATTATAGTCCCTAATATTTCGAGTGGCGTCCAACCCACTCGGCCAGTAGGAGGTTCCCCCTCTTTCTTGAAAGCTACTCTTATACTTAGCCTAATATGGCTAAGTAGCAATTGGCCCCACTCGGACAACTTGGGGCTCATTAGTCCCTCATCCGAGTGGCGTCCAACCCACTCGGCCAGTAGGAGGCTCCCCCACCACTACCGACCACTCTTAGACCACTCAAAGTAGCAATTGACCCCACTCGGATAGTTGCAGTTCATTACACTACAAGAAAAGTGGTAATCAACGACGGCTAAAAGCCGACGTTGATTAAAGAAAAACCGTCGCTAAATAATCAACGATGGCTAGCAGTCGTTAAACTGCAGTCGTTGTAACGTTGGTCGCTGATATTGGAATCAACGACCGTAAGGCCGTCGGTGAAAATATCCACGACGGTTTAATGAAAATCAGCGACCGTCACAAAAAACCGACGTTGACTCTACGTCAACGACTGTTTTAAACAGACGGTGAATCAGCGACAGTTTTTAACGGTCGTTGTTTCACCGATCGTGTTAAACTGTTGGTGGATCACCGACTGTTACAAACCATCTTTGATTTCATTGATTCAACGACTGTTAATAACCGTCGCTATTATATTCTAGCAGTCGTTGAAGATCAAGTCCATGGCTGCATAGATTACCTTACAGCGACGGCCTAGCCGTCGTTGATTTAATGTTTAGCCGTCGTTGTTGTTTTAAAATAATGTTATTTAAAATATTATTGTTCTTAATTATAATTAAACATGTACCTGCACAGCTGCACCTAAATATACCACACTAAAGCTGTTCCTCCATCGCATTCAATTTTTTCAATTACAAAAATATGCAATTTTGACATATATTACAATTTGCATAGATACTTGTATAATTACATGAAATAGATTACAATTATGTACACAAAATAGATCCCGGTGTCGGGAAATAAAGTAGAAGTCGGTGTTTACAAAAAATATATATCGACAAATCTAGAAACTAATAAGCTAGATGCCGATAAATATAGACACTAAATGTCTATAGTTAGACAAACTACCTAGATTAAATATATGTACGCAAAATAGATCCCGGTGTCGGAAAATAAAGTAGAAGTCGGGTTCCAAAAAACATAACCCGACACATCTAGAAACAAAGCGAGATGCCGATAAATATTGACACTAAATGCATATAGTTAGACCAACTATATGGAAACTATAAGTTAGTTACCTAGTTGCCAAAACCAACAAAACTACACTGTCAAGGGTGTCTCTGTAGCACTACCGCCACCACCAAACCCTGGGTCATCTTCTGGTCTGCGTTGTGGAGGGGGTCCTGGGTTGCAACCTGAGAACATGTGGCCGAAACTAGACATGTTCCTCATCATTTCCTCGACGAGGGCCCAACTTGACTCTTCCACCCGTGCTGCGACCCTTGCCTCGACCTCTTCCATCCGTGCAGCGACCTTTGCCTCCACCTGCGCCTCAATCTGAGAAAAAATGGACGGCTCATATGGTTGTGAAGAGCCGCCATCTCCTCGCCCAGAAGAAGAGTTGTAGTACAAATGATCGCCCTGACCCAACCCCTGAACTTTTCCTCTGTTCCTCCCCCCAATTTGTCACCCAATACAACGAGATCGGGGTTATTTGTGACCCCCGAGTGGTACAATGATCTAGCTTCTTATTGTATGTCTCCTGCATTTGGTTAAATATACTCATATTCAAGTAATATAAAGTGGCCAAAATGGCGTATATTTAGTTCTAACATGGCTATATTGTGTATTTTATATGAAAACTACTAATAAATACATGCAACTACCTATATATATGATGTTTGAGGTGTTTATAACTTAAACTAACTTCAAACTACTCATATTCATTCATTTTGAAGTTAAATGGCCTAAAATGGCCTCAAAAGGCCTATATTTGGTTCTAACTTGCCTATATTGTGTATTTTCAATCAAAACAACTTATAAGTGCATTAAACTAACTATATATATGATGTTTGAGGTGTTTATAACTTAAACTAACATCAAACTACTCATATTCATTCATTTTCAAGTAAATGGCCTAAAATGGCCTCAAAAGGCCAATATTTGGTTCTAACTTGCCAATATTGTGTATTTTCAATCAAAACAACTTATAAGTACATTAAACTAACTATATATATGATGTTTGAGGTGTTTATAACTTAAACTAACATCAAACTACTCATATTCATTCATTTTCAAGTAAATGGCCTAAAAAAGACCTCAAAAGGCCTATATTTGCTTCTAACTTGCCTAATTTGTGTATTTTCATCAAAACAACTTATAAGTACATTAAACTAACTATATATATATGATATTTGAGGTGTTTATAACTTAAACTAACATCAAACTACTCATATTCATTCATTTTCAAGTAAATGGCCTAAAATGGCCTCAAAAGGCCTATATTTGGTTCTAACTTGCCTATATTGTGTATTTTCATCAAAACAACTTATAAGTACATTAAACTAACTATATATATGATGTTTGAGTTGTTTATAACTCAAACTAACATCAAACTACTCGTATTCATTCATTTTTTAAGTAAAATGACCTAAAATGGCCTCAAAAGGCCTATATTTGGTTCTAACTTGCCTATATTGTGTATTTTCAAGTAAAACAACTTATAAGTACAATAAACTAACTATATATATGATGTTTGAGGTTTTTATAACTTAAACTAACATCAAACTACTCATATTCATTCATTTTCAAGTAAAATGGCCTAAAATGGCCTATATTTGTCTATATTTGGTTCTAACTTGCCTATATTGTGTATTTTCAATCAAAAAAACTTTTAAATACATTAAACTAACTATATATATGATGTTTGAGGTGTTTATAACTTAAACTAACATCAAACTACTCGTATTCATTCATTTTCAAGTAAAATGGCCTAAAATGGCCTCAAAAGGCCTATATTTGGTTCTAACTTGCCTATATTGTGTTGAATCAATCAAAACAACTTATAAGTGCATTAAACTAACTATATATATGATGTTTGAGGTGTTTATAACTTAAACTAACATCAAACTACTCGTATTCATTCATTTTCAAGTAAAATGGCCTAAAATGGCCTCAAAATGCCTATATTTGGTTCTAACTTGCCTATATTGTGTATTTTCAAGCAAAACAACTTATAAGTACATTAAACTAACTATATATATGATGTTTGAGGTGTTTATAAAGTTTTCCAAATATCTCTATATATCTTCATTATAGTGTCCTTATCATAAAATGGTAGTAGTTCTTAACAAAGTTGCATACTTCTTAAATTAGTTTTGTTAAAGTAAACATCTTATAACAAAATGTAGATCTCCTCTTGTAAATCTCTCTATTACAATTAATCAAAGGATGTAATCCAAGGATGGAAGTGTGGAGACCTTCCGTTACAAATTATTCACTGCCTAATTATGGCTTCATTTGGTAGGGCGCAAAACATTATCCTGAAAAATTGTTTTCCTCTATTTTCACTTTTACATTGTTTGGTTTGCAAAGGAGTGTAAAACCATTTTCCTTATGAGTAAAATTGCTCTCCGAATGATGGAAAACTATTTTCCCTTAAAAAAGAAGGAAAAACACTTTTCCTTCCTTTTCCTTATCTCTCTTGTACACTCCTTTCACTACCTCCTTACTTTCCCTATCATTTTCCTTTCGTTTCATCATTTTTCTTACGTTGAACCAAACAACGAAAAACTAATTTTGGAATTGTGTTTTCCATCATAAATTGTTTTTCATGAAAATCATTTTACACCCAACCAAACGGAGCCTATATTCCCAAACAAACTTGTTTTGCGTCGTAATTGGATTTAAAAAAACAGTTTGGCTTACTTGGGATGCGAAAAGGCTTAGCTCATTAGTATTTAATGACATGATGGAGCTCGCTTGGAAGATTTGAAAGAGTTTGTACGCTGCGTATCTGCCATGGACGATCTAAACAGAGGTCCCCCCTTCTCTCCCTTAAAGGAGGGAGAAGCCATGGAAGACTCTCCTTTTCTTTTTGTTCTATGAAGCGTTGATAGTTCTTACCTGATTTTTTTCATATTTTTTTATGAATAATTTAATGATTAAAGTATTATTAGCATTATCAAGACACTGAATTTCTATGTATATAAGTTTTGCTTTGGGTTTTTCTAGCATGTTGGATGGAGTATTTAATAGTTTTGAGGTTTGTTTGTAATAAAGAGATATAATTTGCAAATAAAAAGATGTGATTTGGTGGTAGAACGATGTCATTGTTAACAAGCTATCATGTAAGCATGTAGAGCTTGGTGACACGTAGCGGGCATGAATGTAATCCCCCATAATTTTATGAATTTTATAAATATATTTTAAAGTATATTTATATGTATTTTAGTATTTAAATAATTAAATTCGTAAGTGTTGACTATTTTAAAGTCAAAGGGATTATTTAATGTTTTTAAATAATCAAAATATTTTATTTAGTCATACTTTGAAAGTTATTTAATGATTTATTTATTTTGAATGGTAGTACAAAGATTTTAATTTTGGGTAGAGGAGCCCAAACATCTAAAAACTTTCTTATGATCATCTTCATTAAACTAACCCATCAAAGCCCAACTCACTTTTGGACCCCTAATGGGGGGAACCTATAATACCCCTTCATTAAATAATTTTGCCACACTAAAAACACACCCTAATTTTCTATTATCTATCTCTCTCCCACGCCTCTCGTCTTCCTCTCTCCTCTTCGGGTGTGCTCTCGGCCGACCACCACCAGCAGCAGCGGCCATCGTCGGCTGGTGGCTTTCTTCCCCCTCTTGCCGTGTCTTTCTTCCTCTATTCTTGGTTATTTTTCTTTCGCCTCTATTTTATTTAATGTTAAGTTTATGTTTTAAGGATTGATCTAATGATTTCATGGTTAAAGTTTGTAGTTTTGATGATTTAAATATAAATTTTAGATTATATGATTTGCATAATAAATCAGATTTATTAATTATGTTTAAACTTGGATTTTGAGTATCAAAGCATGGATTTTTAGGATTTTATGAGTTGGAAATTGTAGTTCTATATTATGGATTATGAAAATTGGGTACTTTAATGTTTATGGTTATGCTTAAGTATGTTTTAAAGGGTTTTAAACATATTATAAGTTGCTGGAATTTTTATTAGTATGCTTATGATGGATTTTTGAGGGTTTTTAATAACTAGAATGGTAGTACTATACTAGGAAGCATTAGTAGTGGAAGTTTTAATGGTTAAAAAGGATTTTAAACACTTTTAAAGATGGCTTAAAGTATTTTAATGTTGCTGGAATTTTATTTGTATATTGATTAGTGGTTGTACTGATATTTGGTAGGCGGAGATTTCTCTTTAGGGGACTTCTAATATTGTGAAAGTGGCCTCTTGCTTTGTCTACACAAGGTACGTACATACCTATGTGTTAGTAGACTAGTATCATGTCCTAAGAGTAGGATTGATGTAGTATCATGTGTAGGAAACTTGTTATAGTTCATATGTGATTTATATTCAAGTAGAATTACATGTTTTATGTTGTTGTGTGAAGCATGTTGCCTATGTTGGTTGTATTATGTTTGTATGGATGATTGATGCAAACACATGGGATTGGGAACTTTATTTTATTAATTCACATGAGGGATTAATAATTATGTTGTTATTTGGATCATGAATTAGATCATGTTGTTCCATTTGGATTATTTTAATTACTTTATGAGGACCGTGGACCTTATTTGGTAAGTTGGTCATTCAATTTATGAAAGGTTGGTTGATTATTGACTTAGATCAACAAATAAATAATGGTTGGTTATGGAACTAATAATGGTTTGTTCTTGGATTGTTAAGTTGTTGATCACCTTATCTAATCCTAAGATAAAAATGGAAGTTTCATGTATCCTTGATGGTAATGTTGGTTGTCTTAGTTTGTGAGTCATATAACTAATAAATAATTTATTAATCATTTAAAGTGGAAAGTGAATAGCAATAAGCTTTAGACCTGTGCACGTCTAAAGTGTTGGACTAGTAGTTGGAGTACATGGTGGTAGCCCATGGCTTTTCTTGGGACCGGATTGATCACCGTGTCCTATTTTATATAAATTAGTACCTCGGTATCGTTGGTCATGGGAGTACGGAGTCCCGCCGTACTTCGTCTTCTAAATTGAAGATTGGTTTGGTTTGGACAACTCTTTCCATTGCCTATTCAATCTAATTATAATTAATCTATTGATTTTGGAAGTTTAGTTCAGTATAGTCAATCTGTTATTTATTATATCATTGTTTATCATTAAGTTTATGCTTATTTGTATCATGTTAGGTTTTATATTTTATTTAGTATGTAGTACTGAGCTTTGCTGATTACGTGCTTTTATGTATGTCGCTAATGGCTGTGTCTTATTGATCATGTGATGACCCATTTAGTGAGCAGTCTCTCAGGATTAATAGAGCATCGATCATTTCAGGTCTAAAGATGATGCATCATGGGTTCGAGTATCGTGGAGAGCTTGTGTTTAGCTTTTATACTTTATAGTTGTTTTAATTTGGTTGACTTTGGTTTAGTTGACTTTGGTTTGGTTGACTTTTGACTTTAGTTTGGTTGACTTTTGACTTTGATTTTTGGAGCTGACTTATGGTTGACTAAGTTAGTAAGTTTTAAAAAGTTATTTATTTATTTCCGCTGTAAAATTCTGAATAAGTCGATACGTTATCACACGGGCGATAATGCTTTGATAATTCTCTAAGTTTTGTATTAAAAAGGTATTTTGGAAAATAGAGGATTGTCGGGGTGTTACAAAGTGGTATCTTGGAGCTTAGGTTTTTATTGGACTTTCGTGCCAATCTTATAATTTTTAGGCGCCTAGCTACTTGAAATGAATTTCATAGAAAACGAGCTCCTACTTATTTGTTGTACTTATTTTTAGGTTCGAATTTTTTTTTCTTTATTTAGAATTTTTTTTTGTCCGCAATTTTTTTTTTCAGTTCTTCTTATATATATTTTTCAGAAATCATCTATTTAATTATTAGTTGGTTATTTTAGTACTTCTAGTTTATTTTACTTACTTTATTTATTTTGTGAGAGATGGGTAGAATAGGAAGGGCATATAAGATAAAAAGATTATATGTCTGCATTTAAATATTTAATTCAATATGTATATGCTTTTTTTTCTTATCAGCTTAACTGTTTAACGTTATTCCTAGCTTTAAACTATTTGTTTATTCTTGCTTAATATTTATTGTTGGGAGTATATGCTAAGTGAGGGCATTATGTACTTATAGATGTCGTATTCATCTGTTATAGGATCTATAGTCATGTCTGAGAGCCAAGCTGCCCGAGTAGAAAGCTACTCCAACCCAATTGTGCTTACTGATGATGAATCCGATATGGAGTCTGATAGTGAGAGCTACACAAGCTTAGATGTTGTTATACGTCGCGTGTTGATGGTAGGCATTCCTGATAGCGACGATGAGGTCATTCAGGAATTCGATCATGCTAGAGGACATCTACAATGCTATTATGAGGACTAATCTGGTTGGTGATAGTGATTCAGAGTCGGACGAGGATGTATCTCAACCAAAAAGAGTTCGAAGATCTACTAGAGCTAGAAATTCAGGTTATTACTACTTCAGTCAGGACATTGATGACTTTGAAGATGAGGTGTTCACTCCAGAAAAATACAAGGAAAGTAAGGATAAGAAGGATAATGTAACTCCATAGAGTGTTTACTTATGTTTTAAGTTTAAGCTACAATAGTTAAACTTCTTTTCGTTGGTATCTTTACTTCATAGAGGAATAAGTACGGTTATTGTGGATTGGAAAAATATTATTACCATCATTTGGAGGAATAAAAGTCATTGTTTAGTTATCCAAGTTGAGTAAAAAAATTTATACGCGAATGGGGACAATTTTTTTATTATATTTTTGTGATTAATTTTATTTGATCCTTATATATATTGGTGATGTGAATATTTATTCATGAATGAGTATATGGTTGAGTATGGTTTATGGTGATTGATTTGGCACTATTATGAATCCATAGAATTTTATTGTGATGTGATCTTGTATGATCAGGTCGAATTGATGCCTTCGTAGAGAATGGCAAGTAAGTTGTGAATCGAAACCTAAAGTAGATTTACGTTAAATTTCAGGTCGCGAAGTAGAATGGGAAACAACGATAACACCTTAGCCTCTGTTATTCGCCTATTGGTAGATAAGTTGACTCCAAAAAGGGCCGAGCGTCCTGATCCTGTAGGGGATATGTTTGAGAGATTAGCTAAGATTAAGCCGATGTACTTTAAAGGGCAAGTTGACCCTACATTCTTAGAGAGCTGGATTAGGGAGTTTGATGAGATTTTTGGGGCTGGAATTGTCCTGAGGATATGAAAGTAGGTCAGGCTGTGTTATATCTGAAAGATGAGGCTGATTTATGGTGGAACGAAAATGGAGTTAGACTTAGTGTTGTGGAAGGGTTTAATTGGGATTACTTTATTGTTGCTTTAAGAGGAAAATTTTACCCTGCTTTTATGAGGAAGCAAAAGCCTCAGGAGTTCATAAACCTTAGGATGGATAGTATGACCATTTCTGAGTATTATAGCAAGTTCATGGCATTGTTTAGATTTGCACCTGAAGTTGTAGCTACTGAGGAGTTAAAGGCTCAGAGATTTGAGCAAGGTCTGACTGAGGAAATCAAATTAGGATTAGGTGGTGAGACCTTTGTATCCTTAGATGTTGTTTATGGGAGAGCTGCCCATATTTCTGGTCTTCAGTATAGGCGTGATAAGAAGAATGTTGTAGTAGGCGAGAAAAGAAAAGATTTCAATTATGGTGGAAATCAGGGGAACTTTAAGAAGAATAGGAATATGAATGGGAATTTCCAAGGAAGAAATGGTCAAAGCTTTAATGGTAAGGGCCAGTCTGAGAGGAGTTACAACTGTAAGAAGTGTAACAAGAACCACCCTGGTAGAGACTGTAAAGGGGATCTAGTGACCTGTCATTACTGCCAAAAGAATGGGCATAGGGAGTTTGAGTGCTTCACCAAGCAAAGGAAAGAGCAGAATGGTAATGGGAATGGTAATCAGGGAAGGTCTGGATTCAACCAAGCGAACAACCAAGGGTCGAAGCCTATGGGGCCGCAGAACAATCAAGGAAGCTACGGTAAGCTTCGCTAATGAGAACAACAACCGAGTAAAGCTCCGAGGAAGGCGTGCGTGATGAGTCGCAATGAAGTTGAGAAATCAGCCGACGTAGTCTTTGGTACTTTTTCTATTAACTCCGTTCTCGTTAAAGCGTTATTTGATTCTGGGGAGACCTATTCATTTATTTCGTCGTCCGTTATTAAAAGTTTGGGGTTGGTAGGCTTTGAATTAATTGACCTGCCCATAAGTATACCTACTGGAGAAGTCATAAGGTGTACCAAGTTGTATAGAGACTTACCTCTGAACATAGGAGACTGTGTTTTTCCTTCTATTCTAATAGAGTTCAATTTAGGAGACCTAGACGTTATTCTAGAGATAAATTAGTTAGGTTTCTATAAAGCCAAGATAGACTGTGAAGCTCAGAAGGTAGTGTTGAGAAGCCCTTTGGGGAAGTTAACTTCATACCGACGTTTTGGAAAGCCTAAGAACTTTGGGGTCATTTTTGCAATGCAAGTGAAGAAGTTGGTGAAAAAGGGTGTGAATTATTCTTCTGTAGTGTGCAAGATGTGAGTAAAGAGGTTGAATTGAAGATTGAGGATGTACCAATTGTGAATGAGTTTATGGATGTGTTTCCAAGTGCGATTTCTGGTATGCCGCCTAAGAGAGCCGTTGAGTTCACCATATACTTAGTTCATGGTACTGCACCTACTTTTAAGACACCATATAGAATGGCACCTCCTGAGATGAGCGAGTTGAAGACGCAACTGCAAGAACTGTTGGAGAGAGGTTGTATTACGCCTAGTGCGTCACCTTAGGGAGCTCCTGTGTTGTTTGTGAAGAAGAAAGATGGAAGTATGAGATTATGCATTGACTATAGGGAGTTGAACAATGTGACCATTAAGAATAAGTATCCTTTGCCTAGGATAGATAACCTCTTTGATCAGTTGAATGGAGCAAGTGTGTTTTCGAAGATTGATTTGCGTTCGGGATATCACCAATTGAAGGTAGCTGATAAGGATATACCTAAGACTGCATTTAGGACGCGTTATGGTCATTATGAGTTTACAGTGATGCCGTTTGGATTGACCAATGCTCCGGCAATATTTATGGACTTGATGAATAGGATATTCCATGAATTTTTAGATCAGTTTGTTGTAGTATTCATTGATGATATCTTAATTTACTCAAAGAGTGAAGAAGAACATGAGGAGCATTTGAGGATAATCTTGGAGACACTTAGGAAGAGCCAATTGTATGCAAAGTTCTCTAAGTGTGAGTTCCGATTTGATAGGCTAGCATTTTTGGGTCATTATGTGTCAAAAGAAGGAGTGTATGTGGATCCTGCAAAGATTCAAGTTGTTAGTGAGTGGCCTGCACCGAAAAATGTGTCAGATATTAGGAGTTTTCTGGGATTAGCTGGCTATTATAGGAGATTTGTGAGAGATATCTCGAAGATAGCGAGGCCAATGCTAATTTGATGAAGAAAGAGTCAAAGCTCGAGTGGAGTGATAAGTGCGAGGAAGCTTTTCAGACATTGAAGGAGCGTTTAACTTCCGCACCTGTTTTAACGCTGCCTGATGGGAATGAAGGATTCGAGGTGTATAGTGATGCTTCGAAGAATGGTTTGGGATATGTCCTGCAGCAGAATAGGAAAGTGATCGCGTATGCATCGCGTTAGTTGAAACTGTATGAGTCGAATTATCCTACCCATGACCTAGAGTTAGCTGCTATTTTTTGCCATGAAGATTTGGAGACAACCTGTATGGAGCAACTTGCAAGATCTTTACTGATCATAAGAGTTTGAAGTACATTTTCACCAAGAAGGATCTCAATATGAGGTAGAGAAGATGGTTGGAATTGATTAAGGACTATGACCTAGATATCCAGTATCATGAAGGGAAGGCGAATGTAGTTGCCGATGCTTTGAGTAGGAAGTCGAGCCATAGCATGAATGCGTTGGTAGTTCCTGAGGAATTGTGCCGAGATATGCAAAGGCTTAGCCTAGAAATTTTAAATCCTAGTGAGATCGAGGTAAGATTGAGTATTTTTTTCATTGGGGTTGTCAGTTTTCGATGAGATAAAAGATGGTCAAGTTGGAGACGATCACCTTGATAAGATTAAGGAGAAGATGAAGCAAGGCAAGGAAGTTGACTTTAATATTCATGATGATGGAAGCTTGAGGTTTAAGGGAAGGTGGTGTGTACTACAAAAGTGTGAAGAGGTTAAGAGATGGCTTATGGATGAGGGGCATAATACCCCATATTATGTGCACCCTGGGGGTGATAAGTTGTACAAGGATCTCAAAGAGATTTATTGGTGGCCGAATATGAAGCGTGAAGTCATTGTGTTCGTGTCAAAGTGTCTAACTTGTTAGAAACTAAAAATAGACCATAAGAGACCAATGGGGAAGGTTCAATCCTTAGAGGTTCCTGGATGGAAGTGGATTCTATATCCATGGATTTTGTGACTGCTTTGCCGAAGACGAGAAATGGTAATGATATTATGTGGGTTATCGTTGACCATCTGACGAAGTCTGCCATGTTCGTTCCGATTAAAGAGACATGGAAGAAGAAGCAACTTGCAAAGATGTACATCAAGCATGTGGTGAGACTGCATGGAGTCCCGACAGACATTATTTCAGATTATGATTCAAGATTCCTCTCGAAATTTTGGCAAAAGGTCTAGTTGAATCTTGGAACAACGTTGAAGATGAGCACTGCTTTTCAACCTGCGATCGATGGTCAGACTGAAAGGACCAATCAGACTATGGAAGATATGTTAAGAGCGTGCGCAATTGATTTCCAAGGTAGTTGGGAAGATCACTTGAACTTGATTAAGTTTTCGTATAACAATAGCTACCATGCGAGTATTAAGATGGCTCCTTTTGAGGCGTTGTATGGAAGGAAGTGTACAAGTCCCATTTGCTGGAATGATTTTAGTGAGAGTATAGTATTGGGGATGGAATTTATTGAGGAGACTATCAAGAACGTAAAGTTGATTCGAAGCTAGAATTCAAGCCGCTCGGGATATGCGAGAAAAGTTATGCTGATTTGAAGCGAAGAGAAAGATGAATTCGCAGTTGGTGATAAGGTGTTTTTGAAAGTGTCACCGACCAAAGGAGTGATGAGATTTGGTAAGAAGGGTAAATTAAGTGCCAAGTATGTTGGCCCATATGAGATTTTGCAAAGAATTGGGAAGGTTGCCTATAAATTGGCTTTGACAATGGAGTTTGAGAAGATGCATGATGTGTTTCACATTTCTCAACTTAAGAGATATATCCCTGATGAGAATCATGTTTTGGTGCCCGAAAGAATTCAAATTGATAGTAGCCTCACGTATGAGGAAAGGCCTATGAAAATCTTGGATAAAAAGGTGCGTAGTACACGCAATAAGGATGTGAATATTGTGAAAGTGCTTTAATCTAACCATGAGTCTGAAGAGGCAATGTGGGAAACTGAAGATGAAATGAAGAAGAAATATCCTGCATTATTCATTGAGGTGAGTTACGAGGGCGTAACTTGTTTTCTTTAAGAGGGGTAGAATGCGATAGAATTTCGCGCTTTTTGCCACATTTTATGGTATTTTTATGCATTTTATGCTTATTTGGCGATTTGCACATGTTGGTGCAAATAAATTGGTTCTCCGCATAGAAAAATGTGTTCATGAGTAGCACAAGTGGTTTTAAAGTTGGTAAAGTGTGCACACGTTGTGACACAAGTATTTCCAAATGGAAGTTTTGAGTCAAAGTTTTGAAGCTGTGAGGATTTCCGTGTCAAGTTCCGGGACGAAACTTCTTTTAAGAGGGGTAGACTGTAATCCCCCACAATTTTATGAATTTTATAAATATATTTTAAAGTATATTTATATGTATTTTAGTATTTAAATAATTAAATTCGTAAGTGTTGACTATTTTAAAGTAAAAGGGATTATTTAAAGTTTTGAAATAATCAAAATATTTATTTAGTCATACTTTGAAAGTTATTTAATGATTTAATTATTTTGAATGGTAGTACAAAGATTTTAATTTTGGGTAGAGGAGCACAAACATCTACAACTTTCTTATGATCATCTTTATTAAACTAACCCATCAAAACCCAACTCACTTTTGGACCCCTAATGGGGGAACCAATAAATACCCCTTCATTAAACAATTTTGCCACACTAAAAACACACCCTAATTGTCTATTCTCTCTGTCTCTCTCTCTCTCTCCCATGCCTCTCCTCTTCTTCTCTCCCTCACGAGTTTCTCTCTCTCCTCTTCAAGTGTGCTCTCAACCGACCACCGGCGGCAGCAGCAGCGGCCACTGCCAGCAGTCGGCGTTCTTCCCCCTCGTGTCGTGTCTTTTTCCCTCTTTTCTTGGTTATTTTTCTTCGATCCTCCTCTATTTTATTTAATGTTAAGTTTATGTTTTATGGATTGATTTAATAATTTCATGGTTAAAGTTTGTATTTTTTATGATTTAAATACGAATTTCAGATTATATGATTTGCATAATAAAGTAATTAAATTTTGAATTTATTAATTATGTTTAAACTACGGTTTTAAGTATCAAAGTATTGATTTTTAGGATTTTATGAGTTGGAAATTGTTGTACTATATTATGGATTATGAAAATTGGGTACTTTAATGTTTTTGGTTATGCTTAAGTATGTTTTAAAGGGTTTTAAACATTTATAAGCTGCTGGATTTTTTATTACTATGCTTATGATGGATTTTTGAGGGTTTTTAATAACTAGTATGGTAGTACTACACTAGGAAACATTAGTAGTGGATGTTTTAATGGTTAAAAAGGATTTTAAACACTTCTAAAGAAGGTTTAAAGTATTTTAATGTTGCTGGAATTTTATTTGAGTATTGATTAGCGGTTGTATACTTGTATTGATATTTGGTAGGCGGATATTTCTCTTTAGGCGACTTCTAAGATTGTGAAAGTGGCCTCTTGTTTTGTCTATACAAGCTACGTACATACCTATGTGTTAGTAGACTAGTATCATATCCTAAGAGTAGGATTGATGTAGTATCATGTGTAGAGAACTTGTTATATTTCATATGTGATTTGTATTAAAGTAGAATTACATGTTTTATGCCGTTGTGTGAAGCATGTTGCCTACGTTGGTTGTATTATGTTTGTATGGATAATTGATGCAAGCATATGGGATTGAGAACTTTATTTTATTAATTCACATGAGAGATTAATAATTATGTTGTTATTTGGATCATTGGTCATTGGAGTACGGAGTCGCGCCCGTACTTCGTCTTCTAAATTGAAGACTGGTTTGGTTTGGACAACTCTTTCCATTATCTATTCAATCTAATTAAAATTAATCTATTGATTTTGGAGTTTAGTTCAGTATAGTCAATCTCTTATTTATTATATCATTGTTTATCATTGAGTTTATGTTTATTATTATCATGTTAGGTTTTATATTTTATTTTGTATATAGTACTCACCTTTGCTGATTACGTGCTTTTCTGTATGTCGATCATGCTTGTGCCTTATTGAACCTGTGATGACATTTTGTGAGCAGTCTCTCAGGATCAATAGAACATCGACCATTTTAGGTTTGAAGATGATGCATCATGGGTTCGGGTTTCGTGGAGAGCTTGTGTTTAGCTTTTATACTTTATAGTTGTTTTGATTTGGTTGACTTTGGTGTAGTTGACTTTGGTTTAGTTGGCTTTGGTTTGGTTGACTTTTGACTTTAGTTTGGTTGACTTTTGACTTTGGTTTTTGGAGTTGACTTATGGTTGACTAAGTTAGTAAGTTTTAAAAAGTTATTTATTTATTTATTTCCGCTGCAAAATTCTGAATAAGCCGATACGTTATCACACGGGCGATAATGCTTTGATAATTCTCTAAGTTTTGTATTAAAAAGGTATTTTGGAAAATAAAGAATTGTCGGGGTGTTACAATGAATCCCTCCTCGCACGTTTTAAAAATAATATAGATTTCTATTTGGTGTTTTAAAAATCAAAGTTTGTAAACTTTGGCTATTCTTGCCAATATATATATATTTAAAACGACACGGTCATATGGGAGCTTATGAGTATATGCATGGTACGCATGGGTGTACCATGCTCATGGTTGACTTAGGATCAATTCTGCAATAAATTCTTCAAATGAGCAAACTTCTATATTAATTTGTAATCCCTTATTTCTCTCTTTTTTTCCGTCCTCTTCTTTACTCCTCGTCTTCTTCATCCATGTCTCCTCCATTATTTCTCTTGCCTCCCAATTTCTCTCTCATTTAATTTGTTGTTTCTCTTACCTCTAAATTTTTATAACCTCCATTGTTTCGTACCTCTAATTTTCTCTCTCCTTAATTGTTTTTCACCTCCAAATTTTTTCCTACATTATTTCTCTCTCTCCACTAAATTTGTAACCTTCATTGTAAGTAATCAATGGCTAAAACAAATATTGGAGCGTTGAATTTCATTAATAGCGAAATTAATATTAGATTTGAAAATCAACATATAGAATTTCCAAAATTCTTCAAGAGCCGAATTAATGATCGACAACGCAAAAGATGATTTAAGAATCAACACTAATTTACATATTTCTCTCTCCTCTATTGTTTCTCTTAGCTCAAAATTTCTCTCGCTTTTTCTCTCTTATTGTAGCCAATAATCAAATTGATGAATTGTAAAATAGGATTTGAGAAAGTTAGGCTTCGTCAATGGCAAAAACAAAAATTTGATGTTTTGGAGTTCATCAATGGTGGACTTAGTTTCACATTTGAAATCAATATTGCAGTTTCAAAATGAGCAAACACTTACACTTATTTGAGAACGTGAGCGAAAAAGTTTGCTTATTTTGAAAATGAGCATAAATGATTAGAAATATGTAAAATTTTGCTTATGTTGAGAATCCAAATGAGCAATAAGCAACGAATAGTCTTAAGTGTAACATGAGCAATACAGTATGGTGTATGATAAAAGTTGTAGGACCTTATTAAACTCATCTTAATGTTTATATTTATGGTATCATTTATTGTAATTTTTCATCGGTGCATTATTAACTATATGACCAGTTAAAGATATGTTTTAAAAATAGCAAAGAAAAAGGGGTGGGTTATGATTTATATAGTTTAGTAAACTTTGAATGTTTTTTTTGTTTGATTTATATATATGTAGTCTGACTATTACAGTCAAACAATGGTCTGAAAAAAGATGGAATTCTTCTCTTCCATATCTCAACTGCCTATGAATACATGTTCGGATGTTCCACTCTTGCCACTCTGGTCAGCCCAACAACACGCCTTGAGATTTATGATAGCCTTTTCAAAGGCTCTTTTACCTCTTGACATCTTTTTGGCCATTACTATTCTCATTTCCTGCAAGGTGTCAGCTCGGCAGCTAGTTGAATCTAACTCAACTGCAAAGACATGTAATTTTCTTAACTTTCCGAAGATACGCATTTTATATAATCTTGAATTGTCTGTTTTTAAAGTTCTTCTCATTCATTGTTCAAGTGGTATTCGGAATAGGCTTTCTATTCCTAAACATATATTTATTCTGTGGCTAGCCCTAAAGCAAAGGTTGTTAATCTGGGAGAGATTGGCTCTTATGGGTGTAACTGCATGCACATACTGTTGTATTTGTGGTGCTGCTGTGGAAACTCACTCACACTTGTTTTTGAGTTTTCTTGTAGCATGAGATGCTCTGATCAGATTCAACACTGGCTAGGCATCAGGAGAAATGATACAATCTTTATCAGTTGATGACTTGGGGGCTAAGAAGCTGCACAGCTGGAGGATTCAAAAAGAAGGTGTTCATGACTGCCATTGCGGCTCTTGTATATCAGGTGTGGAGGGCTAGGAATGATGCCTTATGGAATGACAAGGTTCCTTCTATCAACACTACTATCAAGCAAATTCAGTATAATGTAAAAAAATAGAATTATACAAGTGTATAGGAAAATGACTCCTAGAGAACATAGATGGTTTGATAAGTTGTAAATAGCTTTTTTGAGGCTTAGCCTCTGTTGGTTTGCAGCTAAGGTTCTGTCTTAGCGTGCTTGAGTTGTATAATGGCTTGCCTTTTTGCAATATATCTTACTTATTGCTTCTAAAAAATTCATGTTTTCATATTATTATTCAGTTTATTAGTTTTCTAAGCGCTCTTATTCTCTAAGGAACCCTAATTGATTCTACTTTGCAAGCACATTCAAGATTTAATAGAGTAATCGTTTTTAATATTCGTTCTTCAATTGGTATGTTTCTCATCCCTTATTATTCCCTTTTTACTTCTTCCTAGTTATTTATTCCGTCATGTTGCTTGCTTATTTATTAATTATGATTATGTTTTCCCCAATTATATGTGAGTAATTTACTTTATAGGGATTTGGGGATCTATGTATGCATATGAGGGATTGATTGAATGATTATTTAATTCGTTGAATTATTTGATTCTTCCTATTGAGTTACTTATGTTAATCTACAAGTTTGGCCAACTGTGTTGATTATTATTGCAATACAAAGTTATAGATTGAGACGTAGGATTTTGTATAGGCTCTGAATAGTAGGCTTCGCGATCTATGACCATGCGAGAGCGTCGTAGTGAGTTTCGTGGGAGGTAATGTTTGAGAGAAATTATATGTGCCCTAGTTAGATTGATTTATTGAGTTTCTTCAGTCATTCTTGATTTCCTGAATTGCATGCATACTGAACTGATTCCCTAGTCTTTCCCTTAATTGATATTTGTGATTTGATTATTTGCTTAGTTCGGTAAACCAACCCTTTTCATCTGATTTAGTTAGTATAATATTAGAGTTCAGACATTATAGTATAGTTATCTCCCTGTGGATTCGATCCTGACTTCCCTGACTACTAGTTAGTGGACCTTAGGTTATTTTTTATTAGGTGATATGACTTTAGCCTGTCAGGTGTTAGGAATATATTTTCCAATTAGGAACTGTTATTGAGTTAGGATTCCTTTCCATGTATTGGATTCCTAAAATATTGTACTATATATACTTGTGAGGGCATAATGAGAAGTCAAGGCTTATACAGTAATTGTTGTTTTACACATTACCAAAATATCCTTAAAAAGCTAATAATATTGCTACAAATAAATGTGGAAAAGCGTTCAACTTTTTAACCCTTATCTTACGACTTACAGTAAAATCCAAATGTTGTAATTACAAAATAATCTTGAAAATTTGAAAATAGTAAGAAAATATTTATGTAAAAACTGAAGACTTGACTGGGTTAGGTTTTGAATAGGCGGTATACTGCATACCTGGTCAAATCAAAAGAATTAGAACAGTGCACAAATAATATCTACTGAAGATAGAAATTGGTTTGTACATTTATAATAATGTTCGTTGCATCGTCAGTGGGATAATAAGTTTCCCAAAGCACAAAAACGCAAATAGAGGATCTTGACATTGATGTTGGTTGGTTTCCAAAAATAGTGGAACACCATTAATTGGGGAACCTTCCCATATTGAGGATAAATCGCCGTGGAAAGGAAAGAGGGATAAAAATCCTGCCTGAAACAAACTTTTAGTGCAGCCTCCGGAATTTTTTTTTTAGAAAAAGGGAAGCGCCCAATCACAATGCGCCAAGTGTCACAAGCTGCGCGCACCAGAGGCCCAACCACTCGTGTCACGCCATGTGTTATTACTGTAGCTTTTACAACGGTAATATTACCGCTAGCAAAAAATTAAATAACTTTCTAAATATAATGACGGGGGGTTGGGAAGGGGTGGAGTGCAGCAGGGAGGCTGGGCGGGGCGGCAGGGGGACAGGGCAGCGGTGGGGACTAGGCGGGGGGGGAGTGCGGGGGGGAGGGCAACAGGGGGTGATGTGCAGTAGGGGGGTGGCAGTGGGGAGGAGGGCTGGCAGGGGGTGTGCACGCCCGTTAAAAAAAATAATACCAACGACCATATTTTTTATCCTCTATAAATAGAGACCAAACTTGATATGTTTTCAATACTTCAAAAAATCTATAATTTCTCATTAATTATTTTATAAATCTTATTTGATAATTATGGATCCCAATCATCCCAATCATGGAAATAAATATCAAAAAAATCCAAATTTCCAACAAAATTCAAATTACCAACAAAATCCAAATCCCCTACAAAATTCAAAATACCAACAAAATCCAAATTACCAACAAAATCCAAATTACCAACCAAATCCCAATTCTCCTTTTGATCCAAACATGCTAAGCAATCTTCAATTCCGTGCTATATTTCAAGACTTTGTACACCAGAATACATGATTTCAAAATTCGTCACCCAGCACACTTCATCCAACATATCAACGCGTAGAAAAGCAATTTCCAACGCAATCACTCGGTGATGATGATGATGAATATGAAGTTCAAGTTCAAGTTCAAAGAAGTAACTAAAGGTAAGAAAGAGAAGCACTCGAGGCACACGTGGATTGCAGAAGAATATAAACACTTTGTGTCCGCTTACCTTAATTGTTTCAGTGATGCTGCGGAAGGAACAGATCGCCAAATAGGAGCGATATGGACTAAAATAAAAAAGCCCTACGACACAGCAGTTGCTAAAAGACTGAATGTCATGCACAAAAGAACCATGAAAGCTATTAAAAGGCGTTGGGGTAAAATCAACAAAGGTGTTAGTTAATGGGTATCACAACTCACGGCAGTTGAGCGTATGCGAGCTAGTGGTGAGGTTATTAACGACATAGAGGCTAAATCACATGATCTTTACAGGCAAAAAAAGGGTAGTGATACAACTTTCCAATTTTACCATTATTGGGTAGCAATGTAGAGATGGCCAACAGTGCGGGCCAATCCAGCCCATCCAGCCCAGCCCACCTCGTGGGCCGTGTGGGTCGGGCCCGTAAAAAACCCGGTCCAGCCCAGCTCAAACCGTAAAATTAGTGGGTGGGCCGTGGGCTAGATTTCTTGAGCCCAGCCACTAAAGCCCGCTACTAAAACCACCTAGGCCGGACCACGAAACCGATCTAGCCCGGCCCATGAACCGGACCAGCCAAGCCTAAGTAAATATTGAACCAAATTGTGTATATTTTAATCAAATTGTATATATTTCAATCAAATTGCATATAATATAATTCAATCAAATTCAAAAATAATCAAATTATTCATTAATATTAATAATTATATATATTTTAATTTATTTTAAAGATTTTATGTAATAATAATGAATAATTTCAATGATTAAATAATTTTGAAAAAAAAATAAAAAATTCTCATGCCGGCAGGTCCAGCCCAGTCCAGCCCACTAGGCCCATGAACCGCCAGTACCGTTTCCCGAACCGTGAAAACCGGTAACAGACCGGTGTAGGCCAAGATTTTTCAGCCCGTGGACCAGCCCGCCCAACCCATGAATTTCATGGTCCGGTCCTAGGCCGTGAAATCTCAGCCCAGCACGCATTGGCCCACGGCCCGACCCGCCCAACCCGCACAAGTGGCCATCACTATAGCAATGCAACACCTTCAGAGATGGATGTCTAGTAGAGATTCAACCGTTGTGAGTGAAGGGAGTTCTAAAAGATCAAGCGATGAATCCGGAATACTTGTGCGTCCCGACGATGTGAAGAAAGTGAAAGCCCAAAGAAATTGAAAGGTGATGCAACAAGCTTGGATGAATTCAACAACACTTTAAGCGGGATGCAAAATGAGCGAGGTCTAATGAGGAAGGGAATGTCTGATATGCTCGAGTACCAAAAACAACGAGATAAAACTAAAATGAGGTTTAAGATGTTTCAATTGTTGATTACAAAATCGTATGTTGAACCATTTGAGGAAGAGTATCTTGCAAAGCTCAAGGAAGAGTTCATGAAGTAACTCATCTATTTTCAGGAAAACTCACGTTTTATGATAAATGTTATTGTGTTTTAATGGTTAATGTAGTATTGTTTTATGATTAATGTACTTGTTTAAACTGTTAAATGTAATCGTGCTTTGGTTAATGGAATTCTGTTTTAATGAGTAATGTACCAATATTTTATGGTTATTGCATGTACATGTATTTTAGTGCTAAATGTGATCTTATCTTATCCACTGACATTATAGATTCCATTCTTATCCTAATTACATATTGCAATTTCATAGATATATTACAATATTATCTTCAGAAATAATGGATGACAATCTTATCATTAGCAAAGATAGGTTGCAATCTTATCCGCAGAGATAGAATGCAATCTTATCCGCAGAGATAGAATGCAATCTTATCCGCAGAGATAGAACCAATCTTATTCGTAGATATAGATTGCAATCTTATTTGAATATGTCTATAATAGAAGAGTTACATTGCATTTGTTTTTCAGAATAACATTCTTCTTCCAATAGACACTAGAGCTTTCCCCCTTCTTCAAATTTCTCACAAACATGAACCCAAATGAAAATTCTTCTAGTTCAAGTGATGAATTCTTTCATGACTATGTCAACAACATCATCATTGTGAACGAGTGTCTAGATGAAGAAGAATATTACATAATCGAGCAAGCTGCTCAATTGGTTGTTGCCCTAGTCATAGAAGAATCTAGTAATAGAAGAAGATCTTACAATAAGTACATTGATAGAGATCGTGAAGCTGCAAACACAAGGTTAATGAACGATTACTTTATTGATCGTCCGTTATACCCAAAATCTATTTTTCAACGTAGATTTCGTACGCGTAAGTCTCTATTCCTTCGAGATGTGGAGGCAGTTACTGTAAAACAACACAAATACTTCAAGCAACGTCGAGACGCTACTGGAAAACTAGGAGCTACTCCTATCTAGAAATGCACAACAACATTAAGGATGCTAGCCTATGGGGTAGCCACTGACTCAATTGATGAGTACATCAAAAAAGCTCAGTCAACTACAAAAGAAAGCCTTGCTCACTTTGTTAAAAGGGTTTGACAAGCGTTCATAGAAGAGTACTTGAGGAGGCCTACTATTACAGATTTGCAACGCCTCCGGGGATTCCCAAGCATGATGGGCAGTATAGATTGCATGCATTGGCAATGGAAAACCTGCTTGCGTGCTTGGAAAGGATTATAACAAGGAAGGAGTAAATCTGCAACAGTTATCTTAGAAGTCGTTGCCTTTGGTGACTTATGGATTTGGCACGCATTTTTCGGAACTCCTAGAACTTGCAATGACATCAACGTGTTGCAACGATCTCCGGTGTTCAATGATTTATATCAAGGTAAAGCTCCTCAAGTGAACTTTACAGTCAACGGGAACACATATACAAAAGGATATTATCTAACTGATGGGATATATCCTAAGTGGGCACTGTTCATCCCAGCAATTCGACTCCTCTCGTGGGTGAGTTGTTCACTCAGCGACAGGAATCGATTCGAAATGATGTTGAGCGGGACTTTGGCGTTCTTCAATCATGTTTCGCAATAATACAAATACCAGCTTTTGTATGGGATTAACACTTGTTGTGGGAGATAATACTAGCTTGTATAATTCTTCATAATATGATTGTAGAGGATGAGCGAGATACATATCAGAATTATGGTGACATGTCGAAATTCGAGCAAGATATAGGACAGCGATTAGCGGATCAACGCGTACAAACTATTATGTGCAACCTGGTCGATTTAATGATATTGGAATGGTACGATTTATGGAAGGGCGAGCTGATGCATGGGATAGAAATGTGCACAACGCCTTACAAAGAGATTTGGCTCAACATATTTGGCAAAATCATCGTCGGTCTACTGATGACGATTGAAGATCTAAATTATTGCAATATTTTATTAAAAATTAATTGTATGGTACTTTGTTCAATTCCATCTATGTTTTTTTAATGAATTTATGTTGTTTTTTTTTTGCGAATTTATTTGTCATAATTATTAACATTAAAATCAGGTTAAGTATTATAATTAGCAATTAGTGTAATTGTCAAATAAATAACCGCAATTATTAAAAAAAATCGGGTAAACTAGTGTAACTAAAAATAACTCTTTTGTTAACGTAATACAACAATGAATTAATCCGATTAATTAGAAGGGTAGGTGATAAAGTTAGTGGAAAGTGATGTGGATTAATGGGGTGAGGAGAGAAATTAAGGGGAGCCTCATGAATGTGGATGCTCTAATGGCCGGTTGTGTGAAGGCTTTAAGTCTTCTCTCGTTAAAATAACTTCAGTGTGGTTCTTTTTAGAAGGTTTTTTTTGGAAGAGGCGGATCTTTTAAGGGGCAGGCCTGGGCCTGGCCTGAAAAAGATTTTGGAAGAAAAATTTAACACAGCTTGCTATTATATTGCCCAAAAATAAGCCCAAAACAATCATTTATTGCGTTTGCGTCCTTACTCCTTACTGTACCCTTGGGCCTTGATTCCGTAAAGGGCAAAAGATTTGGGAACGCGAGACCCACATATTGTGGGAAAAGGACTTCTTAATTTATGATGTTGATGTTTTTGCAATCACGTGCTGGGGGTCTGGAGCCTTTTTTTTTAAGGGCTTTCTTTCCTATTTCAGTAATTAGTATTTTTTTCATTTGTATCCAATTTGACTTGTACATTTTTTACCTTGTGTTATTTTAAGCTCTAAACTTTTTTACTTTTTTTATTTTGTCTTGTTGTAAAGTTGAAAATTATTTAAAAATTACATAAATATCATAAATCTATAAATAAAAAGTCGTATCCCCATATCTGTGTCTAACTTAGAACAAAAAATTACATAATATCAATTTGATAACTGATACGCAAAATTGACAAGTATAGACACTTAGTAGTATTACTTACCAGATATAAAAATTAATTTATAGCTTAGTTTATTTGAAATTTTTATGTAGTATTTCCTCGTTCTGTTTCCTTTGCAATAATTGAGGTTTTTTTTACACTATTCACCCACCACCCTTGATATATTATGATGTTTACGTAAGGAAAAATATAATCATATGGGGTCTTGTTAGATTCTTCTCGATATATACATTCAGAATATCAATTTTTTTATAACTTTTACTAAAAAGTAACTAAAGATATTAATAATTCAAGTTCTGCATTATAGTTTTACACTTTCAAATGTATTACTCACGAAAAATTTTTGTCCGCAGTAGCAAAATTTTCAAGATCCGCCACTGTTTCTAGGATTGATTTTATTAGGTTGTAAATTAAATTGCTCAAGTGTTAATACAATATATTGTTCATGCTTGATTACCAAAATATAAAAATATCAAATAAAAAACAATATTTATACAACATCGATCAAAGAAAAAGCATACGCTAGTGTGAAACCTAACTTTTGAGAAAAATGATGATTTCTAGTAACATTTGAAATATATTATTGAGGTCTTGTATTAATTATATATTTCCCGCAAGCAAAAGTAAGTATTATATGTAGTTTTCTAATACTGTAGATAGAAGTTTAGTTTTCACGAAATGAAGTATATCTAATAATCTGACTAAAATAAGCTATATATATAATTAAAAAAAATTAGGTTGTCTGAAATATGAGGTCTATGTTATACTTTCTTTTTCTATAAGAACTAACAAAAATTTGATATTTTGAAACTAGATGTCAAGTGAATCTAATAAGATCCCAAATTACTATATTTTTTCTTATGTTGAATTTACAAAATATAGGCAATATAATATATAAATAGTATAAAAGTCAAAATATTTATAAATTACTTTCGACAAGATCTTAAACAACCTGAATTTTCCTCCATCGTTTCTTGGTTGTTACACTTTCGTTTTCTATCACAAATATCCTCACAAGAGTCACAAGTCACAATTTAACTACAAAGAAACATCCTAGGAAAAATATCACTTTTGCGCCATTTAGCGGTCTTGGCGACTTGCCGACTTGGCCCTCAAGTCTCAACCACTCCTCTCTCAACTACCTATAAATACATGTGTCATACTATTGCCATACTCTTCCAGATCAAAAACACGATTCCTGACTTAAGATGGCATCTTCAAAGGCTGTTTTTCTTCTTGGCATCATTATTGCAATAATTACTCTTCTCATTTCCTTTGAGGTCTCTGCTCGACATCTAGTTGAGCTTGAATCTACGTCAACTAACGGTATGGGTATACTTTTACACTGTCCAAAATTATGCATGGTTTCAACAAATATATTTCATTCTGCATTGCGTTTTATTTAACTTAAATTTTTTAGGGGAATTTAATCTACTTAATTATTGCCTTTTCATTCTGGATAATCTCTTGTGGCTAGAGCTGGTAAATAAATTGGGTCATGTCAAGTTAGTGTTAGGTTCACCGGTAAATGGGTTGAACCGCATCAACCATAACCGGCCAACTCGTTTAATGTACGTGTTTGTTATATTGTAGGATATTTCCGATATTAATAAAAAAAGGGATTGAATCGATTGATTTAGGGAAATTTCCTCAGGTACCCCTAAGGTTTGACGTAATTCCAATTGGCCCTCACATCTGGGGAATTCCTCAGATACCCCTGAACTTTGACTTTGTGCTCAAAATATCCCCTTACTAATGACGGAAACCTAATGCCGTTAGTTTTTCTCTTTCTCTCCTCCATTTTCTCTCTCTCCTACTACCAAATGACGAAATTTCGAACTTTTTTTTGTCAATGAAGCAATTAGTTAATTCATATACTAACATATAGTATTTGTTTATAGAGAATTCTAGAGAGAAGGGCTCTTCCTTCTCTCAATAATTCTCGAGCCCCCTCCCCCACCGCCTCTAATCAGCCCTCCCACCGCCTTTGAGTTCGCCCCTCTACCGTCCCCAATTTCGCCCCCTTTCTTTCTTTCTGAGTCCTTCGGTTCCTTCCTCTCCATCATCTCCTTCTTGATGGTTTTTGGTAGGCCCATCAGCGCCTTGCAGATTTGAATGTTTGATCTGTTTCTTTGTCGTATCTGCTCAACCCTCCGCCGATGGTGGGTATTTGCTCTGATTTAGCCCGGACAACGTCTCTTCACCACGCCATCATCAATCACTAGCCCGGTTATCGGCTTGGCTGCCACCGATATCCCCAGATCTGCACTCCTCGTCGCCGTGTCGCCCGATGAAGAGTGCATGCTCTAGTCACTGTCTCGCTGCCGCTTCTGGTGGCTTTTCTGAAAATTTTCAGATCTGAATCGCCTCTCTTTCTTCGTTGGTGGGGCGATCTTGACACCACGAAGACGAGTGCTGCCCTAGTCGATGGGTTTTCATTGACTCTCACCTTCGCTGTAGATGGTTTAGGCTATTTCTTCGCGAGAATTGCCCTCTTCGATCGACACCGTGGTTGGACCACTCCTGCCCTGGACGACGGGTGCTTAGGCCAGTCGCTGTTTTGCCATCATCACCTTCGACCGCTGTTGGGTGGTGGCAATCCTTGCCTGCTTGTATCATGCTTCAAGATCTGAAGTCACGTCTTTGCTCTAGCCACCGATCTTTGTACATCTTTCTCGGGAAGCTAGATCTAGTTTTTTGTTTTTCTTTTTTTCTTTCTTTGTACTTTAGTTTCTAGTGGTCTCTCCTTGAGATAGGGATTCCACTAGCTTAGATGCCTAGTGATCTTTCCCTGAGATAGGGACTTCACTAGTCCATCCATGTACCTGTTTACCAAAAAAAATTGTTTACTTTTTTGTGAAAAGAATGAATACGTTATACTATACCTAATCTAACGTTGTTAGCTTTAAAACATATCCTGTTTTGCAGCTCCCTCGGAGGTACCTGTATCCACGTCTGCCCGTTTAGAACGACGATATCCACCAGATGAACCACATTTTCCTCCTGTTGTGATTGGCACTCCGGACCATGAATAAGACCCTTCTACTATCTACTCCTCAAACCGAAAGAACAAAATGCGTGACGATTTGCCGATAGAAGGTCACGTTGTAACTAGATATGGTTATTAAATATTATGTACTACTTTAATATTGCATTGGCTTTTGTGAGAACTTGTAATAATTTTGTGAAAACTTCCATTAAATAAATTATAGTATTTTGTAGACCAGTGTTTGATTAAAATTGTACTAGGCTTATATAGTTATATGCACGTGACGGATGCGAAAACAAAAATTAAGCTAAATCGTGCTACATGAGTTCTAATAACCTTAAATAACATATGTAAGAAAAATTATTCAAAGAGTTTCTCTAAACAATTTTTTGACATAATCAATATTTAGCAAACATCTAAATAGTGGAACAATGTAATTTTAAAATAACGAAATTAAGAGTGTTGGTTGTCTTTGTTTTCTTTTTTTAAAAAAAAATTGATAAAGTTGAGTTTGTATAATAGTTCATGATAATAGAAGAGGAAGAGAGTTAGAGATAGTATACCGTTAATTAGGGTATAGTGTATTTTTCTTTTTCCTTTATAAGAAAAAGTTGATAAAGTTTAGTTTGTGTTTTTGAGGGTGTCTTTGTAACTTTATTTGGACACCAAGTCCTTGTAAGTTACTTTATACTCCCGTTTTTTATTGCTACATTTCTATTTCGGAAAATCACACTACCAACTTTGACTGATTATTTTAATTTTTTAAAAGTAAAATTATAGTCATGTGTGGTCTTGTTAGATTCGTCTCGATGCGTAGATTCATAATTTCAAATTTTTGTAATTCTAACATAAAAGAAAGAAGAGATATTAAGGGTAAAAAAACATATTGGAAACCGTTCTCAGACAATGTAGCAATTAAAAAACGAAGGTAGGATAACATACCATGTATTTTTCTTTTTCTTTGTTAGATAGTTTATATAGTTGTTTGTGTAACAGTTAATGATGGAAATAGAGTTAGAGATAGTATTTGTCAAATTAGGTATATTTTTTCAAAAAATAAGCGAAATTCAAGATGTCGACCTTGTATTTTTTATAATTCCAAACGGTGAAAATTATTTTTTCTTATTCCAGATGGTGACCTTAACTTTGTATAAAGTAACTTCTGTGACCCTTATTTTTAAAAAGTTCACTATTAAAAAGTTTACATAAAAAAATCTTTCCCTTTCTCTTTTTGTTGTCAATGTGATTGGATCTATCTCTGCTAGCTCTAATTTTCATAATTATCTGCCACTTCCTTAAAGCTGCTAAACGCTTTGTGAGGTCGCTACTTTTCTCAGTGCAACTCGTTTGAGTCTAGTTGCTTTTGAATATTGTAAGATTCTCTTGGAGAAATTGTGGGCGTTTCATTGTGAGAGGCTACAATGGCCTCTTAATGGGGTATTATTGACATTTTCCGCAAATAGGCAAATAACTTACCCATAAAATTGGTACCAAAATTTATTAATATGTACCAATATCGAAGTAACTCAAGTAAAATTGGTACCAATATCAAAGTAACTCTTACTTTGCTATGCAAGTGTAAGTGAACTTTGGTATCAACTTCGAGCTTTGGTGCCAGTTATACTTACTTTGGTATCAACTTTGAGCTCTGGTATTAGTAATGACAGGCCAAAATGGCCTCTTTGAGCTTTGTTACCAGTAATACCAAAGTAACTCTTACTTTGGTACCTCCAGATACCAAAATGAGAGGCCAAAATGGCCACTCACGATGAGACGCCTATACAAGCTCATTCTCTTGCATTATAAGTGATAACTATTTGTGAATGTCAGACTCAGATTTCTATGAATAACACATGAATTTGTTTTAAGATATAATCTTCTTCTTCAGTTGTTTTGACGGGGCTTGCATATGGAAATTATGGTGTATTTATCATAATTTCTAGCTTAATCGAAATTTAGTGATGGATGTTTCCTTCGATGTTGGATTATAATTGTGTTGTTGGTATTATTGTTAATACATTTGCGAACGTGTCGTTATTCTTCAGTCATAAGAACTATCAAATTCTTTATTTTCAGGATATTCTAATTTGGCCATGGTGAGGTGGTGTTCAGTGGCTATCAAAATTGGAATTAAGGAACTTTTTTTTAAGAAAAAAAATTCTTAATTATATAATGGTTTGTTAAAGGAATATAATTCAGAAAATAAGGTCATGGAAGTTACTTCATACAATGTTAAAGGTCATCATCTAGAATTAATTAAATTTCTTTTCCACTATTTAGAATCTTACAAAACACAAGATTACCATGTAGAATTTCCCAAAAAAATAGAAATGTTAATGTTGAGTTTAACCGTTAATGATTGGGAAAGTAGTTAGAGTCTTAGAGATGATGAATAAAAAAAAAAAAAAATAAAAAAAAAAAAAAAAAAAAAAATAATTAAAAAAAAAAAAAAAAATAAAAAAAAGGGGGAAACATATTTTGTGATCAAGTTTTATTATTATGACATGATAACTTCTTTACAAATTTACACTAAATTACATTACATTATATTTAGAATCATAACAATATGATGCATTATTTTGCTGAATTATTTTTTTATGTTGAATTTGTGTTTGTATAATAGAGATTTATCAACTTGTTTGAGAAGTTGGGTTGATGTAATCTTATAGCGATTAGTCTTCGATTGAATATTTCCATCACGCGCTTTTGTTGAAATGTAATAATGTGTTGACGCATTGCATAAAATTTTAATTATACGTTGACGATTAGTGGTAGTTTGAACTTCTATTGATCAACTTAGAGAAGTTCTGACTTCTGATAATTTGATTATGCAAACTTATATAGACTAGTCATTTTTTTTAGGGGAGAGACTAGTCTTTATTGTTGAGGCCCTATCGAATCAAATAAATTCGACCTTGAATAATTGTATTAAAGTAACAAACATAATATCAAGAGATGATTTGCGAAGTCCTTAAATAACGACAATAAAATCATACATTATCAATATACATTAAAAGACTAGGGGTGTTAACAAGGCGAACCGAGACCGAGCTTGGGGTTCTTTGGGATCAAGTCGTAACACTTTTACTTGAACTCGAGCGAGTCTCGAGCTTTTTTCGCTTGAGTTAAAATATAAATAAATATATATATATATATATATATATATATATATATATATATATATAGGATCTTGTGAAACCACATATATACTAAAACCGAAAACAACAGATCCGGGGCCGTTTATTATTATCCCTGTGGACACAATTATTTAGCTTCCATTTCTTTTTTTCTCTCCCTCTCTCTTGTAGACAGTAATACCCAATTCTGTTTTACCAAATACTTTCTCTCTCCTGCTGCTATCTCTTCTAGATCGTGCTAAGTGAAGCTCTTTTTGCAGCATTTTCCAATCTCCATTGAAGGTTAAGTAAGATTTCAATTTTTTTTTCAGATTTTAGGTTTAATTGAAGATTAAGTATCTCGAAAATTTAGAATTAGCAAATAAAAATTCAAAGCTAATAAAAAATTTAACGCCTTTTGAAGCTTGATTCGAAAGTTACATATCACAATTCATTAGTTTCGAATGAAAAGTATCTCGAGATTCATGGGTTTGGAAGGGAGTTTCGGTGTTTTAGAGAGAGAAATAGAGGAGCTTATAATGTCGAGATGTGTTACTAATCTGTGCAAAATCTAACGTTTGAGATTAGATTGAAGTTTCCAATGCAACGACTGAGATGGTAAGTTTTCAATTTTCAACCTCCATTGAAGATCTCCATTGAAGATTAAGTAAGCTTTCAATTTTAATATGAGCAAAGATTTGTAAATTAATGAGCAAAAATCACTCAAATTGAGCAAAAACATAATGAGTAAAAGTTTATGAAATTGAGCAAAAACAAGAAATGAGCAAAGTCTCTGAAATTGAGCAAAAACATAAAATGAGCAAAAATCTTTGAAATTGAGCAAAAAAGGGAAAATGAGCAAAATTGGTGTAAAATGAGCAAAAATTTCTTAAAATGAGCAAAAACATAAAATGAGCAAAAATTTGTAAAATGAGCAAGAATTTGTAAAATGAGCAAGAATTTGAAAATGAGCAAAAATTTGTAAAATGAACAAAGATTTATAAAATGAGCAAAAATTGGTAAAATGAGCAAAAATTTTGTAAAATGAGCAAGTTTTCAGTTTTCAGCTTAACATTGATTTTTAGCGGATCCTACCTATATATATATATATATATATATATATATATATATATATATATATATATATATATATATATATATATATATAGGTTTATACTACTTACTTTAAGTTTTTCACAAATATTGTGCACAATTTAAGCATAACTTTTCATTCAATTCTATAATATGGAAAATAATATAGCTAAAACATATTTCGAGCCTCACAAACTTTTCGAATTGAAACTTAATTTGCTATGCTCGGCTCTAAAAAATTTCAAGCCGAGCTTAAATAGTTTGTGAGCCAACTAGATTCATTAACACCCCTCCCTAATCGAGACTATACGAATATATATATGAGTCCAAAAAAATCAGTGAAATTTTTTTACCACACTACTAAAGGAGAAAAGAGTAAGTATTTAGGGATCTTGTGTGATTCCTCACGTCGTACATGCTCGATCAATACCATCCCTCGTTATAACTTAAAAGTTTATCTTAGAAATGTACAAGTTTGATGAGTACATTTTTGATTTTTAGATACTTCCTCCATTCACAAAAATTGTGGAAACTATCTGTGAGGTTTTTTAAAATTAAGTAACATAAAAACCAATGAAAAAAAAGTATTTTCAAATTTGGGTGCATGTAAATAATCATATGCCATACTTTTTTAATTGTCTAGAGCATGCTATATTGTTTTACAACACTCCGGCATGTGAAATACCCATTTACGAAAAAAAACTATTTGTTGGATACGGCTGATGCCCCAGGTTATATATTTAATTGATAAAATAAAATGATGCCCATTTACAGAAAGTGATTTTCATAAAATGATGAATAATATTCATAAAGTAATGAAAAATATACAAAAACTAATAAAAATCTACATTAAACTGGAAGTGCAAAATTCCGTCTTAGTCATTGTCAAATGACTGAGACGATCTCATACATAACCTCTTCATCGAAAAACTATTATCTGTGGCAATATATCACTAAAAGAAAAACCCTACCTTTTCTCTTTGCAAACTAATCGCCGCAACCTAAGACCCCCCACACCCAAAGGCAACCCTAGGGGCTCGACCGCCGTGTGAGCCGCCTTGGGCTCACGACAGCAGTCGGGACTCTCAACCCTCTTTTCATTTCCGGTTAGTTGAGTCGTCTTTCCCCCCACCCCGAGTCGTCTTTTCAATTCCGGTTAGTTGCGCTGCTGAGTCGCGTTGTTCCCCCTACCGAGTCGCGTCGCTCCCCCCACCGAGTCACGTCGTTTCCCCCTTCCTTGAGTCGTGTACGTCGTGTCGTTCTTTTCCCCTCCCCGAGTCGCGTCGTATTTGCCGGTTTCGTGCGGGTTCCCCCCGTCGCCGTCGGTTTCTCCGGGGCAAGTTCCCCTTGCTAGCTTTGTTTATCTAGGCTGCGTGTTGGTTAAGTTTTCCCCGTTCCCGTCGCAGTATGTTGGTTTTCGTTTTCATGGTCTCCGTCCCCGTCCCGTCCCCGTCCCCGAGTCCGGTAAGCACAGGTCTCTTGTGTAGTGTCTTGGTTGTTATGGGCTTCCCCCCCCCCCTTGGTTGTGTAATGGGCTCCCCCTTCCCCTCCCCCTTGTTAGAGTCGGGCTCCCCCCTTCCCCTTCCCCTTCCCCTTCCCCCCCGTTAATGTCGGGCTTCCACTCCTCCTCCCCCCCGGTTGTTGGGATCTCCAACTAAGTATGTTAGGTTTTTTCTTAAAATGTGTGTTAAACCTCCAAATAATAGGAGTGTGTTGTTTTCGAGTTATTAAAGATGTTGTTCATGGTCGGTTGTGGGCATCAACAAGTGTTTTTCAATTGAGTCAGGATTGATGGTTCAAAGTTATCATAGTAGCATATGTCGGTTTTTGGGATTTTGTCTTTGAGGGACAAGGTGACTCAAGAAGTTCGTGTGCATGGACGAGGCGGTGATTGTTTTTCATGGTTGGGACGTATGTTTTCCCGGTTTTGCAAACCGGAGGTGTGTTCGAGAGCTCAACTTGTTTGGCTCTCTTTTTAGCTTGGCATTGATCTTAATGGTCATTGCCTTGAAAACTTCAAATTTGAAGGCGGCACCTCATTCTATCTGAGGGTTTTCAGCACGCCCACTCATCTGCGTTTCTCCTATCTTATGGAGAAACCTGAAGTACTCTCGAGCGAGAGTAATGAGTCACAAGGGAACGTGACTCATAAAAAGATCATGAGCTTAGAATCCCAAGCGATTGCAGATTGTTGGGATTGCTCATGCGGCGAGATGCGACGCTCGCCGTTGGTTCTTCGTTGTCCGGCCCGCAAACATCATCCGCTTTTTCTACCTCATCCATCAGCCATCCAAGGTTTGAATCCACCATCGCAAGCAATGACCAGCGACGCCCCCCTTCTAACACGACTTTTTATCAGTTTTACTTATTTTGGTTTTAGATGGAATGTACGAGCTCATACAACTCATTTAGGTTCGTTTGTTTGGTTTAGATCTGGATGTCGTAATAGCATTAGGATGTACTTCCGCTTTTAATTAATGTACGATTTCTCGTTGTCAAAAACAAAAACTATTATCTTAAAAAAATGAGTCCAATACTAATAATAATGAAGAATTTGTATTTTATTTGAAATAAAAAGTCATTCATTGATATGAAGTCATACAACATTAATAAATAGAAGTCATAAACTAACAAATATATATCCGATTGAAAAATATATAATTCTAATCTAGCCAAACCACGATCGTTGAGCAAAATTAATCCTTCTAAATACCCCTTTCACATTCGTCCGATCCACCTTCTATGAGGTGGTCTAACAACTCCGATGTAGTTTTTGAGGTAAGCTAATTTAATTCAACCGATTGTAGATGCAAAATGACATTTGTTGCAACCCTGCACAAATTCCTGCCAACAAACAACCTTCGACTGGAGACTCAGGACTGGAAAAACAAGTAACCCACAAACTATACACACAACTCATCCTACAGATGAGGAGGGGACAATCCCCACAAGAGAGGAGATAAAACAAATTCACCCTAAGGGCCGGGGGGTTAACAAAACCCAAATAGAGGAAAAAAGTCATCACACAAATGAGACTTATTGAAAACAACAAAATAGCGAGAAAACAAAAAACAAAGTACCACGGCAGGAGGGGAGCTCACCTAATTTGGTGAACCCTTTAAAAGAAGGAAAAGTAGAAAGAGGGCAGAAAAAAATTTTAGAGCCACAAAGCTATTTTGGTCCTTTGATCACCAATTTTTATAATGAAGAATTTGTAGAACAGAGAAAATATATAAAATGTGGAAATTGAAGCCTCTAAATCTCGAAAATTATGTGTGATCGATTATGTTGTACAAGTCTAGTGCCGCTAGCTAGTCTCAAGTCTCATCTGAACTTAATCTTCTTAGCTTGTATGCCACATCTTGATCCCAACCCTGCTTCAATCTTAATCAAACTTGTGTGATTGCGCCCTGAACGAAATCAAATCACACCAAACAAAAGTCATATAATTGTAAAAAAAGATAATCTCAAATAATAACCAAGTAATTTTTCTTAACCATTAAAGTTGAGGGGAAAACAATAATTACAACCTGCTTGAATTCTCCAGCTTTATCGGAACACAAAAGTGAGTTTGTATTGAATTTGTGTCTAATTGATGATAGTGATTCAGCAACGTAAGCCATATCCAACCTTTCTCGTGGCACCTCAGTAGAGCAGGAAAGTGCTATTTTAAGCGTAGATGTCAAAGCCTCCAACATCGCACTCCTATCTGTCTCAAATTCCATGTCTTGGAGAAGAGCATGATCAAGCACTGCCGTCATTTGGTCGAGGAGAGCTTCTTTGACATAGCAATGTAGGTTCAAACCCCCTTTGAACATGTCATTTGTAGGCCTCGTTCCTGTCAACATTTCGAGTAAAAGGATCCCATAACTATAAACATCGCCGGCAGTAGACACCTCATTTCCTTCACCATATTCTGCATTTTATCCCGCAAACAATAATATACATTATGATGTAAAAACATGAAATATATATGCTTAGAGATGTTAGTACATATCATTAGTACATGATCAGCCTTCTGTTCTTTTTCACTCCTACTATATATATATATATATATATATATATATATATATATATATATATATATATATATATATATATAATATACACACACATACACACATATATATATGCTTATAGCAGGGTCGGCCATTAGGGGGAGCACCCTGAGCGACGGCTCAGGGCCCCCCGATTTATGGGGCCCCAGAATCTATGGGGCTCACTAATTTTTGCAATATATCCTAGTCTGCGTAATCTTGTATCAGGTAAATGGGTTGTGGTGTAGTGGCAAAGATAACATCTCCCACATTAGAAGTTGCAGGATCGATTCTTCACATGGGTTTTTTTTGGAACAAATTCTTTGCATTTTATTGCTTGTGCTGTTGTGCGTCTCTTTTTCTTCCCCCAAGAAGTCATGGTTCAAAACTGGTTTTATATTTACAAGAAGTCATCAATACCCAACAATTTAATTTCATCTATGCAGTATTTGGTGGTTCATATTTTCAATAAATCAAATTATTTTAATCCTTAATGTTAATTTTACTCTCTTTCTCTCACATATCTCTTGGTCTCCTTCCACCTCCCTCTCCTTGAACCTCGTTGGAGCAGCCAATGCTTCACGGTTCACCATATAGCCTCGTCGGCCGTGCCAAACCACCTCCACCAGCCATCCGTTTGACTATTCTAGTATATTAATCGAATTTTCATAATGTTCATGTGAGAATTTGATGTTTAAGTATATCTCTTGGTCTATGGTTAAATAAAAAATGAAGGATAACTTTTATACATTATTGGAGGGTCAAGGGGTCCCATTTATATTGTTCGCTCAGGGCCCCCAATTTCTTTAAGACGGTCCTGGCTTATAGAAAGTTAATAAAAAACAGAGAGAGTACAATTCCAGGGATAGGTGTAAGAGCACACTAGGTTAATGATTAGTTATTACCTGGAGGAGTGTAACCAATAGTTCCTCTGACTCCTATAGAGCTGGATTGATTTGCATGAAAGCTATTTCTTCCTTTTAGAAGCATCTTGGCTAGTCCATAGTCAGCAACATGAACAACCATTTCATCATCAAGGAGAATATTGCTCGGCTTTAGGTCACAGTGAACTATGCATGTATCACATTGATGGTGAAGATAATCTAAAGAAAACGCAATATCAACTGCAATATCAAGCCTTTGGTGAAGATTCAACTTCTTTGAGGTTTTATATGTGCTCTCAAATTTACTTATTGCATCTTCTGGATGCAACCAATAATCCAAACTCCCATTTACCATGTATTCATAGACCAATGCCTTGAATTCTCTTCCTTGATAATCTACACTGGAGCATGCTGTAATCACTTTGACAAGATTTCGGTGTCTGGTGTTTTGAAGGACCTGACATTCAGCCATGAAACTCTTTAGAGCACCGTGATGCTCTAGGTCAAATACCTTGACGGCAACAATTGATCCATCCTCAAGAATTCCTCTGTACACAACCCCAAACGAACCACTACCAATCAAATATTCCGAGGAGAATCCGTTTGTAGCTTTAAGAAGTGCTTGGTAAGACAAATTTGGAAAATTTTCCATATACGAAGAAGACTTGAATTCCTTTGTCCTCTTCCTATGCCAAAAAATGTATAATGACAGAAGTAAACCTAGTACCAAACCAACTCCAGCAAGGGTAGAACCAATTGTGATTATCAATTTCTTCTTACGCTCTTGTCTGCTACTCTGTTGGTCGCGGCTAACATTGCATGGAGGCAACATTAACTCGGGTATGCCCCCGCATAGCCAACTATTCCCACTAACAAAAAATCCAGTTGCATTGCTGAAGATTCCACCCATGGGTACTTCGCCTTCGAGGTTATTGTGTGAGAGATTTAACCATCGGAACTGTATGTCAGCTAGAAATTGTGGAATCTTACCAGATAAATTGTTGTATGACAAATCTAACTCTAGGAGACCGTGCAATGACCTAAATGCATCAGGAATATTGCCATGAAAATTGTTTTCCCCCAAGTATAGAAACTCTAGCGCTGTGCAACTACCGAGAGAGCTTGGTATCAAACCGGATAACAGATTACGCGAAAGTTCAAGGCCATTAAGATTATTTAGTTGCCCAACTTCTTGTGGGAGGAAGCCACTTAAGTGGTTTCCAGATAAATTGATTGCCATAGATAAGCCAGGGAGACTAAAGAGTTGCAAGGGTATCCTACCACTAAGATTGTTACTAGCAAGGTATAATGCTGTTAGTGATGAACAATTCCCAAGACTTGAAGGTATTTCGCCTCCAAAATTATTATCAAATAAGGAAAGAATAGATAGCTTTGTAAGGTTTCCAATTGAAGGTGGAATGATCCCGGATAAATGGTTCTCCCTCAAAAATAGTATCCGGAGCTCTGTGATCTTCCCTATGCTATCGGGAACAACCCCCGAAAGTTCATTGTGATTTGCCATAAACATTTGCAATTTGGCCAAGTTTTCAATGCACTTTGGAATTTCTCCACTTATGTGATTATGGTGTAAAAGCAAGTGGGTAAGCATTGTGAAATTGCAGATGATCTGAGGAAAATCTCCTTTGAAATTATTTTGATCTATTTGAAACATTCTCAAATTGGTGGAGGAGTTGACCAAGGAAGAAACAAAATTAAAATCTCCAAGCTGGTCATGTCCAAGAGAGTTATCAGAAAGGACAAGGATAGAAAGATTTACTAACTTTTGCATGGAAGGAACTTGTCCTTGAAAATGGTTTTGATTCAATTGGAGACTATTTAGATTTGAGGCGTTTGATATCGAAATTGGAAGCTGCCCACTAAATCTATTCATGCTTGCAGAGAACCATTGAAGATGTGGAAGAGTATTGCCTAAATTTGATGGAAGGTTTCCTTCAAAGTCATTTTGGTTTAGAGACAATAAAGTCAATAGTGAGAGGTTAAATATTGAAGATGGGACTAGTCCATAAAACTTATTATTTTCTATAGACAAATAAGAGAGATTCTTTAGTTTGCCTAGTCTATTCGGGATTCTTCCGATCAAGTTGTTTTGAGCTACAGATAGATAATAAAGTGATGATAAATTCCCGAAAGATGAAGGGAACTCGCCGGTCAAATAGTTTTCTTTTATAGAAAAATATTGCAAATGTGACAAGGAAGCAAGTATTGGTGGGATTTGACCAACCAACTTGTTTTCAGAAAGATTTATATATACAAGCCTATTACAACTTGATATATTAGATGGAATTTCCCCCGTAAAAGAATTGTCGAAAAGCGAAAAATTTGTTAACCTTTGCAAACGACCAATTTCCTCCGGGATTATGCCACCAAAATTGTTGTTTTCTAATCGTAATTCCTTGAGAAAACTTAAATTTCCAATATGAGAAGAGAGTATACCTGTGAGCTGAGAGGAATGTAGGTCAAGTTTTGTGACCCCCTCGTAGGTACGATCACAAGTAACACCGTACCATGCACAAAAGTGGCGTGTGTCATTCCACGAGCTCATGATACCCAATGGATTATCAATGATTTTGCCTTTGATTTCAAGCAATGCTAATCTCTCTGTTTCGTTGTTTCGAGCTATTGATCGCTGAAAACAACATATCATAGACGTAGCCAAGATAATCCAGTAAAGTAAATAGATTGAGCTTGACATAGTTTTAATCTTATTACTTCTCACGGACACGTAATTTTGAAGGATAAGTCTTATGAATAAATTAAACAAGCAAGGCGAGTTTATATTCATGTCAAGAACTCAAGTAGTATGCGTTGGGAGCCGCAAATTGTGAAGGATGCTAACCTGCTCCCGAAACTTTGGAGTTTGGACTTTTCGACACAAATACTTTTCCTTACACGTTATTCTTAGGTGGCCCATACGCGTAAATAATTAGAGAGCAATGAAAGTCGGACATTAACTATCTGCTTGACTAGAAAGTAGTCCATGTGCCTCAAATTTTTTTATTGTTTTTGGTTTGGAAACGGGTACTTAAGGAAAACTTGACTTGGAAAAGTATGGTAATCTTCATTAAGATGATATTTGATTATTTTCTACTTTTGATTCCTATTACTTTCTTCTGATCATACTAGTATTTGAAGAATAAAAGGGCTTATGATGTCAAGAAAAAGTTCATAATGAGAAAAGAGGATACCACATCTGGATTTGTTTTTAGTAAAATGGCTTTAGGGGTCTCCAGTATTGGTCAAGCAAATATTATTGGATATTAGCGGTTGGCTCGAGTTTAGCTCGTCATATATATAACTAGAATTATATGCACGCGATGCGTGCGTTAATTTCAAAACTTGTTATTCTACTATATATACTTCATTCGTACTATAGTTATGATTACACTAAAATGTGAAAGATTAATAGTTAGATGAATTTAGATATATTAATCCGCTAATGTAAAACAGTAACAAAAGGTTGTTAGTGAATTTTAATATCAATTTTTTGTGAATGAATTTTGAACAAAAAAAAATAGACATAATGAGTTGATATGACTGGATTAAAGAGTATCAAAGGTAGTGAGTGTATACCATCTTCTCTTATAAAAAAAGGTCAAGATCATATCTTACCCATTTAATTTTTTGATTGAAATATTTGATGCATATACCATAGAATGACAAGTTGAAATGAGAAAGGGTTCTTAAATTGGTTTCTTTTGTAATTATTTTTATTCCATTAGATCATTAAGGGTAATTTAGTATTTTCAGATGGGGACACCATCTTCCTCCCCCTTCCTTTATATCATAGAGATATGTATTGTTATGGATAAAATTTGAATGTTTTAATATTAAATCTTCATAATTAATTCATCAGCATAACCAAATTAGTTTATAGAATATAATCTAAAAAGATTAAGTGAAGGGGGGAGCATGGCGTCCCCCTATAGAATTACATATTTACCCATCAACTTCAACAATATTACATATTCAATAATACCAATCAAAATAAACACCACGTAACATGCAAATCCTTGCGAAAAAAAAAATTCCATCAAATTTCATGATTATTGGCAAAAAATATTCAAAACCTTACCAGCATAAACTTGCCCAAAAAAATCAATCAAATTAATTCACACCCCAATCAACTCATATTTGACCAAAAAAATCAAAACCAAAAAACTTACCATAAAATAATACGGAAATAATAACTAAAAAGATACACAACACTAATAAAACGGACAAAATTCATATTCAAACAAAGGTGTTTCCTCATAATACAATATACGAGGAGACCCCATTCACTTATATGATAGAGATTACAAACACAAACACAAAAATAGAAAAATCAGTATTCTACATTGCTTGGAGCTTCACAACGTTCTCAATTTGCGTATATTGCATTGTTAAGCAGGTAGACAGTATGTTAGTTGAGAAGAATAATATGTTCTATAAAAAACAGTCAGTTAGATGAGAATAATAATCTGCAGTATGAATAACAATACAATACACGCACTATCCTTTGTAATTGTAATTTCTTTGTAATACACTGTTAAAATTATATAATTTAGTGTGACTGTAATTTCTACTATCGCATTTTGGTTTGTTTACTACCAAGGAACAGTTAAGCCCAAAATGTCGCCGCACGCATAGCGTGCATAAAAAGCTAGTACTAATATATTAAAAATGCATTCCTAAATAAGGAATGGTGACACGTGGCGCTCTCCATTAGAATTTTTCAATTTATGTAATTCACGTACAATAAAAAATTAGAAAATGCATCATATAAGATTTGATCCTCGACTTCAAGTTCATATATTAAAGTTTTAACTACTAAAACCAAGTCATATATAGTGTTATCATTTCAAGTGAAATATTAATAAATGAAAATGTCATTACTTAAGGGAGTAGCGAGCAAAAAACTAGTTTCTTGTTAAAAGAAGACCGCTTCTTTATAATTATATATTTTTTCCCAAAAATATCTCACAGAACAGTTAGGGGGAAAAATTCTTAATGAGAGAGTGACACATGTCACTTTTGGTTTTTGTTTTGGTATGATGTAATAGTTAGATAAATGTTTGTTATAGTTTTTGTTTACACTTTTTCTAGTTTTTTTTTTAAAAATATAGAGAAAGTCTCTTTGTCTTACATTAACCCGTAAACTTCTCATCTTCATATGTTTCATACACGTCATAAAATATCAAGGGCTCGTTAGTTGATACACATAGGGTTGGCACACTTAGTGACAAAGCTATATGAAAAGGAGACAGATAGAGAAAGCTAAGAAGAGGAATTCATGTGATAGAAGAGAGAGATAAAGCTAGGGAACGATGTGATAGAAGTTGAGATTGAGAAATCATATTCTCGTACAAGGTAATGTACGTTGTAATTAACATGAGACTTCTAAATTATTAAATGAAGGAAGCATTGTTATAAACAAAAAAAAAACAGAGGAAGCAATATACATCTCTCTCACTCACTCCTCAAAAAATTAATAACACCAACCATTGTTTGATGAAACCATTAACATTATAACATGGTCCATATTTGAATGGTTTTACAACTGCAACCCTGGGAAAATAGAGAAGAAGTATAAGGAAAGCAACCATTGAAGGGTTTACCTCAGGATTGGCTCAAAATTAAAACTGATACTTCCTTTAAAGACAACCTGAGTGTTACAGGTACAACGCATAGCACACCACTCCTACTGTAAAGATGCAACAGAAGCTGAAGTAACGGGAATTAAGGAGGCCTTAAGTTGGGCTCATGGAAGAGGCTGGAATAACATCATTATAGCTAGTGACTGCTTTATGCCTTTTTAATTGCAATTACCTGATCATCGTTATTATATTGTTTGATAAATCAAACCTCCAAATTAGTTAAATCACTCCTAATAAGATGATTTGGACAATCGATCTAGACACCTATTTAATCGTATGAATTTAATTTGGGAAGAGAGAGTAAGGCATTGGGATGAGAGAAGAAATTAAAGTTATATGGAGGAAGATGAACAAGAATATGATAAGTATATTCAAATATTAAGTCCTAAATCCTAATATATTATTTAAGTTAAACGTCATTAAGTCAAATTCATTTCGAAACTCCAATCATCTAATTAAATTGAAACAAGTTGTTATTTGATAAGTTCAATGAATGTATCAATATAAGTTGTAAGTTAATTCAAGATAACAATACACTATTTAAGTTAATCGTCTTTGAGTGAATTGCATTTGGAAACTAAAAATATCTAATTTGAATTTAAACAAGTTGTTATCGGATGAGATCATTGAATGTATTGTTGTAAGTCGATTAGCTAAGTCAATATAACACTACTCCGTTTAAGTTCACCGTCTTTGAAATAGCAATATAATAAGTAGTCATTATAAATTCAGAGGAGTTCATAAAAAAAAGGTCCCTAATAACAATACTAATTCTTATACCAATAAATATTACGCATCCCTTCAAATACTAGTAATAATAATAGGAGTGATTTAACTAATTTGCAGGTATAATTCCTGAAGGTCAATTTCAATTTAATTCCTTTTTTACTAACAATTTACTTGTTGAAATGTAGATCTCAAAGGAATTAACAATCTACTGTATATTCTTCTCGAAGCTCCCTTCTTTTTATTTAATTTAATTTATTTCCTATATATCATGATTATTCATATGCATGCAGTATGATTTAATGCTTTCATCACCGCACATGTCTATTCCTAGTTTCCTACTAAGACCTAAAAAATTATTCTAATGCCTAATAAGATAATTGGACAATCTGATTAGGATCACAGTAATTTGGTTGTTTTAATAACATGTCACCAAAAATTAGTCTTTTGGTTGTTTAATGAACCGACATGGATTAATTATTGAGTGCATTAACATATTGTGTGGTTATTTAATTGCATAAAACATGACACAAATTGATATTAAGTAGAGGCCATCAATGGGCGAATTTGATTCCTGGCTTATTCGTAACTTCACCCCCGAACTCAATTTATGGTTCATTGATCATTAATGGAGTCCTGACGGGGAAATCTACATTGGATAAGTCTCTAAGTTGTCCCTACGATTTTCCAATATCCAATTAGGTTTATGAGTCTTGCTTTAAAAACTTGTTAGCGACTTCTCTCATCCTGCGTAGGCGAATAAAAAAACACTCCTACAAGGAGTCTCCTCTTGTGGCGATTGGATAGCTATTTTATAAGTCGTCTATTAGTTGTTAGCAGACTCCATAGGTTAAGCTATTGAGTCGCTTGTGCTGGAAGAGGCGACTCCATAGGTTAAACTATATAATAATGAGTCGCTTGTGTTGGAAAAGATGACTCGTAAACTTTCCACACCTTTTTTCCCCTCCATATTTATTGATCGTATACTCTCCATTTTCATGCTTCCCCCAATTGATCTCTGACCCCCCCTCCCCACCCGCTCGAAGTTTGAAGTTAATACTATTAGGTCAAAGTTACTTTTTACATTTAAGATTATAATTATTTTAAATAAATAATAATCGTAATCCTATGGAGTCGCCTCATACCTATTAGGCGACTTTTTACTTGCCAACTCACAAAAAATCACCACCTAACTCGTGCTCCGGGTAAAATTCCGGCGAGGGGGACCACATTTTGTGATTAAAAAAGTTTTCCCCCCTTTTTGACTCTCTCTCTCTCCCTCGATTTCTTTCTCTTTCTTCCTTCCCCATTCTACTTTTCATCTATTACCTTCAACCCCCCTAAACTATTCAATTCCTTCCAACAACCTCTCTGTAAAAATCATCAACTCCTCTCCTCTTTGATTTTTACAGAGATTTTTTTTCTCGCTCTCTCCTCCACTTCACCTCCTTTGTCTACACAAATCATCAACTTCATTCTTGTGTGCTTTGGCTTCAGTTTGCATCAGTTTCTTGTCCAAGACCAACTCATTTATCACATCTCTCTGCCACTCTGTCTGATCATCATCAATCCACCTAAAATAACCACACCCCCTTCTATTTGTCCCTTGTTCCCACAACTTACAAGTCATAAATCTTCGCCCTTGGTTGTCAGTGGTCCATGATTTCAGTCTAGCAGCAGGAATTCCACTGTTGCACTTTTGGTTGTTTTGATAACAAGTTTGAGACACTATGTGCCTATAATAATGAAGATAAATGAGAACCAGAGCAAGCATGATGATGAATAAGACCATAGATGTCCTAATTTGGGCCCAATTTACCAAAAAAAATCAATCATCAAGAAATGCCACAAATTTTAGAAAGAACCCTAACTACGAAATTGGGCTGAGAAATCATACCTTTAGCAGTTGCGGATTCTCCGATTTCTCCTTTGATTGAGGTCGAATTTCCCAAAAAATGGTAAACCCTAACTTAATTTAGGTTTCCATCAAAAAAAATTTGGAATTTTAGTGGAATTTGGAAGCAAAGTTGGGGTTTTAATGAAGATCAGGAAATGAAAAATCGAGGTTCTTGGGGAAAAAAATGGGGGAAACTAAACTTAAATCAGTTATGTGGCCCCCCCTTGCCGGATTCTTCACCGGAACTGAGTCCAGGTAGTGATTTTTAGCGAGTTGACAAGTAAAATGTGGTAAAATTGAAAAAAAAAATAAAAGGTGGTAAAGTGTAAAACGGGCTATTTATAAGGTGGTAAAAATCAAAAAATCCTAATAACAGTAATAGTAATAGTAATAGTAATAGTAATAATAATAATAATAATAATAATAATAATAATAATAATAATAATAATAATAATAATAATAATAATAATAATAATAATAATAATAATAATAATAATAATAATAATAATAATAATAATAATAATAATAATATACCCTCCATATTTATTGGGCTTTTCCATTTGGTACCCAATCTCTTTTTGGATTCTACACGCTACCACTATAGGTTGGATTTATTCTCTACGGTAATATAATATTAAATAAAATATTAGTTTTGGGTTAAATATGGTTAGTAGTTTGCCTCGTTTACGTGCCTTGTGCATAGATAATTGTTCAGCTAAGGTTTGAGAGACGTTTTGACTCTTATGGGCCAAAATTGAAGTCGAAATTGGAGAAAAACGATTAGAACCTCGTTTTACGTGTTAGACAATGCCTACTTGTTTTTTTTAACCAAATTGGACTTTGAGTTTGGTTGTTAAGGACAAAAATGACTCCCAAAACCTTAATTATGCAAATTTAGACAAACTCCTAACCGTATTTAACCCACAAACTAACGTTTTGTTTAACATAATGTTACGGTAAAGAATAAGTCCAAACTACAGTGGTACCATATAAAATCCAAAAAAAATTAAGTAGCAGGTGAAAAAAACCCAAAAATACAGGTGATACCAACTTGGAATTTCCCAATAATCTTTTTTAAAAATTTAGTTGTTGTCGGTCACCTGTTGCTCCCTAAACACCTCAAACCATCTAAATTAATCCTCCTAACCCTCACCTTAGACAACTATTCTCTCTCACAATTATCTTAACTAATACTCACCTTCCTACATCTACGCACAATACCATCATCTTCCTCCCAAAATACCACCACGCCACTTAACACCAACTGATGATATCACGCATCATCATCACTAGCATCACCAAATACCCAGCCACATTATCATCACAAGTCAAACCAAAATTCATCAGCAGACCCCTTATCATAATATCTATAATTCTACATCATATATATACCAACGTCTAACACCTACAGCACATCTACTACTAAAATTTTCAAAACCCAAAATTAAAAAACAAACGCAACAAACAATATTTTCAAGGCTTGTTTTGACATTCGATCTAAGATCCGTGCAAACCAACGATCGGTATAATTTACGAGGGTCAATCAAATTAAAAATCTTTCTTTTCTTTATTATTATTAGGATTTTTTTTTACCACCTTATAAAATAGCATGTTTTACACTTTACTACCTTATGGTTTTTTTTTCAATTTTACCACCGTAAAGTTTCCAACTCGTTAAAAATCACCACCTTGACTCAGCTCCGACGAAGAATCTGGCTAGGGGGGTCCCAAATAACTGTTTTATGTTTAGTTTCCCCCCATTTTTCCCCTTTACCCTCGATTTTTCATTTCCTCTTCATTAAAACACCAATTTTGTCTTTTAATCCCGTCTAAAAACCGAAATTTCTTTGATGAAAATTTAAATCAAGTTAGCACTTACCATTTTTTGATAAAATCGACCTTAATCAAAGGAGAAATTGGAGACTCTGCTACTGTTAAAGTTATGATTTCTCCGCCCAGTTTAATAGGTTAGGGTTCTTCCTCAATTTTGGGAATTTCTTGTTCATTGAATTTTTTTGGTAAATTGGGCTAAATTGGGGCATCTATGGTGTTCTTTAGCATAATGCTTGCTTTGATTTTCATTCATCTTCATTATTATAGGCGCATAATGTCTCAGTCTTCTTCCCATAACCACCAAAAGTGCAACTATGGAATTCATCTTGCTGCAAAAGTCGAAATAAAGGAGAAGAGAGAGGAGTTTGGTATTCTGGATTTTAGGGTGAAGTGGAAGAGAGAGAGGGTAAAAGAATCTTTGAAAATATCCAAGAGGAGTTGATGATTTTACAGAGAGGTTGTTAATAGGGAATTGAAGATAAGAATGTGAATTGTTTAAGGAAATGGAATGGTGAAGGAAGAAAGAGAAAGAAATCGGGAAAGACTAAAACAGGGGTAAAGTTTTTTTAATCCGAAATGTGGGCCCTCCCTCACCGGATTCTTGACCGGAGCACGAGTTAGGTGGTACTTTTTGGTGACTTGGAAAGTTTAAAGTGGTAAAATTGAAAAAAAAAACAAAAGGTGGTAAAGTGTAAAACAACCTACTTATAAGGTGGTAAAAATCAAAAAATCCTTATTATTATTTTCTTGAAGTTACTAACATTCTATTCATGATATAGATTGTTAACATATTTCTGCGATTGTAAATAGTCATGTATATTATACTACACAAAGTCTTGGGTGTAACTGTTACACCATAAGCTATGGTACTAACAATTACCTCACACATGCGAAATATCTTGCCACACAATCATCCATCTTTTCCTTTTCAATTCATACCTCTCCCCCTCTCTCCAATCCTTTCAACATTCCTCCAATTCAATCAACGATTGAAGATTTGCCAATTGCTTAAAATAATAATGTCGATCGATCAAAGCACAAAATCTATTAGAAATCGATCGCAAACGTCAACTTCAATCGATGAACTCAGATTGAGTCAATCAACAAATTCAGGTTAAAACTTTCAAGAAAATCAACCAAGAACTTGCAGATTTCCAGATTTATTACATAAAGAACTAATTCGAATTAAGAAAAGCCAAAATAATGTTCGAGATTCGAGCAGATTCAAACAAATTTGAATCCAAGAAATGTGGCCAGATTTTGAATCACGAAAAAATTTCTAGATTTAGGACACACCGAGAACAAATTTGAATTAAAGACGCCTAAGGAGGCGACGCAACGATGGTGCTCCCCCTCTCGCCATGGTGTTGGTGCAGATTTTTTCGCTCTCCTCGCTGTGGTTGTTTTCTCACCACGAGTCCACAACTGCTATATCCTCTCGCCACGGTGCTTCTGCAGTCCGGTGAAGTGGTGAGCTACGGGCATGTAATACCCCATATTTTTTAGTATTTATTTAAAGGAAAAATGGAAACTAATAATCCCACTTTCCACTTCTGCTCAAAACAATCCCACCTCTTCGAAATCTGGAAACAATCCCACCTTTGCCACTTCTGCTCAAAACAATCCCACCTCTTCGAAATCTGGAAACAATCCCACCTTATTCCCCCGTCTTCTTAAAAGAGGCCTTTTTCATTTAGTAACCGGAAAAAACAAGTTAACCCTTTTCATAACAGGAAAACCCCCTTTTAACAGGTAATCCTCCCCTTCTTTCTTTATTCCTCATTCACACTTTCTCTCTCCTTCTTCGACGTTACTCCAAATTCTCCCCTGCTCCCCTGCTTTCTTTATTCCTCATTCACACTTTTCACTCAATTTGAGTTTTTCTCTCTCCCCCCATTTCCATGTTGTTCGTTAAACTCCTCTTCCATTTTCTCTCTCCTCCTTCTCCGACGTTACTCCAAATTCCATGAATTTCAATGGGTTACTTCGTGGAAGTTTCATCTTCATCTCCCTCCATCTGCGACGACTATTTCTCTTAAATCTTGAAACTTCAGATGAGAAGTATAGTTATTCTTTAGTTGATTACAATAAAAGAAGACAACCCACTAATAAAAAGACAGGAACTTTCATTTTTCTTTCCTTTTCTGCTCTCATTTTCATGTTCTTGAAGTTGGGTAGTGTATGGGTATAACCCAAGTATGTTAGCGGACCTCTGTGATGAGTCCGCGAACACCATTGCGGACGCGAACATTGTAAATGTCGCCTACAGCTCTAACAAGTCAGCGTATCAACGTGGTCCGACAGCGTTGGCGGTCGCCCAACAAGACAAAAATAAGTGAATCTTCCCAATTGTCAAACGCACCACCGCCGTACACGTGCAAAAGGATTACGCATCCTGTCAGAGGAATAGTACTTCTATAAATAGCCAAATGGTACTATTCTGCAGGTACATTCTCTCACACTCAGAATTCTTATCTCTCTCTCTCTACTTTCTCTCTCTAAATCCTATTTAGACACATGCTGACTTGAGCGTCGGAGGGGGTTTCCTCGCATCCCCCCCGAGGGTAGTTCACGTTTGCTTCCTGTGCAGTTATTCACCAGCGGACGCCAACTCCAATCCTTGACGGACTCTCTTTAAGATCGTCAACCGTTTCTCAACCGAAACAACTTGGCGCTAGAAGGAGGGGCCTCCCATCTTTGTGAACGCTATCATGGAAAGAGCAAACAATGACAGCCGTGATCCATCGGAGTTCGAAACTGGTCAGGGATCTACACCCATCATTACCGGACCACTCGGTGCACCTCAGTTCAACGTCAGGATGGCCGAGAACATCAATGAACAACAAACTCCTGAGAACAATGTGTCTCAGGTAAACACTGATGGCGGATCATTTAACCTGGCTCAATTAAATCAATTATCTCCTGAGCAGCTACAAACTGTAGCGTCTTTCATCCAAATGTTACAAGCGGGTACTCCTCAGCCTAACAACACCCCTACTCCTAATGCAAGAGTTGGTCAAGTTCGCAGGCGAGTGGCGCCCTTAACTGGTCGCAATGTTGATGGTCCACCAGTGAGGAGATTGTGTACCTTCACTCAAGAAGGACGCCAGATGGAGAGAATAATCGATGACCCAGAGTATGAAGAAGCTGTCCTAGAGACTGAGAATCTAAACAATTCTGAAGATGAGTATCAAAGCCGTTCTCATCGAGAATACAGCACCAACAGTGTAAGCAACTATTCTGCTGGCGGGCACTTGTTGATTAAACCTAAGTTGTCTCCATTCATTCCAGAAATCTTAAACCACCCGATGCCAAAGATCAAGATGCCATCCTGCAAGTATGACGACACGTCAGATCCGGATGACCATGTTGCAGCCTATGAAGGGCATATGTATTTATACACGCAGGTGGACGCCATCTGGTGTAAGGTTTTTCCGTCTACTCTGACCGTGATTGCCCAGTCATGGTTTAAGAGTATCAAGGCCGGTAACGTTTCTAGTTTTTCTCAGCTTTCTTCTATGTTTAGCACTCACTTCGTGAGTAACAGGCGCCGTGAGCGCACCACTGGTGAGCTATTATCTATCAAGCAGCGTGAGAATGAGAGCCTGCGAGATTTCGTTGGCCGTTTTAATGCTGAGGCGGTCACTATTCCTCGTCTTCAGCAAGACGTGGCCGTCCTAGCTCTAATGACAGGGCTGAGGGAGGGGTTTGCGTTCAGGAGCTACCTGGGCCGTAAAACCTTCACATCCTTAGAGCTAGTTTTGAAGAAGGCAAACGATTTTATCTGGGGTGAAGAGTTTGACAAGGCCGCGAGTAGCCAAAGTCGCAAGGCTGAAAAGAAGAAGGATGATAAGCAGAAGAAAGAAAAGGGTCGCGAAAATGATCGCGGCCGAGATGATAGAAAACAAGAATCAAATGTGGTCAAGAAAGGAAACGACCGCGAGAAGAATGACCGCGAAAGGTTCGAGTATAAAGATAAGTTCAATGCATATACGCAGCTCACGACCTCAAGAGCTCAGATATATCAGATGAACAAGGACAATGATAAATGGCAGCGTCCAAAGCAAATGTTTCACAAAAACCGTGATAAGAGCAAGTGGTGCGACTTTCATGGGGATCACGGCCATACTACTGAGAACTGTAGGCATTTGAAGGATAATCTAGAGGATCTGATAAGACGGGGTTACTTCACTCAGTACAAGGCTCAGTCAAAGGAGGGAGGCGCGATAAAGCCAAATAACCAGAATGTGCAATCGCGGATCTCAGAAATTCACGTTATAAGTGGCGGTCCGATTCATGGCGGTAGCATGAACGGAGCAAAGGCCAGCCTAAAAGAATTCAGGCATCAGGTCAATTTCAACGAAAGCATGCAATGGAGAAGGCCGCCAGTAATGCCCGCCATGTCTTTCACTGTGGAGGACGCGTTAGTGGTCACGTTGAAGGTATCAAACTGTATGATCCACAGAATTCTGGTGGACGGAGGAAGCTCCGCAAACATACTGTATCTCTCCACATTTGAGAAGCTGATGATTGGTCGGGAGCATCTGAAGCCTGTTCGCTACCCGGTGATAGGTTTCACGGGAGCGTCAGTGATTCCAGAAGGGCTGATAACCCTACCGGTTAGGGTAGGAGAAGCTGAGAACACCAGGGATGTAATGGCGGAATTTTTGGTAGTTGACGTACCAGCAACTTACAATGCAATTATCGGACGTCCCTTCATCCATGACGTCCAAGGGGTTGTATCAACTTACCATCTTACCATGCTGTATGTTTCCAATCTGGGGACGACAGCAAAGTTAAGAGGAAATCAGGAGATGGCAAAATCGTGCTATCTAACAGCATTAAAGCAGTCGGCAAGGAGAATTCCGGTAGAAGACCTGAATCTGCCAACTCGGAAGCAATGGCGAGCTCAGAGGAGAGCTCTGGCAAATGAGGATGAATCCGAGAAAGGGGATGAGGAGATGAAAGAAGTTTCAATGGAAGAGTTGGAATCTAGACCCGATGATACGCCCAGGCCCAAGCCGGACGAAGAAACAAAGCAAGAGATGCTTGCGGAGGATCCGGTAAGGACAATGGCTGTCGGAACAGACATGGACCCAAAGGTCAGGGTCAACCTGGTGACTCTTCTAAGAGAAAACGCGGATGTCTTCGCGTTTCTCGGCGGATGAGATGCCGGGAATAGACCCGGCCGTGATGGTACATCGTCTAAATGTTGACAGCACTATCCGACCTATCAAACAAAAAAAGCGAAATTTTTCGGTCGAAAAGAACAAGGCCATCAAAGAGGAAGTTGATAAGCTGCTGGCGGCCGACTTCATTGAGCCATGTGATTGCCCAGAATGACTGGCCAACGTGGTCATGGTGAAAAAAAACTAACGGTCAGTGGAGGATGTGGGTAGACTTCACGGACCTCAATAGAGCCTGCCCAAAGGACTGCTATCCGCTACCAAGAATAGACCAGCTAGTAGATTCTACTAGTGGTCATGCACTGTTAAGCTTTATGGATGCATTTTCGGGCTATCACCATATTAGCTTACTCAAGGTCGATAGAAAGAAGGCAGCATTCATCACGGATTGTGGCGTTTACAACTATAAGGCAATGCCGTTTGGGCTTCGCAATGCAGGAGCAACATACCAAAAGCTGGTCGATAAAGTATTCGCGGATCAGAGGGGGAGGAACATCGAAGCATATGTTGACGACTCCATCGTCAGAAGTAAAACTAACCGCGAACACCTGTATGACCTGGAAGAAACTTTCAGAACTTTGAGAAAGTATAAGATGAAACTCAACCCAAAGAAATGTGTCTTTGGGGTGAGAGCAGGGAAGTTTTTGGGCTTTTTGGTAAGCAAGAGAGGGATTGATGCAAATCCGGACAAAGTTCAAGCTATTGTCGACCTACCTGAGCCGAAAAGCGTAAAAGATATTCAGAGGCTGACAGGAAGAATGTCGGCCCTCACTCGATTCATTTCAAAATCAGCAGACAAAGGTTTGCCTTTCTTTGCACTGCTAAGGGGAAATAAGAAGTTTGAGTGGGGAGAGGAGCAAAGCAAGGCATTCTTGGCTGTAAGAGAGCACTTAAAAAGCTTACCCACCAGTACAAGGCCCGAGACTGGGGACGTATTGCAATTGTATATCTCGGTCTCGCCGAAAACAGTCGCGGCCGTGTTATTGGTGGAAAAAGAGAAGAGGCAGCAGCCAATATACTTCGTCAGCCACATCCTTAACGGGCAAGAGAGTCGTTATCAGCTGATTGAGAAAATGGCTTTGGCCGTGATAATCGCCGCCACGAAGCTCAGGCGATACTTCGACTGTCATCCCATTCAAGTTCTAACCAATCAGCCGCTAGAAAAGGCGTTGCAAAAGATGGATAGTTCCGGCCGCTTGCTGAAATGGGTCGTTGAGCTATCAGAGTATGATATACAATATAAGCCCAGGACCGCTATCAAAGCTCATGCCTTGGCAGATTTCATTTTAGAAGCCTCATATGAGGAGGAAGAAATAGAGCAAAAGGAAACCTGGCTACTAGAGGTCGACGGATCTTCCGCTGTTAGCGGATCCGGGGCTGGTATAGTGATGATCAGTCCTGAAGGAAATTCATTCCAGTACGCCATCAAGTTTGCCATCCCGGCATCAAACAACGAAGTAGAATATGAAGCGGCAATTGCCGGCTTGAGAATGTGTTTGACGGCGGGCGCTAAGAATGTACTCTTGAAGACGGACTCGCAGTTGGTTAGCGGTCAGCTAAGAGGAGAATTTGAAGTCAGAGAACCTAACATGCTGAAGTACGTTGAAAAGGCCAAGGAGTTGATAGCTCAATTGAATCACTTTGAGATTCAAACAATACCAAGGGCCGAGAACACGAAAGCGAACGCATTGTCCAAATTAGCAAGTTTTGACTCATTTAGCATCGAGAAAACTGTCACGGTGGACATCTTGAAGGAAAAGAGTATCACGGAAAAAATTATGTCCGTCAACAGCATAAACCAGCAAGGGGAGTGGTTTAGTGAGCTGGTGGCGTATAAGGTGACTGGGACACTTCCCAATGATCCCTCGTCCGCCAAGAATCTGAAGCGACAAGCTAACTGGTACGTCATATACCAGAATGAGCTGTACAAGAAATCGTTCAGTCTACCTCTGCTTAAATGTGCAACCGCATGGGAATCCGCGAAGATTCTGGAAGAAATACATGAAGGTATTTGCGGCAATCACATTGGCGGTAAAGCCCTAGCGTTGAAGGCACTAAGAGCTGGGTTTTATTGGCCGAGTATGCTGACGTATGCCCAGGGTTATGTTAAGAGGTGCGACAAATGCCAGAGATATGCTCCCGTCATCAACAGGCCAGCCAATGATTTGCAGCCTATCCTATGCCCAATTCTGTTCGCCCAGTGGGGAATGGACATCCTGGGACCATTCACCACAGCAACTGGAGGGAGGAGATTCCTAATAGTGGGCATTGACTAATTTACAAAGTGGATAGAGGCAGAACCGACATCAAAAATCAAGGCAAATCAGGTCAAGAAGTTCATCTGGCAGAACATTATGACAAGATTTGGGATTCCCACTGCTATCATCTTCGACCATGGCGTCCAATTTGATTGCCGTCCCATACAAGCTTTTCTAACGGAGTTTCGCGTGAAGTTTGCATACTCAGCCGTTTGCCATCCCAGAGCAACGGACAAGCAGAGGTCGCGAACAAACAAATCTTGAATGCATTGAAGAAAAAACTAGATGAGTTCAAAGGAGTATGGGCTGATATGGAGCCGGCAGTGTTATGGTCAAATAGCACAACAGAGAAGGAAGCGACGGGAGAAAGCCCTTTCAAGCTGACCTTTGGTGCAGAAGCTGTGCTATCGGTAGAGGTGGGCCTACCCTCTTACCGGATCAAGCACCAAGACCTTCAAAGAAACGACCAGGCACTCAGGGAAAACCTAGACTTCTTGCCAGAAATAAGGCTCATGACGGAATTGAGAGCAGCTGCTTACAAAGATAGAATCAGCAAGGCTTACAATAAGAAAGTCCAAGAGAGGCCGTTAGATGTTGGCGACCTAGTCCTTCGCAGAACAGCAGCCACCGGCAAGGCGCATACTGAAGGGAAGCTAACTGCTAATTGGGAAGGTCCTTACATCATAGCCAAGAAGATTGCTCCCGGCTCTTTCATTCTAAAAGGCATGGATGACAGGGAGCTCAGGAACTGTTGGAATGCTAGCGTCCTAAAGAAATATTATGTTTGATTCATGAGATGTAATAGGCCGAGAGCCACTTTTCATTACGTAAATAATACAAACCTCCGCTAGCAATTCATCAATCATCTTATTATTTTCATGTATGTTAACTGACCATATGACAGGTCAATAAATTGAAAACAAAAGCCATATGACAGGCTCAAAGTGCATTAACGGTCATATGATAGACCCGGCACAAAACAAAAGCCATATGACAGGCTCAAAGTGCATTAACGGTCATATGATAGACCTAGCACAAAACAAAAGCCATATGACAGGCTCAAAGTGCATTAACGGTCATATGACATACCTAGCACAAAACAAAAGCCATATGACAGGCTCAAAGTGCGTTAACGGTCGTATGATAGACCTGGCACAAAGCAAAAGCCATATGACAGACTCAAAGTGCGTTAACGGTCATATGACAGACCTAGCACAAAACAAAAGCCATATGACAGGCTCAAACTACGTTAACGGTCGTATGATAGACCTGGCACAAAGCAAAAGCCATATGACAGGCTCACGTGCATTCGCGGTCACATAACGTACCCAGCATCGACAACCGGCGTTTATGAACAAACATTAACAAATCATGCAACGATCGTACAAGGATTAAAACATTAGCAAAACAAAAACGAAATGCAAAAGTACTTTTCCATAGAATAAAAGCTACTTGCTTGGCGGTCAACTACAGTAGAAAAATGATGGCGGCCAATAACAGGCTTTCAGTTGGAATCAAGTACTTTCAAATCAAAATACAAATTCAATTTACAAACGCCAACATGGGCCGAATCAAGTGTTAATCGAAATATTCAAAAGATTACAAACTATAAGCTATTAGAAGAGCAGGAAAAGCTGAGAGAAGGCCGCCAAAAACTTCAAGAAGGGGGGGCATCCTGGTTTGTCTGCTCTGCCAGATCCCGAGGATCCACATCGGCTATGGTGTCCTCATCAGCAAACTTCGGATCCCCCTCAAAGGGCGAGATGTTGATGAGTATGCGACGACCCTCCACAAGAGGTATGTTGGAATGGCCTTGCACACACATCTCATGGCGGCCGCCCATCCGCCATCATACCTCTTGTGGAGGGTCGTTGCATACTCATCAGATTGCTGAAACTCAGCAATAGCCTTGGCGGCCCCCCTAGCTTCAGCTTTAGCTTTGGCGTCCAGCATGGCAATCTCCTTCTCAGAGTTGGCAGCCTCAAGAGCCTTGGTCAGTGCATCAACATTGGCCTCAGTCTCCTTTAACAAAGCAGCTCGCGGCCTCAACGTTTGCAGCTCATCTTCGAGGGGTTGTAAGGCTGCGGTCTTTGTCGCCAACTTCTCCTCCGTGTCCCTTAGCAGATCCTGGCAAGTCTCCAGCAATTGTTTGTAGCTATCCGCCAGCTTCTGGTACTCAACGTACTGCTCAATCAACTCAAGAGCAGCATTGTTGGCCTGCGAAGAAGAAAAGAAGAACGTCAACAGAAATACAAAAACAAGGGACAAAGTAATATAGTGAGAAAACGTACCACAAGCTGGTCGTGAGCCAGCCTCGCAGCAGGCGTCACCAAAGACCCTGCCGGTCTGTCTAATGGCAGCTGCATGCCCTCCGAATACGGTAGGCAAGAATGCCACCGTTCTCAGGAATGTCGGCATACAGCGACTCATCTTCCCTGACGTCCCAGTCAGGCTGATAAATCTTGCCGGAGACGACGGGCCGGCGAGCAAAGGAGGTCGTCACAGCGTCACTTAGCGGCACCTCTTTCTTCTCGATCCACTCATGGTACCGAGAGAAGATACTGGGAGATAAGTTGGATAAGAAGCTGGCCATTGTGATGAGCTCTCAAATCTTCTCACGAATGCTAGAATAAGATCCCGACAACCAAGTTGCCCCGCTGTGATGACCAGGGCCAGTGGTCGCGACCTCGCCATGCTCCTGGCCTTCCGGAGGAGCATTCACGTCCACATCCTCGACATGGACTACGTCCCGAGCAGGGACAGAAGCTGAGGGATCCGCTGTGGCGGGCCGCTTATTGGCAGAAGTATCCACCGCTGTTGGCTCACGCTGCCGCCTTCTGGTTACGCTACCCCTAGCAACAGGTCGCGAAGTAGAAGACCTGAGGGGGGCAGCAGAAGAAGGAAGACCGCCAGATTCGGCGACGGTAGTAATGCCGCCACGGCCGGGAGTACGACCAACATGCGCGCCGCGAATACGACGGATCATCTGGGGACCATTGCGGTTTCCCCCTCGACGGCCGTTAGTATTGCCGTGCATGGTCTCATGGCCTTCGGCGGGAGCAGGCTGCATATTGATGGTCGGCTCTAACTCTACGGTGACACAAAGGGCCGCGAGGTCCAGTTGGTCAAAACTTGTAGGGAAATTCTCTCTAGTAACCCTCTACTTTAGCTTATTGTTTATGGTAGACCAAAAAAAACTTAATGTTGCAAATGACCCTATAATTAATGACACTGTTACCACGTGACATTAATGATGTTTTGCTGTTAATAATTAGGTTTAAACGTTAAACCTAGGGTTACGCCTCCAAACAGCATCCCAATAACGGTGGCACCACCACCACGAACCGAATGGGAGGAAGGTACGAGGGGAGGATTTCGGGGTTGGGGAATGAGAGGGGGCGGTTTTTGGGGGCTGGGAAGGGGAGTCAAGAGGATTTCTGGGCGGGGAATGGGAGGGGGAGGTTTTCGGGCGGGGAAGGGGAGGGGGAGGTTTTCGTGGTGGGGAAGGGGAGGGGGCGGTTTCCTGGGGGGAAGGGGAGGGGGGAGGTTTTCGGGGGGAAGGGGAGGGGAAGGGGGAGGTTTTCGGGGCAAGGGAAGGGGATGGGGAGGTTTTCGACGTGGTTGTGGGGAGGTTTTCGATGTGGTTGTGTCGGTGGTTAGGGCTGGGTTGATGGTGATGGGTTGACAGTGAGGTGAGGTCGGGGCTAGGGTCGGGTTGGCGGCTGCCGCAGCTGGGTGGGGGCTGCAAGGGTGGGGTGAGGGGAGGTGGTGGGGTTTGTGTGGTTAGGTTTAACTTTTAATTCTAGATATTAACGAAAACTCATCATTAATGTCACGTGTTAACAGTATCACTAATTACAGGGTCATTTGCAACATTAAGTTTTTTTTTGGTCTACCATAAACAATAAGCCAAAGTATAGGGTTACTAGAGAGAATTTCCCAAACCTGTAAAAGTACAAAACAAACGTTAAAAAAAAAAAAATTACAGGCATTAGACAGACCAGTTCGATAACAGTACTTACCATTCGCGTGAGTAGGACAAAGCAACATGGCCGACAGCTGTTGATTCCCCAGTATATACTTAGAATGAGGGAGCCAATGTTTGGGTTCTTTAACCTTAGCAGTCTTCCCATCCTCAAAGGTAAGCACAAAATCCTCAGTATCAAAATAGTCGTAGGCAGTCCGCTCATCATCAGTTAGCGGAACCAAAGGCAAATGTTCCATGCTTGGTCGCGGCTCAGTGAACCGACGGCGCACCGGGAAATTCTCAAGTACCTGAAGCCAGAAGAAGGCATCTTGCCAACCCTTCAAACCAGTAGCTTTCGATTGAACTGTCATCTTTTTGTTGGCCGTCATTAGCGACCACCACCTAGATTGACGGGCAGAACCATTCCTCTTTAACCAATGAAGATGGCGGAACAAATTCAGAGTTTCGGGGAAGCCCAAAAAGCGGACTGTCTAGATATACGCAATCAAATTGCGAACCGCTAAAGGAGTCAGCTGGGCTAAGCAGACGTTGAAGGAGTTTAAAATCCTCACCATAAAGGAATCTAAAGGAAAGCGAAGCCCAAACTCGAAATGATGAGTGTAAACGGCCACATGACCGGGAGGGCATTACGTTACAATGGAACCCTCAGAAGGAACCACCAGCCTATACCCTTCCGGGAGCTGGAATAAATGGTCGGCAACCCTGGGGTAATTAAGGCCAAGAGCATCTTGGCGCCAGGGAAGGTCAATTCCCACAGTTAGCGGACCGGCGCACTCGTCCTCAGGCAGCCATAATGCATCAGTACCAAACCCCTCAAAATTTTCTTCGCCATCCGACACATTGAGGTTACCGTCAACTCTCCTCTCGCCCGCACGAGGACTTTCCCCAACCACGCGTTCCGACAAAGGCGCACTGGTGCCAATGTTCGCGGCTGTAGCGTTAGTCGCGTCCTCGGCAGCGTTAACAACGGGGGTGGTAGGAGTGGACCGGCGTCGATAAACGAACTCTTGATTGGCCATGACGGTCGCAATGGAATCGCTGTCATCACCTAAATCAATGATAGGTGGATTAACGGCCATAGTTTCATGTAAGCGGTCATAAAAGTCAGCGGTCACTTCAACCCCTGCGTCCGCCATGCTATCCAACCAAGCATGCTCTCTCAGGGGGGCAACATCAAGGCCGGGAACGGCATCAGCTGGCGGACTCCTAAGGGACCGTCTAGCAAGAATTTAATGTCTAAGTTCCCTAAGCATCTGTCTATCACCGCTTTCCCTAGCGAACAGATATCTCCTAGTCAAATTATGTTCCTCAGGAGTAGCGGGGTCGTTAAGAAACTTGGATTTCATTTCTTTTTCTCTCTCAGCTGTTAAGGGTATGTCCGACACCAACCTAGTCCTCCCCACAGGGCTAGAACCTGAGGAAGGATTATTATCGGCCAGGGGGGAAGAAGGATCACTCTCAGTCATAAATGCGTCGCTAAAGGCGTTCTGGCTATCAGACTGGTCCGACATGATGAAAATACAAAAGAAACTTTAAGGAAGCTTGGAGAAGAAATGAGGAAATACCTGGAAAAGTAAAGTCGCCGGAGAAAATTAAAGGCAAGGAACAAAAGCTGCCGGAAAAAGACGAGGGACGTTCCCAAAGACCAAAACGGTGTAGAAAAGTCCGAGCTTGAACGAAAAGACCAACGGAAATGCAGAGCGACCACCGGCGAAACTCAAACTTAAAATCCCAGAAAAATCTCAGAAAAACTTCGTCGAGAAATGACGAAATTCTTAATACAATGAAACCGGAAAGTAAAAACTAGGAGGTTTAATTTGGTAACTTTTCGGAGCAATTTGAGCAAGAAAAAAGTCAATTTTTGAGCAAACGAACCTCTAGGTATGGAGGTTCGTCAGAGAGAAAACGAAGAAGGAAGGAGGAAAACAGGAGAATAAGGTAAAGAAATCCGAAAAGGACAACTGCTCATATAAGTACACACGAAGCGAACGACTGAGATTGAAAGACCTCTCACCTCCCTCTCCAGATTCATGCCAAGTGTCGAAACACAGCAAAACCCTAATAAAGTAATGGGCGGGATTTTCGGAAAAGTAATCATTAACTTTTCAAAATTCTCCAAACAAGTCATGTCAAGTGTCGAAACACAGCAAAACCCTTTTTGGCACCCAACGAATTAACTTCTCCAAAAAATTGAACACGGCAACAATGACTCGCGTCCACCGACAACATCCTTAGCGGTCAAAATCCCAAAAGATGCTGGGGGGGCTAGTTGTATGGGTATAACCCAAGTATGTTAGCGGACCTCTGTGATGAGTCCGCGAACACCATTACGGACGCGAACATTGTAAATGTCGCCTACAACTCTAACAAGTCAGTGTATCAACGTGGTCCGACAGCGTTGGCGGTCGCCCAACAAGACAAAATAAGGGAATCTTCCCAATTGTCAAACGCACCACCGCCGTACACGTGTAAAAGGATTACGCATCGTGTTAGAGGAATAGTACTTCTATAAATAGCCAAATGGTACTATTCTGCAGGTACATTCTCTCACACTCAGAATTCTTATCTCTCTCTCTCTACTTTCTCTCTCTAAATCCTATTTGGGCACGTGCTGACTGGAGCGCCGGAGGGGGTTTCCTCGCATCCCCCCGAGGGTAGTTCACGTTTGCTTCCTGTGCAGTTATTCACCAGCGGACGTCAACTCCAATCCTTGACGGACTCTCTTTAAGACCGTCAACCGTTTCTCAACCGAAACAGGTAGTATTTGATTTTCAAGGAAGAATCTCAGAAACATTCAAATTGAAGCACCCATCAAATTTATTAACTACTTCAGCTATTTTTGGAGAGGTAGTTGAAATTACCCATTTATTGTTCTTTGTTCATGGTTTGGATTTTTGTTTACTGGGTCAGATTATTATTGACTTTGGTTTGTAATTTGTTGTTAAAATGGATCTGATTTAGCATGTTATATATATGGATTTGATCATATCATTGACTTATTTGTGTTTTTGATTTATGTGTGTTTTGTTTGTTTCTGTTCAGTGTTACAGTGTTTTAGTAATGAAGCTTGTAGCTCACTGCTTGGTCCCCCCCACTTTGTGACATTTGTGGGTTTAGCATGTTCATATGCTGCTTATGCAGTTATCTTATTTTCAATCTTGATTCACATTGGAAGCTTATTGAGCAAGCGAACTGGAGCAGCAGCAAAGCACACAAAGCAGGGGAGAGCGCGAAGGAAAGAGGGAAGTTGGTGGAGCTGCGGTGCGGCGCGGCTGCGGGGTTGCTGGCGTGGTGTTATGCGGTCGGAGGGAGGCGGTCCGGAGGTGGTGCGCAGAGTGGTGGTGGTGTGGTGGTGTGATTTACATGCCATTGGTGTTCTCACTTAAGTTAGTTGAGGAAGAAGAAAGAGTTGAGTGAGAAAAGGGAGGGAAATGAAAAGGGTTTACCTTTTCTTCAGGTAACCTGTAAAAAGGCTTGTTTTAAGAAGAGGGGGTATAAGGTGGGATTGTTTTGAGCAGAAGTGGTAAAGGTGGGATTATTAGTTTTCATTTTTCCTTATTTAAATAATTAAATACTCCCTCCGTCCCAAAATACTCTTGAAACTTATCAAGACACATAGTTTTAAATGATAAGTTGTTGTTTGGTTATCAATTTTTATTTTATTGAAAAGTAGATGTGATAGGAGTTAGAAGTTAGTAAAAATAGTATTATTTTATTTTAAGGAGAGATAATGTGGGTCATGGCTAAAGTTGATATGTAATAGGAGTGGTATTATTTTATTTGGAGGAGAGATAGTGTGAGCCAATGTTTAAAAGGTAAAAGGATTAAAATAATAGTGGGTCATATCCAAAAATAGAAGTGTAAAGAGTATTCTGGGACAGATGAAAAAGGAAAAGTGTAAAGAGTATTCTGGGACGGAGGGAGTATTTATTTTCTAAAATGAATATTTTAAGCAAGGATTATTTTAGTAATTTCACTTGTTTAAAATTATTTTGACGGGAGTATGGCGCCAAATTTAAATGTGTTAAACTTTTAGTTTTGAATCCTAGTCACAATTTTTATTTAATAAGTTTTAAAGATTTTAATTATTTATGATGGAGATTTAAAATAATAATAATAATAATAATAATAATAATAATAATAATAATAATAATAATAATAATTTAATATGGACAGCCACCCTAATGATGGGGTGGGGGTTTTGATTTTTTAAAACTTCCAAATTTATGATGGAGGTTACAAATCTTGGATTAATCTCCTAATTTATGATAGGTTACAAAATATTTAATTTTGGGAAGTAAGTACTCCCTACTCTGCTCCTATAAATACCCAAATCTTAAACCATATTTTCCACACCAAAAACTTTAAAGAATCTAAATTCTCTTACTTCAAGGTTCTTTCTTCTTTTTTTTGATCTATTTTAGTTTTGTATTCTTTATTCAAGTTCCAATTTTATTTGGTTTAAGTAAAAGATTTTCATGTTATTTACTCAAAAATATTATGCTCATGATAGGTTATGTAAGAATTCATGTTTAAATTCATGATTTAGTTCATGTGATAAGTTATTATTAATTTTTTTTTTATTGGTTGGGGGGGGGAATCCCAAAAAAAAAAAAAAAAAAAAAAAAATTAAGAAATATTTTATTTTTTTAATTTTATTTATTTATTTATTTTTTTTTTAATTTATTTTTAATTTTAATTATATTTAATTTTTTTTAAAAAAAAAAAAAAAAAAAATTTTTTAATTTTATTTTTTTTTTTTTTAATTTAATTTTTATTATAAAAAAAATTTTTTTTTTTTTAAAAAAATTTAAAAAAAAAAAAAATTACCACTACTTGATTAACATCAAGAAGGATTTATGCTTCAAAGTCCACTAGTTGGCAATTATGGTTACCTCTTGATATAGATCCATGATGGGATGACTAGCTTGGGGAGGGGGGGTGTGCACACTTAGGTAAAGCAAAAGCAGATAAGAAGAGAAATTATTTTCAAGATAATTTTTAATCCAAGTTATTTGCAAAGAGTTTATTCTTAAAAGTTATTCTTGAATTATAATTAGTTAAAGTGTTTGGAAAGAGTTTGTTCTTAAAAGTTATTCTTGAATTATAAGTTAAGGAGATTTCAAAACGTAAAACGTTGCGAACTAGTAAATGTGTTACCTATCTTGTACATTACGTACTCAGTTTTATACTGACGCGTATTTCTTTTTTCCTATTTGGCTTTGTCCTGTTTACCTTTTGGTAAGCAGTTTTGCAGGTGAGCTTTGGATGTGCATGGGAGCATACTAGGAAGGAGATCTTCACCTATTTTGGGATGTGTTATTCTTTTTAAGTCAAAACAATATTTTTTTATAATAATGAAGAGTTATTATTGTTTTGGTTAAGTATTCCGTTGCAAGTTATTTTGTTAGTTAGTAGTTAGTTTTCGAAAGCGTAATAGTCACGTGGTGGTAATACTCCTAAATTACTCAAATATAATTTATCTATTATTTAATTTAAAGTGAGTAATTTGGAGATGTTACAGGCGCCTTAGAACCTTGACGTTGCTGGACGGAGTCGCGAGGGAGAGAGAAACTAGGAGCAAAATGAGAGTGAGTGAAGGGGAGGCAGAGTGAAGATGAAAGAGAGAAACTATCAACTGAAGTTATGCATTGAACGAGATTGAACGAGATTGTTATGCATTGAACCAGATTGAGGAGAAAGAGTTTAGGGGAACAATTTCACATGTCTTTTTTATCTTCAAAGTTTTGGTTACAATTTTGTCTTTCCTTCTCTTCTTCTCTTTTTCTACTTAATCAGTACCTTAACTCCAAAATGACATAAGTTTGCTGAAAAATGTCATAAAAGTGAGAAATAATGACATAAAAGAGTTTTATAAATGACATGAAATAACTTTATACAAAATGACATGAGACAAACCTAAAATGATATGAAGTACGTCAATAATGACATAAAAAGGAGTAATAATGACACAAAAATGAGTATTAATGATATATAACATAAGGAGTTGACTATACTAAAAAGGGAAATTCTCAGTGGTAGCCTTCAACTTTGGCTTTTTATCATTGGTAGTCAAAAAAAAGTTTGATTATCAGAAATAGCCTTGAGGTTTTTTGCTATACTTGAAAATGTCGCATTAACAATAATTTTTCATTAAAAACAATTGTTGAAAGGGTTGTTTTTGAACTAAGTATAGTTCCATAAGCTAGAATTATATGAGTTTCCTTTATAAAATCTAGTTTGCCTTCATGTCTTATTAAAAACTTATTCCACTCGATTTTACAAAAGATATGAACAAAAGAAGTTTGTCAAGGACAATATATGTTATTTTAGACACTAGATACCTTAATTACGATGAAAACAACCTTCTTAATAATTGTTTATGACATAAAATGGTTGTTAATACCACATTTTCAAGTATAGCCAAAACCTCAAGGCTATTTCTGATAATCAAACTTTTTTTGGCTACCAATAATAAAAATCTAAAATTGAAGGCTACCACTGAGAATTTCCCTACTAATAAATAGGAGAAAATGATACAACTTTACTGAAAAATGACATAGAATTGAATAAAAATGACATAAAATTAAGTCATAATGATATGCTATATAAAGAGTTGACAAATGTTTTAAAAAAGGAGAAGATGATATAAATTTGTTGAAAAATAACATAAAAATGAGTAATAATAATATAATATATAAAGAATCGATAAATAATATTAAAATAATGGAAAATGATACAGGTTTGCTAAAATATAACATAAAATGAGTAAAAATGACACATAATTGAATAAAAATGATATGGTACGTAAGAAGTTCACATATAATAAATGAAATACGGGAAAAATGACATAAACCCGCTCCAAAATGATATAATTTTGCTTAATAATGTCAGATAAGTTGGTAATAATGACATGAAAGAGTTTTATAAATGACATGAAATAACTTATAAAAAAATGACACGAGGCATCTCAAAAATGACATGAAATACACCAATAATGACGTAAAAATGAGTAATAACGACATCATATATAAAGAGTTGAAATAATGATGAAATAGGAGAAAATGATACAACTTTGCTGAAAAATGATATAGAATTGAGTAAAAATGACATAGAACTGAGTAATAATGACATAGAAATGAGTTTGCTAAATTATGTCATAAAAGTCAATAATAATGATATGAAAGAGTTTTATAAATGACATTAAGCAAATTTATAAAAAAAATGACACGAGACAGTTCAAAAATGACATGAAATACACTAATAATGACATAAAAATGAGTAGTAATAATATGATATATAAAAGTTGACAAATAATAATGAAATAGGAGAAAATGATACAACTTTGCTGAAAAATAACATAGAAGTGAGTAAAAATGACATAGAATTGAGTAATACTGACATAAAATTGATTTTGCTAAAAAAATTTCACAGAAGTCAGTACTAATGAAATGAAAGAGTTTTTTATAAATGACATGACCAAATTTATAAAAAAAATAACACGAGACAGCTAAAAAATGACATGAAATACGCCAATAATGACATAAAAAATAAAAATGAGTAATAATGATATGTTGTAACACCCCCAAAATCCATACACGTTTAAACTACGTCGCATCGACTTTGGGAGTGCTACTGCCGTGGTGAAACGCACGGGTTATTGAAATTAAAACATTAATTTACTCTCTACTATGAAAACTAAATTGCAGCGGAAATAAAATATTAACTTAACTACAACTCGGGAATCACCATTGACCCCTTCTTATATAAAACTATTAACTAAGTAAATCATAAACCAACTCTGATCTAGAATGTTCAACCAAAACACTTTAAAAGTTTATAATCAAAAGTATCCCCCGTATGCCCGAACTCATGCAGCATCACCAGCATACCTAATCTGCTCCCCATTGAAATATCAACGGTTCATCACAGGTCAACAAGCAACACAAATAACAAACAATCAGCTATGTTGAGTACGTACTTAAGCAATTAAATAGTACACTAAACATAAACAGAAGAGTAATAACAATTCCTAAACATGATACTACAAAAACATTAAATTCCGTTTTTACAATTTATTTGGCATCAAACGGGCACCGTCATCTTTCTAGAATCATACGAGCTACTTAATTCTTAATAGACAACTCGGTCTATTAGATGAAATGTAAATACGGTTTCGTTCCGTTCCACATCCATCACCTTAGTATGCATACCTCCAAGATCGTACGGAACCTTCCGCCTACTTAAGTTATCAAAATTTATAAGGACACTACTGTCGTCACAGTAGGCCTGCGTAGGAGTGTAGAACAAGTCCCACACTCCCCCCATTGTTCATACTTGTAGGGATTCCAACTACAAGTTTATCGCCAAAGATCCTTCTTAGTGATATTCATTCATACAACATTAAGCATATAATCATTTACTTTTCCTTCTTAGATACATTCCTCAATTCTTTAGTTTAAGCAACTTCTTGTAACATCCTTGCTACAACAATAAATCATAGGATTCCAATCCAATTCTCATTTCATGCTTGTGATACGATAGAATTACACATACCAATAACAATGCATTCCAACTCAGAGTCATACAACAAGGAAATACATACAGATTTCCAATTGATTTCATGTTACGAAACAATCTCATCAATCATAACCATACAATTGTTCCCTATCATGATTCTAGGTTCCAATGAAAGAATTCATAACCTAAACATGATACTAACATATCTAATTGAACTAGTACGCGTACGTACCTTGTAACGAAGAATCTTCGCTGACTACTTAAAACGTCCAGCTTATGAAATTGGGACCTAATCGAATAATAAAATATTTCAGTGTTAAGGCCCTGTTCTTTTGAACTTATTTTGGCTGAACTAAACTGAACTTATTTTATTTTTGCTGAACTGAACTTATTTTTGCCGAACTGAACTTATTTTTTTGAACCGAACTTATTTTTACTTATTTTTGCCGAACCGAACTTATTTTTTGCCGAACCGAACTTATTTTTACTTATTTTTCGAACCGAACTTATTTTTGTCGAACTGAACTTATTTTTGCCAAAGAAAAATAAATAATAAATAATAATAATAATAATAATAATAATAAATAATAAATAATAAATAATAATAATAATAAATAATAAATAATAAATAATAAATAATAAATAATAAATAATAAATAATAAATAATAATAATAATACTAATAATAATAATAAATAATAAATAATAAATAATAAATAATAAATAATAAATAATAAATAATAAATAATAAATAATAAATAATAAATAATAAATAATAAATAATAAATAATAAATAATAAATAATAAATAATAATAATAACAAATAATAATAATAAAAATAATAATAAATAATAATAAATAATAAATAATATTAATAATAAATAATAATAAATAATAATAATAATAAATAATAAATAATTAATAATAGATAATAAATAATAAATAATAAATAATAAATAATAAATAATAAATAATAAATAATAATAATAATAATAAATAATAAATAATAAATAATAAATAATTAATAATAAATAATAATAATAACAAATAATAATAAAACTCATAATAAATAATAATAAATAATAAATAATATTAATAATAAATAATAATAAATAATAAATAATAAATAATAATAATAATAATAATAATAATAAATAATAAATAATAATAAATAATAAATAATAAATAATAAATAATAATAAATAATAATAATAACAAATAATAAAAATAATAATAATAAATAATAATAATAATAATAAATAATAAAAAATAATAAATAATAAATAATAATAAATAATAAATAATAAATAATAATAAATAATAAAAAATAATAAATAATAATAATAACAAATAATAAATAATAAAAATAATAATAATAAATAATAATAATAATAATAAATAATAAAAAATAATAAATAATAAATAATAAAAAATAATAAATAATAATAAATAATAATAATAACAAATAATAATAATAAGAATAATAATAAATAATAATAAATAATAATAATAAATAATAAATAATAAATAATAAATAATAAATAATAAATAATAAATAATAAATAATAATAATAATAATAATAATAAATAATAAATAATAAATAATAAATAATAAATAATAAATAATAATAATAATAATAATAATAATAATAATAATAATAAAAAATAATAATAATAATAATAATAAATAATAATAATAATAATAAATAATAAATAATATTAATAATAATAATAATAAATAATAAATCATAAATAATAAATAATAAATATTAATAAATAAATAATAATAATAAATAATAAATAATAATAAATAATAAATAATAATAATAAAAAATAATAATAATAATAATAAATAATAATAAATAATATTAATAATAAATAATAATAAATAATAATAAATAATAAATAATAAATAATAAATAATAAATAATAAATAATAATAATAATAAATAATAAATAGTAAATAATAAATAATAAGTAATAAATAATAAATAATATTAATAATAAATAATAATAAATAATAAATAATAAATAATAAATAATAATTAATAAATAATAAATAATAAATAATAAATAATAAATAATAAATAATAAATAATAAATAATAAATAATAAATAATAAATAATAAATAATAAATAATAAATAATAAATAATAAATAATAAATAATAAATAATAAATAATAAATAATAAATAATAAATAATAAATAATAAATAATAAATAATAAATAATAAATAATAAATAATAAATAATAAATAATAAATAATAAATAATAATAATAATAATAATAAATAATAATAAATAGTAAATAATAAATAATAAATAATAAATAATAAGTAATAAATAATAAATAATAATAATAATAATAATAATAATAATAATAATAATAAATAATAAATAATAATAATAACAAATAATAATAATAATAATAATAATAATAATAAATAATAATAAATAATAAATAATAATAATAATAATAATAATAAATAATAAATAATAGATAATAAATAATAAATAATAGATAAATCATAATAATAATAATAATAAATAGTAAATAGTAAATAATAAATTATAATAAATAAATGATAATAATAATAAATAAATAAATAAAATATTAAAAAAGAAAAATAAAAGAAAATATAAAAATATAAAAATATATAAAAATATAAAAAAATAAAAAAATAAAAAAATATAAAAAAATAAAAAAATATAAAAAATAAAAAAATAAAAAAATTTAAAATAATTACAAATTCATCGTTATTATAATATTAATAATAATAACAATATTAATAGTAATATTGAAAACAAATATAATAATTACAACATTATAGTACACTAAACTTATTTTTTTTGAACCGAACTTATTTTTTTGAACCGAACTTATTTTTACTTATTTTTCGAACCGAACTTATTTTTGCTGAACTGAACTTATTTTTACTTATTTTTGCTGAACTGAACTTATTTTTGCTGAACTGAACTTATTTTTGCTGAACTGAACTTATTTTTACTTATTTTTGCTGAAAATAAGTCCAAAAGAACAGGGCCTAAGTCCTTGATAATAAAAATCAGATTATCTAACTATGTAATATATGGTGTTTCAAATAACAAAAATAATCAATCTTATTGTTTAAACTTTTCTTTTCATAAACTCCAAAAAAAACTAACATATTTAGGACTATACTTGTAAGTCTGATTTCTTTTAACTTATATTATACTTGTTCATAACAACAAAACTTAAACAACTATATATAAGTATTATAAAATCAGAATTAAGAAGTAATGTCATCATAAGAACTACTAATACAATTGTAAATCTGATTTCTTTTAACTTTTACAATACTTTATTTATAATACAAACTTAATCCAAGATATGTATAAGAATTACAAAATCAGAATTTACCATTTTACTAAAGTAGAAAAGAAAGAATTTTATTTCTTTATACCGGACCGACTCGCCGGCGACAACCACCGGCGACGCGAGGAACTCCGGCAGCAGCACCAACCACACGCGTGCCTCGACTCGTCGCGCCCCACAGCACGCACAGCACCCACGCTCGAGGCCTCGACCTCACTCAACACACCACACTCGAGGCCTCGACCTCGTTCATCACCGCACACACACACTCGACACCTCGCGCTACCCACCAATGACTCACACAGCAGCGACGCCTCGCACACACCCTCGCTCGCCAAGCACGACCCACCGACGACTCACACCGCAGCGCTCGCACACCACACACACAACACGACCCTCGCACACTGCACACACGGCACGACTCAAAAGTCGACGAGACTCAGGGGAAGGGAGGAGAAGTAGTGCGGAAGAGGAGAAAGAGGTGTGACGAGGAGGAATAAGGAAAAGAACGCATGAGGAGAAGAGTGACGAGGGAGAAGAATAGAGGAGAGAGAAAATTCTTTGGGGGAGAAGAAAGAAACGGCTGATGACAAAGTGAATTGGGTTTGATTTCTTTTTTTTTCCTCTTATTTATAGCATGTGAAACCTATGTACATTAGGACTTATTTTCCAAAACAAATTCTTATTTCTATTTTATTTATTTGGAAAAACAAACAAAAACCAACTTATAACATAATTATGTTGTGTAATTTTTATTTATAAAAAAAATTAACTCCCAAAAATACGGAGTATTATAGGCTTCCCCCTTAAAGAAAGTTTCGTCCCGAAACTTTGGGGTAGGCAGTCTTAACGACGATCTTTTTACACTTCTAAGTCCCAATATTTCACAAGTGTTTTCTAGTTTTCGCAAGTCACATAAGCGATAAATACGCATAAATAACAGACTTAACAGACTTTAGCAAACTTTTAGGGTTGAAGCGCAAAATTCTATCGCATTTTTCCCCCCTTAAAAGAAAAGTTACGTCCCCGTAACTCACCTACCCCTTGAAAGAGCTCAGGATATTTCATGCAATCGAATGACATGTTTAACGTATGCTTTGGCTAGGGCTTCCATACTCCAAGTGTCTTTCATGGGTATGAACCTCGCAGTCTTGGTCAATCTATCCACTATCACCCATATTGTGCTATTGCCTCCCCGACTCCTAGGTAAGGCTACGATGAAGTCGATGGATATCGAATCCCACTTCCATGTTGGAATGTCTAGAGGTTGGATTTTGCCTTGAGGTCTTTTGTGATCGGTGAAAATTCTACAAGTCACCCCGTAAAGGTAATGTCTCTAGATCTTTAAGGCAAATACAATTGCGGTCAAGTCTAGGTCATGTGTTGGATAATTAACTTCATATGGTTTCAGATGACGGGACGTATAAGCTATGACTTTCCCATTTTGCTTAAGAACACAACCCAACCCATTCTTTGACGCATCACTATAGACATCATACCCCTCAATCCCGTTAGGCAAGGTTAGAATAGGCGCTGAAGTCAATCGCTCTTTAAGTGTTTGAAAGGCTTTTCACGTTCCTCATTCCAGTTAAACTTGCAATCTTTCTTCATTAAGTTAGTCATGGGTTTTGCTATTTTCGAGAAGTCCTTAACAAACCTCCTATAATAACCGGCTAAACCCAAGAAACTCCTTATATCTGTGGCATTCTTTAGTGTAGGCCATTCACTCACAGCTTTTATCTTTGTAGGATCTACTGACACACCCTCCTTAGAGACAAAATGACCCAAAATTCACACTCTTTCTATCCAAAATTCACACTTCGAAAACTTCGCATATAGTTGGTTCTCCTTAAGTGTCTGTAAAATAAGCCTCAAATATCCTTCATGTTCCTCCTTGCTCCTAGAATAGATCAATATATCGTCTATGAACACGACTACGAATTTATCGAGGTAGGGTCGAAAAATCCTATTCATGAGGTCCATGAAAACAGCAGGTGCATTGGTTAACCCAAAAGGCATGACGGTAAACTCATAGTGTCCATACCTAGTCCTAAAGGCAGTTTTAAGTATATCTTGATCAGCAATCCTCAATTGATAGTAGCCAGACCTTAAATCTAATTTGGAGAACATCCCTGCACCCTAAAGTTGGTCAAACAAGTAGGTTCTCGAGGTATCCTCCTATATCACACCCTTTTTCCCGAAGGATCTCTCAAGTCCACCTTCTGTGCATCACAATCTATCTTAGCCTTGTATTTCCCAAGCCAATCCATTCCCAAAATGACGTCTAGGTTCGATAAGTTAAACTCTATTAGATCGGAAGGAAATAAGTCCTCCCCTATTTTTAGCGAGACATTCAGGAATTTCTTAGAGCAATTAACAGTATCCCCAGACGGAATAACCATAGGTACAGAAATTGACTCAGACTCAACCAGTTCTAGAGCTCTAACAGTTGTATGGGCAATAAAAGACAAAGATGCTCAAGAATCGAACAATACTTTAACAGGAATTGAGTTGATAGAGAAAGTACCCGTGACAATATCTCTACGAGCTTCCTCTTCGCTAGTCGTCATCATAAACAGCTTCCCTTTGCCCTTATTATTATTGTTGTTGGTCACATGGTTCCCATTTGGTGCCTGATTATTTCCATTGGTTGGGGTTTGGAGTAATTAGAGTTTCCTGACCCATTAGATGCATTTCCACCATTCCAATTCCCATTCCTAGGCTCGTCTCCATAGTTCCCTTTCTTGTGACCATTGGGGATAATCTTATTCTTTAAGTAGCACTCGTACGCTCTATGCCCCATTTTCCCACATTCACGACACTCCACCTTATTACCCTCGCAATCTCTCCCAGGATGGTTGTTTGGGCACTTCCTACACATGTACACACACTCAGGTCTGCAGTTGTTGATGTTATTATTGCGGTTATTGTTATCGTCGTTGGATCCCTTACCGAAGTTCCCTTGGGAGGTTTGATTGTTCTGGTTCCCATGGTGTTTCTTTTCAAATCTTTGAACCTCGAGGTTTGGATTCTCCTTTCGCTTCTCACCTTGTTTACCTCCTTCCTCTCGTTTCCTTATTGCATATAGGTGGGCAGCTTTGCCAAAAACATGGTCCAACGAAGTGAAAGTATCTCCCCCCAGTCGCCCTTGCAGATCAAGGGTAAGCCCTAATTCAAAGCGTTCGGCCTTAGCTGTTAGACCCCAATTTTTGAAATAGTTTATTATTTATTTTATTAACTATGTTATTTATTTTAGCTTATTTAATATTAAATTTATTTATCTTTAGGAATTACCTTGTAAATAATTTATATGGTTGTAGTAAGTCAAGTTTAGTGAATAATTTTTAACTTAATAGTAATAAGAGGGAATATACTCACATATATGTAAAAAAGGGGGGAAAGGGGAAAATAAAACAATAAAACAAAAAGAAAAGAAAAACAAAGAAAACCTCATATACGTTCTTCTTCACCACCTTTTCACATCTTCTCCATCTCATTCTCTCAAGTCCTTCAACATTCATCCTTCACACACAACCACCACCATTACCGACTCACCTTTGCCGCCGACCACCACACCACCGAGTGACCACAACAACTCCGTAGAGGCGGCGGATAGGCGGCACAAGGGGAGAGCAAAAGATCCGACGCTGCTTCATTTTGGAGCGTCTAGGGCTTGTTTAGGGGCGTTTTGTAAGTCATTTTTCATCCCTAATCTTCTATATTAGTGGGTAAGTTGAATTCCTCAACTAATTTAAGTTTTTCTTTTAAAATTATGAAGTTAGGGTTAATGTTTATGAAGTTGAATTGGGGGTTTTGATTTTAATTGTTTGGGTGTGGAATTGAATGAATAGAATGTTTATTTAGGTGTTTAGTAGTTAGTTTAGATTAATGGAATGTTAAGTAAACTTGTTGTTCAAAGAAATTTGTGGTGTAGTTCGTATAAATTACCTGTCAGTTTTGTAAAATGCAGTTTTAAGCAGTTTCTGGGTATTTATAGCAAAAACACGATTTCACAAAAGTTGTTCGTATTGAAATTTTATCCAAGATAGGCTCAAGAAAAGATTGATTTCGATCTCATAGGAGGAAGTTATGTCCATTTTAAATTTCTTTTAAAATTGATAAATTGTATAGTTAGTTTCGAGTGTTTCAAGTTTGAATGTTTTCTTATGAATGTTTTTCTAATGATTTTTTTTGGGTGTCTAAATGTATAATAGGAATATTAATGTTGATTTAATATAAACCAAGGGAGATTTTAGTATTGTTGGTATTGATTACTTTGGTAATCAAAGGTAAATGGCAGTTTAAGTAAATAAGTTATAAGAATTAGTTATACTTACTTTTATATATAAACTAGTTGGACAACGCCAACATGAATGTCTAACAACAGTTTTATATATGGAATAAAATCTTGCATAGGTACAAGTATTTATAGATTCGTAGAAGTTAAACTTTAAATAGGATTATAAATAAATTAAGATATAAACACCAAAAATAATATATCATTATATAAAATACAATTTATTTTTAACAAATTATATCATATATTACGAGGCAATCTTTGGACTCAACTTTTCTTAAAATTCCGACCATGTCATTTTCTTTTCTTTAAATTTATTTCCCTTTTCCGTTTTTGGGCTTTAAGTTCATGCAGACAATATTTTTCCCTGTTCAAAACTGCTATGAGTTAAGATTGAGGACATTTAATTTAAAATGTAAATATCATTATCATTTGATTTGAATCCAATTTGATCAAATCAGATTCGAAAAGGTTATCCAATTTGAAATTTTTAGTATTAGAACACGTACCAAATATTGATTTTTGGATTATTGAATATTTAGTACTCCCTTTATATTTTTGGTTCTTCATACTTTAACTGTACGTGTTTGCCAATGCACATCTTTAACCTTAAATATCTTTCATTACACGTTAATAAAAATTATAATAAATGAATATTAATAAAGTGTTCATCGAGACGAATCAAACAAGACCGTACCCACCTGACAATATTTTTTCTTATATATTAAAAAGAATTTAGAAGATTCTCTATAATTGTGAACTGCATCAAGATTTCAAGTAGGAAGTCCAAAAGTATGATCAGCTAATATTATTTGGATTTTGAATATTCAATCCAATATTCGAAACAATGGTTATATTTGACATATATGCTTCATGTTCGTTTTTTACTTTGTTGAAAAATAGTGTGAAAATAAACATGACCGAAGTTTTGGATATTGGGTATCAGATATCCTCAATTTTTTCAGATTTTAAATTTTCGAAAATTTAAAGTCGGCTATGAATAGCAAAACCCATATATTAAACATTGGCAATTCATGAATTAAGATATAAGACCTCTTTTTATTTACCTTTTTTTATTTCATCTCATTTGTATTGCTTTCAAATTTTTAAATGTCGAAAATTTGATTTCCGTATGTTAGAATATTCATAGCACATAAGCCGCCGGATCGCACGACATAAGTTTCGTAACAATGTTTATGAAAATGCTTTTCCACTCCCAAATATTATTTCTATTCATAAATTTAATTCATTATCGATTTATGATACATTACCACTCCACTGTAATAAGAGTGGTATAGTAATAATATGATGTCTTAGTGGAAAAGGCATATTTGGGATGAGATTCCTTGAGGCTTTCTTTAAGAAAATTGCATATAAACTATTTACTATACATCAATTTATTACCACCATCAAAAGGATTGTTAGCAGACAAAACGCCAAAAAAATATACGAAATAAGAAATATTCCTTCAACACCCCTAACCAACAGGAAATTGACTTTTATCAGTGGTGGAAGCATTATTTTTTAAAAACTATATATAGATTATCTAGACACCTATAACTTTAAATACATAATCATTTTGTTCTTCAATATTGATTTTTATGATCTTTAATGGACATATTTGACCATTAATATCTTCATTTATATATTACTTCCTCGATCTCATATTGATTGATATACTTTCGATTTTTGCTCGTCCCACGTTAATTGATAAGATTTCACGATTGATAAGGTCCCATAAATTTTATATTATTTCTTTCTCTTTATAAGGGACCCAAAGAATAATTGAGAAACAACTCTGTCACTCACTTCAAAAAAGTTAAGGCTCCACAACCCATTGACTACAATTAAAAAAAAAGTATCCACAAGAACTACCGATAACAAAATAAAAACACTTAGATTTATGTTGTTCTAACTGTATTAGTTAATATGAGACATAGTATGAGTTAAAGAGAAAATATAAAACTTAATATTCTAAAAATAGAGATAGATATAAATCTAATATAAGATCGTACGTCATATTAGTATTTTGGTAGTTCACTGTACATTAGTGTTTATATGCTGGTACATTTAAGGCCTTTTATGTAGGATAGGTGAGACCGTGAAAACAAACTTTTTTATTTATTTGTAGCTATGGGGATCCTATATGCTAAACAGTTTAAACCTCTTTTTGCTGTTGGCTTTAATATTGACATGTATAAGAATTAACCGCAAAAATAACAATGTTCATGGTTATTTTTTCAACACTATATGGTATATGTAGTTTGATAGCAAAAAAAAACTCAAATATATGCATGATAAATGTCAATTTAAGGTTTATAACTACGTTGTTGACATGGATCTTGTCTTTATAATATATTTATTCCTTCCATCTCATATTGGTTTTTATATTTTTCATCCTCATTCATCTCAAATTACTCTTTGCATTTTTATTTTGGATATGACACCACTACTATCTTAATTATATTCTTCTACATTTTAAGCATGGTAGCCAATACTGTAAATGAGACAAGTCAACTTGCGAGCTACTCGAGATCGACTTGGTTAAAATTCGTTCAAAGTTCGGCTCGAGTGAGCTCGACTCGAGATGCTGACAATTAAGTCGAGTTGAGCAACTCGATACTCGACTCCAAAACTCGTGAGAAACTCGAATATCCATTTATCTAAATTCAACATATATTCTACATTAGGGTTGCTTATATAACGATACATTTGCAAGCCACTCGAGATCTATTTAGTCAAAACCCAACTTGGTCAAAGTTCGGTCAAAATGGTAACAAGGCAAGTCGAGTTAGTTCAAACTCGAACTCGACTCGGATCATTTACACCCTTGATACTCTCTCCCTCAAAATAAAATGATATATCACTAACTCCTCACATTTTCATTTTCTATAAATAATGACTGATGATAACCAGATAATAATAAATCATCCAAAATTATGTGCCTCGATATATATAGTAAGGAGTAGTATGGGGCGGAGAAAGTATGTATTAGTCTATATATAGTCAATTTTCACGAGTTACTATATATAGTATTGGATCTTATTATTTGGTAAAGTTTCCAATTTCAAAACATGCTATTTTTTAATTTATGTCGTACACACTCTAATATTGATCCTAGAGAATAAATCTAGTTATTTTTTCGATTTGTGTTATATATATAAACTTTTCCTATTATGTCATGTTGTTAACTAAGAAATTACTATGTTTAATAATTTATTATATCAAATTGATCAACAACCATATGAATTTCTCTTTGTAGTCTGGAAAAATTCATCGTCTAAATATACAAGCTCAAAGTTGTCTATTATTGGTTAATTGGATGAATTTGGTGCTTAGAATGACGCGAGTTATTGATTTGTATAATTTATCTTTGATTCAATGAAAATTGTGTTACAACAGATCACTTATAAATAGCTATATAACTTGATGTCATATGAGGATACAAAGATGATTTAAACTACAATCTCTTGTAGTTCTGTAAATATTTGGTACGCTTCATAATGTGCTATCATCAATTGTTTCAAAACTTTCACTACAGTAATCCTTTAAGAACTATCTTAAAAGTATTGCTTTCTATTAATGGGTTTAATTTTCTTTTGTTCATAATAAAATCTTTATTTGTATTGCATTAATGTATTATATCAAGATGCTATATGTATATCCTTCTTTATTTTTCAGAGTTATAATAATAATAATATACAAAAAGGTTAACCTTAAGAAAATTATACTTTGCAACATCATTAATTCACTATTATCATGTATTTGCACAAGGGTGGAGACAAGCTAAGGGACAGGGAAGGGGTTACTATCATAATATAATACTTTCTCCATTTTGATGAATTACTTGCAACAAATGAACTTTTATACTATTCATACACTCTCTTTTAACTACCTCGTATGATCAATATGTAAGGATAAACATAGTCATATGAGATCTTGTTAGAGTTTCTCTATGTATATTGTCAAATAAAATATCAACTTGTTTTAATTTTTATTTATATATAATAGAAAATATAAATGCTTAAAGCTATGTAATAGGAGGTAAGAAAACCCTAATATTGTAAGCAAATTGGAGTGAAGGTAATATAATGTCGACATAAGCTTAGAAATGGTCATATAACAAACCTGATACCAAAATTATAAAATTGATACCACTAAAATTAGAGGTGGTAAACATTGACACGACCTGCTAATCGGACACGAAATTAGCAGGTATGGGTCAAGGTTTTCAAACCGTTTAAGTAAGCGGGTTGACCCGACCCGACCCCTTTATTAAAAGGGTTGGGTTAGGGTCGAATATTTTAACCCGAATCTGACACGACAACCCGTTTAACTACTATTCTACTATGAATATTATTAGCTGGGTCTGAAATAGTTTTTATATTTTTCATAAATATATAAGATTTCTTCTTTAGTTGTTCGATTTGCTTTATTTAGGTAAGATATTTGTATATAAGAGGTAGGTTAAGAAATATATGATGTACATTTATTAAGTTTATGTACATATGCGCATTTGATAAACGGGTAAATAAACGGGTCAGTAACCCGTTTAAGAAATGGTTCAGTTTAATTTAGAGTTGAGTATTGTTGACCCGTTTAATAAATAGGTCGGGTTAGGACTGAGAGTGTTCAACCCGTCTACCGATGGAACCGACACGACCCATTTACCCGCTCTAACTAAAATCTCTAAGTTTTTTTTAGTTTGATAGAAGTAACACTATTTATAATCTCCTTTGAACTTTGAACAATCACTCACTATTTTGGTCACACACTCCGCAAAGATGAAACAATATGAATGCTTCTTGTCTCAATAATCAATTATAAAAACAAAAGGAAAAAAGACTTAAATGAGAAGGTAGAGAAACAAAAAGAAAAAATAACTTAAAAAGTATAAGCAAAAGAAAAAAGGATTTAGAAGTTAGAAGGGAATAGATGGGAAGATCTATGCGACTAAATAAGAAAAAAAAAGGAAAAAAGGAAAAAAAAAAAGGGAAGACAGGTAGAAATAGGGCATGGTTGTGATTTTGAGAGAAGTTGAAGCGGTGCTCATGCCCTTTTACACCAAACCTTGAATCCTCTTTTTATATAAGATAAGAAAAAGGGGTTGATGTTTTATAAAACTAAAGTTAATAAAAGCTCATTAACTATTTTAGCCAAATCTATTAATATTTATTAAGTACGTGTATGTTTATATTGTAGATCCCGGTTTCATTGGGGAGCCGTATTGACTGAGCTAGTTGGTTTGCTATAGTTTAAAAGGTAAGATTCCTTACTCAAATCTTTAATAGTTATGAGAAAGGTCTATAAAAGATAATATTTCAACAAAAACTTTCTTAGTTACGAGAAAAGATTATAAAGGTATGTATCTCTCTTGAGTTGAGATTGGTTTGAATAGGAGGATGTTCCTCCTAATACAAACAGTTTGTTTTCAAACCTTGAATTATAGAATAGTCACAGAAAAAGATTTATGGATAGTTTTATGTTTTTGAAACGGTTGGGATTGCCTTTGTGGTGTCTCAAGGAATTAGAATTTTGTCGGGATGGTCTCGACATTACAGAATAGTTGGGGGGGGTTCGTTGATCAGTACCCCGGACTGAGATCTTCTGCTACGGTTTGGCCGTTTGTTGGTTGTGCACACTAGGGGTCTTTGTCTAATAGTTATCCGGAGGGCCTAGCTAGCCCAATGGGAAAGAAAGTTCGTTCCATTCCATAGATTTATGATTCTAAGATTCTGAAAGAAATTGTTTTAGCAAAGAAAAAAAGAAGAGTATTTGGTTTGGAAAAGAAATGAAGCAAAATGTTTTTTTTAATGTTTCTATTAGTATTGTGGTTGCAAAAGTAAATGATTTGTAGGATATAATTAATGCATCCTACCTGTATATGTATTTGGCTTTACAGTATTTAATCTTGCTCAGCCTGTTTGGCTGATACTACATGCCTGATATATGCAGGTACATGAGGGCTTAGAGCCGGGGTGTGGGCGGAGAGCAACGTCCACTAGTTTTGCGTAAATATAGTTATAATAGTTCTTTTCTGGTGCATTTCTTATATATATAATCAATAATTTGAGACTTAGGGTTGTAAATATTAATCCACCTAAATCTTTATTCGGTTGGGTTGTAATAGTTTAAATTAAGCTTTAATTTAGTTTTGGTACAGGTAGTTCTTCCTTAGCGATTATTCTCGTAATAATTGTGGACTAACACGTTTGGATTTCGAGTAATTATACAGGAATTTCATTGGCATTTGAGCTGGGTGGAGTTGTTGGGAATTTAGGATATGGACTGCTGATTTGTTGAAACAGGTTTATAATTCGGACGCCAGTCCTAAATTAAATTTGAGGCAGTCCATATCCTAAATTAAACAGGAATTTCATTGGCATTTACTTTTGTAGGATATAATTAATGCATCCTACCTGCAAAAGTAACATTAGTAATATTACCGCAAATTCATTGAGCTGATGAGATTTGTTCCTGAAATTGCCGAATTTTCTATAGAATTTTAATACTATTTAATTTAATTAATCACTCGAAATTCAAGGGTGTTATATTAGCTTCCTCAGTAGGGGCAATTTCAGGAACAAATCTCATCAGCTCAATGAATTTGCGGTAATATTCCTCAAGTGACAGGTTCCCTTGCACTAGCATCATAAACTCTCGGGCTTTCTGCTTTTTGAGGTATGGTGGGTAATACTTATCCCTCAGAGCTTTCTTAAAAGTTTCCCACCCAAAGTCAGGCTATTTTAGGAGGTTGTCCTTAGCTTGAGTCCACCAAAAGTGGGCATCCCCCTGTAGGTAATAGCTTGCTAAGGGCACAATCTTGTCATCTGGACAGGTGAGGGTAAAAAAAAGCTTGTCAAACTCCCCAACCCAGTTTTCCAGTTCTTTTGGCCCCCCTTTCCCATTCAGTACTGGTGGGTTCCTACGGGCAACCTTTTCAGACAAGTCCCCATCCCTATTATGCCCTTGGACTAGGTTAGCTGTTATCTGCACTAAGTCTCGAATCAATTGCTCAACATTCATAGAGGTCTCAGGCGTACTGCCCTGACGAACCATTCTGCACTGAAAAATGACACAACGACTTTTTCAGTGACATACACCTAGTCGTTCATTCACTTAACCATTACACATTTGCACGTTCATACAACACGTTTTTATTGCGAACAATCATTAAGTCTCTATTGACTTGCAATATAAACATCTTAAGTAAGACGTTACATCCAATAATAAAAGAATGAAAATAGCGTATTATTATTGAAAGGGAAAAATTTATTGTTTCCAAGAAAAACATAATATGAATAAATAAAGGAATAAAAGAATGCTACTTTGCTACTTGGCATGCAAGCCTTATTAAAACTGAAATAAACAAATAAAATAATATTCTAATCCTAATTATACTTTCAAAAGAAACTTGAGACTATAATGGTGAGCTTCGTCATCTGAGTTAGGATTTTCTATTCCTTCTTTCATGTCGGCTTCGTCCTCAAAAGGCTCGTTATCCCGTATAGGTTCATCTTCCTCTATGGGTTCATCCTCTTCTATAGGTTCTTCTTCTTCTTAGTGGTCATTTTCCTCAATCGGATCCTCTTCAACAGGCTCATTTTCATTAGGATCTTCCTCTTCCTCATTTTCTAAGTAAAGTATAGGTGCAACATGATATTCCCCAATCACTGTGATGAATGTTCTATTATTCCCTTCATCATCGGAAATGTAGGTAACAGTTCTAAGGTTTGACGCTATATGGTAGTCCTCGGGTATGAACTCATCCTCAAAAGTTTGGTACCTAGCTCTTTTTTACAGCTCTAGGTGACGTTTGTGGCTCAGGTTTAACTCTAGGGTTATCAAAATTCACATCTACAACCTTAGTTCCCGAGCTTTCCCCCATATGATAGGTTCCTCTAACTGGAGGTGATGAGGTAGAGGGCTCCCAACTTTTTTTCTCACGTATTCTCCATTCATTGCCACAATATTTAAGATCAGTGACGAAATGTCCTACAGTAGGAAGGTATTGGTTCCAGTAAGTGTGTTTGGTTGCATTAAAACCTCTATTTTCTGATCATATATCCCCATATCTACGGTGTACGAAAAGGTAGGGTTCCTCCTTAGGGACGTACTGCAGCATAAAGTATACTTTCTCCATTTCAGTCTTTAGTCTAGTATCTCCCTGTAAGGTCCTATATTCCATAGCAACTTTTATCTTATAGGCCCAGATGTTCCAATCTTCCTCTATTCGGTGTTTCATAAAGTATTCCTTAGGACCTATGTCGTAAACCATCTTCGAATTAAAAGAAAGAAAATAGTCTAAGTTTTTGTGAAGTAAAGCTAAGAGATAAAACGATTAGTTTAAATTTTAGAACTCCTTAAGCAAGTTCAAAATATTTTCAACAATTAAATGGTTCTGTCCAAAAATATTCATAACAAGGTTTTAATTTAATACCTTTAGAAACATCATTAAACCACTTCGAAGTTAACTTAGTGCTCCTAAAATACCACTATCTATGTACATATCCTTGTACATCCTCCAAATCTATTCATACTTCGAAGATTTCAAAGAACCTTTCACAAATTCAATCAAGCAACCAACACAAATTTTCATATAATCAGAACATCTGATTCATTTCACAGTATTTGCATACTTCCTATAAACATAACAGACAAGTAAGGTAAGAAAGGCATTACAAATAAAATCATTCCTATGATTTAATGCACGCAAAAGTAATCTATATGCTCTTATCCCATACTACCCATTTTAATTTTTTTTTTGAAATATCTTTGAAAATAGGAACTTTTGGCTCTGACAACCAATTTTGTAACACCCCCAAAATCCATACACGTCTAAACTACGTCGTATCAACTTTGGGAGTGTTACCGCTGCGGTGAAACGCAAGGCTTATTGAAATTAAAACATTGGCTTACTCTCTACTATGAAAACTAAATTGCAGCAGAAATAAAATATTAACTTAACTACAACTCGGGAATCACCATTGACCCCTTCATATTTAAAACCACTAACTAAGTAAATCATAAACCAACTCTAGACTGTTCAACCAAAACACTTTAAAAGTTTATAATCAAAAGTATCCCCCGTATGCTCGAACTCATGCAGCATCACCAGCATACCTAATATGCTCCCCATTGAAATATCAACGGTTCATCACAGGTCAACAAGCAACACAAATAACAAACAATCAGCCATGCTTAGTACGTACTTAAGCAATTAAATAGTACACTAAACATAAACAGAAGAGTAATAACAATTCCTAAACATGATACTACAAAAACATTAAATTCCGTTTTTACAATTTATTTGGCATCGAACGGGCACCGTCATCTTTCTAGAATCATACGGGCTACTTAATTCTTAATAGACAACTCGGTCTATTAGATGAAATGTAAATACGGTTTCGTTCCGTTCCACATCCATCACCTTAGTATGCATACCCCCAAGATCGTACGGAACCTTCCGCCTACTTGAGTCGTCAAAATTTATAAGGACACTACTGTAGTCACAGTAGGCCTGCGTAGGAGTGTAGAACAAGTCCCACACTCCCCCCATTGTTCATACTTGTAGGGATTCCAACTACAAGTTTATCGCCAAAGATCCTTCTTAGTGATATTCATTCATACAACATTAAGCATATAATCATTTACTTTTCCTTCTTAGGTACATTCCTCAATTCTTTAGTTTAAGCAACTTCTTGTAACATCCTTGCTACAACAATAAATCATAGGATTCCAATCCAATTCTCATTTCATGCTTGTGATACGAACGAATTACGCATACCAATAACAATGCATTCCAACTCACAAGTCATACAACAAGGAAATACATACAGATTTCCAATTGATTTCATGTTACCAAACAATCTCATCAATCATAACCATACAATTGTTCCCTATCATGATTCTAGGTTCCAATGAAAGAATCATAACCTAATTAAACATGATAATAACATATCTAATTGAACTAGTACGCGTACGTACCTTGTAACGAAGAACTTTCACTGACTACTTAAAACGTTCCGCCTATGAAATTGGGACCTAATCGAATAATAAAATATTTCAGTGTTAAGTCCTTGATAATAAAAATCAGATTATCTAACTATGTAATATATTGTGTTTCGAATAACAAAAATAATCAATCTTGTTGTTTAAACTTTTCTTTTCATAAACTCCAAAAAAACTAACATATTTAGGACTTAGTAATATACTTGTAAGTTTGATTTCTTTTAACTTATATTATACTTGTCCATAACAACAAAACTTAAACAACTATATATAAGTATTATAAAATCAAAATTAAAAAGTAATGTCATCATAAGAACTACTAATACAATTGTAAATCTGATTTCTTTTAACTTTCACTATACTTTATTTATAATACAAACTCAAAAGCCGACGAGACTCAGGGGAAGGGAGGAGAAGTAGTACGGAAGAGGAGAAAGAGGTGTGACGAGGAGGAATAAGGAAAAGAACGCAGGAGGAGAAGAGTGACGAGGGAGAAGAAGAGATGAGAGAGAGAATTCTTTGGGGGAGAAGAAAGAAACGGCTGATGACAAAGTGAATAGGGTTTTTTTTCTCTTATTTATAGCATGTGAAACCTATGTACATTAGGACTTATTTTCCAAAACAAATTCTTATTTCTATTTTATTTATTTGGAAAAAAAAACAAAACCGACTTATAATATAATTAGGTACAAAAAGTATGTTGTGTAATTCTTATTTATAAAAAAATTAACTCCCAAAAATACGGAGTATTACATATGTAACACTCATATTAGTTCACACGTGTGAGATGTTGTTACTCAATAAGTTATGGTGTAACATGTTACACCCGAGTCGCTTTCTAGTAATAATAATAATAATAATAATAATGATGATGATGATAATAATAATAATAATAATAATAATAATAATAATAATAATAATAATAATAATAATAATAATAATAATAATAATAATAATAATAATAATAATAATAATAATAATAATAATAATAATAATAAGTAATAATAAAATAATAATAGTAGCAATAATAATAATAGTAGTAGTAGTAGTAATAATAATAATAATAATAATAATAATAATAATAATAATAATAATAATAATAATAATAATAATAATAATACTTAAGTGAATATAGCTCAACTGAACTGCAATAAATTAAACTGAACTTAGTGGTTGTTTGGTATACAGGAAATTATGTAGGCAATAGAAATTCTCATGATTTTCTGATTTGGATAGTTGTTTGGTTGATAGGAATTTATTCACCCAACCCCCCACTTGGTCATTCAAAATTCTCACGTCAATTCATGGAAAATACAAATTTCTTGACGTCAACCAAACTCATTAAGTCAATTTCCTAAGCATTACATAAGGGAAAAAACTTGGTCGGAAATACAACTTCCCATGGAAATCAAGTAAAAGTCTTATATGGACCTGGTCCACACTAAATTAGTGTGGACCTAATACTATTTCATATGATTTATGGAAAAAATGGTCACTATATAAAAAAATACATATAAAAAATGAGTAGATATAGATTCTAAGGTTTGACTATGTGAAAAAAAAGGTTAATATGTCACAAACTGAAAATCTCATTATGATAAACTAATGTAAAAAAGAGTGACTATATTAAAAAAAAACGGTCACTATGATAGAAAGTAACTGTATAGTGTAACTTAAAATTTTTAAAAGATTACTATATGGGAAAGAAGGTCACCATGTTAAATAAGTAGTTTTGGTCCACAATAATATTAGTGTGGACCAGGTCCACGCAAGACTAACTCGAAAATCAAATTCCTAATTGATTTGAACTGAATTAAACTTATTTTGTGTGAATTGAACTCAACTCAACTTACAATCTTACTCATACTCGAAGTTGGCTGGCTCACCTGTGTTTGCTACTCCTAGTCGAAGTTGGCTTTTCTCTCTCTCGCTTTTTTCTTTTAACAATTGATGTTGTTTTCCTACATTCGATCAAATTCTCTCCAATTCATCAAATTAAACCCAAACAGCAGAAACCATCCCCATCGAGCGGCGACATCGCCCACCCTCGAAGATCTTTAACCAGGTAATATCTTTCACCAGTACTATTGTTATCTTGGTAATATGTGCGATCTGTCCAGCAATAGTTATCTCTGGATGGATATTTAAACCGTCGCTGATTCCCAAAAAACGGTCACTGATATATCAACGACGGTCAACAGTCGCTGATTGACAGACGTTGCAGAGATGGTCGTTGATTTCGGAATCAACGACCGTCTGGCCGTCGGTAAAATTATCACGACGGTTTTCTTACTTATCAGCGACCGTTCAGAATACCAACGTTGGGGAAATGCCACCGACTGTCTTAAGCTATCGTTGAAATCAGCGACGGCTTAAGACAGTCGTTGATATCAGCGACGGCTTAAGACAGTCGTTGATTTCAACGACGGCTTAAGACAGTCGGTGGCGTTTCCCCGACGGCTTAAGACAGTCGTTGATTTCAGCGACGGCTTAAGACAGTCGTTGATATCTAGCCTTTTATAATGCAAAGTCTAGCCTTACCATTTGCAAAAAGGAAGAAACTTCAGAATAGAAAGGAACAATTGAATACTCAGTAAACCAAAAAACATAATGTACAACAGTACAAACCACCAGATGCAGAACAGTGAGATTTGGATTAACCTCCACAAATTTCATTGATGTTCCATAAAAATTGTCAGGGAAATAAGGAAACAAGAAACTTATACACATTAAAAAGTAGGAAAAATCTAACCAAAGGCCTAATATATTACATATTAACCCAACTAAACATTAACCCCCAACCCAAAAATAAGAACAAACTGATGATTACTTCAAAACCCTAACCCTAACTAAACATGTAACATCTACAAGCAATTTACTCAGTTCTTCATCGTTCCTCACTGCCAATTGAATGTGCCTCGGCACTATTCGAGTTTTCTTGTTGTCTCTTGCTGCGTTTCCAGCCAATTCCAAAACCTACACACAGAAATTCATCTTCTCAATCAACAATTGGTCATTAATTAACAGTAAAATTTAACATGAATTCCTTGTTCAATCATGGAAACAATCTAAAACCTAGTTTTTCAAAATATTGTTTCCATTACTAGTTTAACTTCTGATAGCGTCTACAAATTAAGCATTAAATCAAGAGATTCAACCGATTCCTACATTCGGAAACTCAAATTCACAGTATAATATCATAATAACAAACCACAGCCAATAAACAATATAGCAGTTCCCAATGGCATCACATACAGATTGATGTGATTCTTCATCCTAGCAATCACATGAATGAATAATTCTGACGGGTTACCAGCACATAATCAAAGAACTTATACACATAATCAAAGAACTGCACGTATGAGCTTACCAGCACAACATATGGAAAGTATTTCAGGGGTCCAAGGGCAAGATCCTACTTCACAGTTCACAAAATAGCCAGAAGAAAAAAATTGTTATCAAGGAACATCCAACACATCACATCAATGATCGAACAAATCATTGAGCCCCTGTTAAGTTGGGGGTCAGGGCCCTGAATGGTATGAATTACAATTACCCATGAAGGCAAAACAATTGATACTAGGCCTGAGGAAATTAGTTATTGAGAAAATTAGTTACTAGAACTTATCATGATTCCTTTAACTACATAAGCTGGTAATAATGTGCAACTCATGATGTTGGTAATGTATACATGAATATAAAACTTCTTAGTGAATTATTATTCGAGAATAATAGTGCACGATGTGTTCAGATGAATATAAACAAAGGTATATGTCCAAATTAAGATGAAAAAGTATAAATCCCCACTCTTAAATAACAAGAGAGTAGAAAAAGAGGAAATCAAGATCATATTTTGTAGCTGCAATAATCAGAGAACAGCAGGAACTGAAAATTGGTCATCATTCATTGGATCACTTTATCTTTGTGAAGAAATGCCCCAAAATCTCACAACATAACTCAGGGAATCTACTTTCAACTATTCTGTCAAAGGTTTCACAACACAAAGGTTAAATTATTCTTAAAGGGAACACCTATCATCGTAATTGATCGGTCAAAAGTAGATAGAACACCATGCCTGACTTCTAAGTATGCCAATTTCTCACATCTTCATCCTTCTCTCTCTCCCCCCCACTACTATAATCATTTCCGCTTCAACTCATTTGTCATTCCCAATTCAGACAGCTATCCCATGAGACCATGTCAATACCAGGTCAAACTGTGTCAACACAATCAAAAGCGAGAAAACTAAGCTCCAACAAAACTTGGATCCTCCAAATGAATGATGACTTACATTCACTCCCGAATGTCCCTCGTCATTTAAAGCACAATACAGCCATGCTCAAAAGTTCGATATGAAGAAACCTCCTCAAAAGACAAAAATCTAAAAGCGGTGGAGATGCACGAGACAAACTTCTCGTCTCACACATCCTAAACTAAAATCCCCAACGACGCCGCAACATTCACACATTAACTTCCACTATACTATACTATACTCTACTCTACCTTTACAAAAAACCTCGGTCCTTAAAAACTAATTGCAACAGATGCTTCATTTTACAGTATATAAGATCATAACAAATAAGCCATAATTGATATAACAAATAAACACCTAATCAATCTAACAAAAAGCAATCTAGTATCATAAGAGCAACTCAACTAAAAAAGATCTTATACCTGTAATGACCAATGCCCAATCATCAAGAAACTTGAAACCCGCGGACCTTAGAAGTCTCCGGCAAGACTCCAAAATCCGATCCTGAATTTTCATATCAAGCAACCTTAGCCATTAAACCTTGCAGAGTTCGGCGAATCGAGCTTCGATTTCACAACCGTTCTCACAGTTCAAATTTGCAGGCTTTGATTCCTCCATTTTTACAGCAGATGGACTCATGAAATTCCTACCTAAACCCTGAAAAAAAAACAATCAAATAAATTTCTAAAAAAAAAAATTTCAAAACTAAACGTAAAGAAACATTATAAATCAGCAAAAAAGAAAATCAAATTAGTGAAAAAACAGAAACACACTACAATTTCAACTCAAGAACAAGAGTAAATCTCTTCGATTTCTCCACCGACAATGTGACACATTTTCAGATCAGTACCCCAAAAAAATCGAAAATTGGAAACCCTAGAATTCGATAAACAGAAAAAAGAAGAAGAAGAAAAAAAAAAGATAAAAACTAGAAATCGAAATCTCTTACCTTCTTAGAGATGGAGTTGAAGAAACCTTTTTTTGGATTCTCTTTTTTTTCCTGTTTCACTTTCTCTCTCCTCTGTCTCTATCTCTTTTTTAAACCGTCCGTTGCTCCGGTGGATTGGAGAGGGAGGAGGGAGGAGGGAGGAGGGAGGAGCAGATCTGAAGAGAGAGAGGAGGGATGACGAGAGAGAGGAGTGACGAGAGAGAGGAAGCGAATTTTGTTTTGTCTAGCGACCGTTTAACACACATGCATAAATTGGAAAAATCTAAAATTAAATTAACGACCGTTTTAAACGGTCGCTCATTACTAACGACGGTTTATCCGTCGCTGTTACTTTAGAAGCAGTCGATGATCAACGACGGTTTTAAACAGTCGCTGAATGCAATAATAACGACCGTTTTTAAAACCGTCGCAGTGAAGCAGTCGTTGTTTTGGCCTTTTCTTGTAGTGATAGGTATTTCTGTTCAAAAGATTGGTTGATTTCCGTGAGTAGGAAGAATCGAAAAATGACGTTTTTCGATCCCTTCTCTGGTAAAGTCATCCAGCCACCAAGTGTTCCACTTGAGTCATTTGATCTGCGAGACGAAGATGGAGTTTGGGTGATTGATTATGCATATTTAATCAACTTTGCTAAATTTATTTTCTCTACTGGGCCGTCATCATCATGTGATGATGATTATGTGGGTGCGATGGTATTCAACAAAGTCCCACAATTGTTGTTTTGGAGACCTGGGCAACATAAATGGACTGAACCTGCCATCGATTTTGAGTGTTATTGGGTGTTCGATGTTTACTTTTTTAAAGGAGAATTTTATGCTATTAATCATCAAGGACTAGTTGTGGCATTTGGGAGTGATATTGCAAATCGTCGACCAAGAATTGTTGCAGAATTAATTGGTAGTGGTTTTCTACCGGAGGCAATTATAAATGTGTACCTAGTTGCAATAGAAAATACAATGTTGGTAATTCATAGGGACGTGGAATTAGAAATTAGGATAGGTGCGGTGGGGTATTGGACTAAATCTTTCCAAATAATTGAGCTGGATGTTGTGAATGGGAAAGCCAAGCAAGTTGAAGATATAGGAGACCGAGCTATATTTGTAGGCTACAACTCAACCTTCTCTGTCGAGGCATCATTAGATAAACGTGGTTGTAAAGCTAATTGTATCTATTTTACCGATGACAACTCCGAGGCATATACTTCCACTTCAAATGGAGGGGGGAGAGATATGGGCATATATAGCTTGACTGAAGGAAAAAAAAAATATTGAACGATTCTATCAAGGTCCCTCACAATTTTGTTTTGTTACTCCCCCAACATGGATGGAACTCCCTCATTATTAGTTTTATTCTTCTGATCACAGACACGAGGCAAGTGTTTTTTCAATTTTTAGCAAGTCTGAAGTCATAATTTTTACCAAAAGATAAAACGCAATTCTAGACTTGATACTTACATAGCATATGGTACTACTTCGTGTACTCGTTATTTTTTTGTGATGGACGTAAAGAACAATATAGGTATATTTTTGCACTATGAATGTGAATTATGTGATTACTAAGCTTTGTTATGATAATTGTGTGGCTAAGCTGAGCTCGTATTATCTTTGCTCTGAGATCAAACATTAATAACCCAGGTTGCCCAACCTTAATACTGTTAGGCCAGAAGCTCTTGAGATATTAGGTATATCACCTTTTTTTTTTTTTACAACGGGGAAAATTTGCATTAATGAAAAACAGAAGTACAACCTAAGGCTAGTACAACCAAACAGATAACAAAGCAAAATGAAACTAAAGGACCTTCATTTGCTCTTACAGACTCTTGCAAACAAAAATAAACTATTACATAACCAAACAAACTTAGACTACGCTCGGATGATAGTAGGTGGTGGGTTTGGGATAGAGGTCTTGCTTGAGAGGAAACCTGTGGAAAGACGACACCCAGACGATCTTCAGAAGTAGATTGCCGCAACTCAGCTAATAGACCCCAATGTCTACTAGCCACAAAATCCCAAGGTCCTTGAAACTGAACACCTTCCTGGGATTCGACAGATAGAAGTAACCAAGAAGTCACCTCCTTCGGTGACTTCTGACCCTTTTGCAAGGGTAACCAGAGTTTAGTCTCGCAAGACTGAAACTCAAAATGCGTGGAGATCATAACTTGCTCCAAATTAAATTGGAGGGCCTCCCACAAGATGCATTTTTTAGGTGTGATGACGCCAAGGGTCATCACATGAATTTTGGGCGAATTATATTGAAGAAATTCACCCAATATACGGATCTGAAGATCAAACCTTGCAATCTCTAATCTAGAAGATCTAACCGCAACAGGATGAAAGAGTAAACCTCCTCTCAGCATTGCTGCCCACCTTTCAATACTAACTAACACCCAAGCACACTCATACATAGAAAACCAAGGAAAATCGAATCTGCATAGAACTAAGCTAAAACTTAAACAAATTACATCAACAAAACAAGCAAACCAAGCTAACATCCGAATCATTATACCACGCCGTCCACAATACTACACCATCCAAAAAAGTGACAGTAACCTTCGCGAACCAGATGCTTCCAAGCCAACCGAATACGATAACCAACACTAACAGGGAACGGGGAAGGGAAACTACACTCTAAACTCCAGACTAAAACAGGGGAACTGGGAAGGGGATACTAAAACTTAACCACTGTAACTGAAACCAGGGAACAGGGAAGGGGATACTAAACTTATCCACTTTAACTTGAACCGGGGAACGGGGAACGGGAACCTATGACCTAAAACTGAACCAGTAACAGGGGACCGGGGAGGGGAACCTAAACCTAGAAAACTCAAAATATAGCGGGAGGGGAAGCACGAAGGAAAATCCTAACACCAATCCTGATGAACCGACGTGAATTCGAAACGGAGTGACTCGACTATGGGGAAGGGGGAGGTTGACATGACTGCTGGGAAGGGGGAGTGTTTGACACAATGGCGGGGGAGGGGACTCGACTGCAGGGATGGGGGGAGGGGGACGACGCATCAGGGAAGGGAGGGTGGGCGACGCAACAGAGGAGGGAGACGACACAAAGGGAGAACGTGGAGGGGACGAATGACACTAAGGGCGAAGGAGGGGACCCGCCGCAGGCTCGCCGGCGACCCTGCAGCCTCCAGTGAGCCTGCGGGGCGGTGGGGAGTGTTAAGGCTTGTTAGGGTTTTGTGTTTGGGGGGGGGGTTTGAGAGAGAGAGAGAGTTTTTGCTTAGGACTTTTTTTGCTAAAATAAAATTGTTGTTTGGTATATCACCTTTAAAGCTCTTTTCTTTATTGTTTTATTCCTAATATTTGTTCCCTATTGCCAAATACTGATCCTCATTATGTGTATGATTTCGTCCCTCTTTATTAGCAGCCTTTATCTCCTGTAAATTCCACCAAAATCTGGAAACTTTCACGTTTATGAATCATATTAACGAACTGAAACACTAATTACCTACTTCATCCGTTTCATTTTAAATGCAACAAAGGATTTATATCTCACAAAAAAATACCCCTTTGTTGCATTTAAAACGAAACGGAGGAAGTATTTGTTAGGTCTCTAGCACTTGAATTTATAATAATAATAAAAAATGGTTTTTTGTCAGAAAGTACCTAATAAAACACAAGTTTTGTAGGGAAGGACCTAATAAAAATTTTTTTGTCTAAAAAGACCTATTAAAATACTTTCGGTTGTTAATAACAACCATTTTATGAATTTCAGGCTAAAACACCAAATTCCGGCGTTGACTTTTTTTTTTAACTCCAATTGACTCTTTCAATTTTCCTATTTTAACTGGCCTCCCCCAAACATATTCAATTCTTACAAAATTTTCCTCCCAAACATCGAACGCCGGAATTTGGTGTTTTGGCCTGAAATTCATAAAATGTTTGTTATTAACAACCGGAAGTATTTTAATAGGTCTTTTTAGACAAAAATAATTTTAATAGGCCATTCCCTACAAAACTTGTGTTTTATTAGGTACTTTCTGACAAAAAAACCTAAAAAAATATTTCCATTATTTTCTCAGGCATTTGTACCGTAATTTTAAGAGTGTAACCAGCAGTTGGACCCCAAGGGGTTTATGAAGAGAGAGAGTGCTGAAAATAATATAAAGAAATAAGAAAGATAAAAAAGAGAAGAGATTGGGTGGTAAACCGTTCATGAGTATGAACCGTTTACCACTCTTGTTATTTTGTAAACAATGAAGTGAGAGAAGCTTTGTTGTCTGTTTTAGAAAAGCAAAGAGCCATGTGGCGCAATGAGAATGAGTGAAAAAATATAAGGATGTCATTGTTCATACTTTTTTAGCATTATTTTATAAATAATGGTCATATCTTTTTTTAAAAATGTTTTTTTTATTTTTTTTACCAAACACTCTATTTTTCCCCTCTATAAATAGAGCCCAATATTGATATATTTTTCATACATTTTTCAAACACTTCTTTTCTCATTGAATACTTACTATTAAACTATTAGTTATAATACAAATAAAAAAAAATTATTCAATTATTCAATGGAGAGAGAAAATATAGTAGGGTATGGTAAATAGTAGGAGAGATAATTTGATGACCCCAAAAGTTGATCTAACCATTGAGAGTAAGAAAATAGAGGTTTTTGAGTAGATTGGATATGAGTGATGTGGAGGAGAGAGAAATTAATATAGTATTTGATAAACCCCTTGAAAGGTCTAACCATTGAACATGCTCTAAGGAAAAATTTGCTTAAACTCTTTTTTTTCTTTTTTGCAATAATGGGCCATGAGTTGGTTAAGAAGTACAATGAGTGAGTCTAAAAGTGGTTGGAGAAGTGAAAAACTAACGAAATCTATAACAATATGTCGTTGGTTGCATCAACATTAAAGTTGGTGCGCTTTATATTCCTAACATAAAGATCATGTCATAAATTAGTTCATTCACCATGAAAGCTTATTTTAGTGTCATAAAAGTTAATAAATTTAATTTTGACCGTGAAATCTTCTCCGTCACTAAGAGGAGCACTTTGTTTACCCAATGGATAGATTAGCTAGTAGAGATAACCATTATATTAATCGGATTACAATTTTTGACGAGATATTGTTATTTTTTATTTTTTTATTGTCTATTGTCTATTGTCAATTGTCAATCTGAGTAGGTAATATGCCTACTAGGTAGATGCATTAGTCTCTTATCGTGATGCCTGAGACTTTGAATTACATGAAATGAACAAGTTGATCAGTTAGGTGTCCTATTAGATATTGTTAGCTGATGAGTTTCAATGTAAATTTGTGATCACATATCCTACTTCCTCCGTTCTGTTTTAAATGAAACATTGGGTGAAATGACACTATTCATTGATCAATTTTGACTCCAATATATTGCTATTATATAAAGAAAAACATAGTCAAGTGGTATCTTGTTAGATTCGTCTCGATGCATACTATCAAATTATAACTTTTTTATATTTTTTACATGTGCACAACTAAAGATATTAGTGATTAAAGAAGCGCGTTGGGTTGCGTGAAAAAGCAAACGTTTCATTTAAAACCGAACGGAGGAAGTATTTGTTATGGAATGGGGCCTCATATGAAGAAATGAGATATAGTTTACTTTTATGAACGAATGAGATTGTTATATTCATATCAAGAAACGGGGTTACTTTTGTGAACAATTATGGTTACTCGTATGATTAAATATGGTCGTCGTATGATTAAATGAGGTTACTCTTGTGAACGAATGAGGTTACTCGTATGAATAAATGAGTTACTCGTATAATTAAATAACGTCATCGTATGATTAAATGAGGTTATTTTTCTGAACAATTAGGGTTACTCGTATGATTAAATAGGATCATCGTATAATTATATGAGGTTATTGTTGTAAATAAATAAGGTGACTCATATGAAAAATGGTGTAACTTATGTGAACAATTTTGGGTTACTCGTCTAGCTAAATTGGGTCGTCGTATGATTAAATGAGATTACTCGTATGAACGAATTAATGAGATTATTCGTATGAATAAATGAGGTTACTCGTGTGAATAAGTGGGGGTTACTTTTGTGAACAATTGATGTTACTCATATGATTAAATAGGGTTGATGTATGATTAAATGAGGTTATTCTTATGAACAAATGAGGTTACTCATATAATATTTTTAAGGTTATGCATTAACAATAAAAGAACGGTTACTTATATAAACATATGAGGTTATTTTTTTTAATAAAAGTGGATACTAATGAGTTTACTCTTATGAACGAATGAATTTACTCGTATGAATAAAAGTGGTTGCCTTGACGGATGAGGTTACTATTAACAATAAAATACAGTTATTTTTGTGAACAATTGAAGTTACTCGTATGATTAATTAATGAGGTTATTGGTATGAGTAAATGAGATTTCTTTTATGACCAAAATAGGGTTACTCATAATATTAAACGAGGTTACTAAATTATTGAAAAAAATAAATGGGGTAGAAAGTGGGAAACTAAAAGTAAATCAATCTTCACACCATCTTAATTCTAGCCATTGTCATTCTTAACATTGCATTTTTCACGCAATCCGGTCAATCCAACAACTACAGGAGAAGAAAGAGGGAAACTAAAGGATAAATCAATGTAGCTCGTCAATCCTCCCTATAACAAACCAGAGTGTGTAAATTATCTATTCCCAAAATTGCATTCCATTAGAGCGGCCTTCCTCTTCAAAATTGATAAAGGGCTAAGAAATCACACTTTGAGATACCAAACGATTGTTGCAGGTGATTTGCTGATATTAATTAGACAAAAAAATGATGAAAAATGGTATCCAATATGAATGGACTTTCGCTTCAAAATTGCATGAATCGGCGATCTAACCCGGCTAGACCCGGTAATAATCACTGCAAGTCGATTTGAACTCGAATGATCCCAATTTGACGGAATACCCACCAACAAAGACTTTTGAAGGAGTTAACTTGGAAAGGAATGCTTTTGTAGAGGAAGGGTTGAGAGAGAAGTGTAGGAACATATAGATGCATATAGGGGAATTTCAGGAAACAATTTCCTAACATCTATCATAGGATCGCAAACATAATCAAACACATGAATCATTCAATAGGGATTAGATGTAAAACCTTTGTAGGGTGATTTCCCTTTTTTATGCAAGCTTTGAAGATCCGAGAGCCCAAAGTGTTGCTCCTCTAATCAGTCCACGAGCACCAATTGAACACCAACGTTTGCTAGAACAGAAGAGAATATATTCTCTTGTTTTTGATGGTATAGGCGCCGATTTAGAGGGAATAGTTTAGGGTTTCACTTTCTCTCTCTTGTGAAAAGAAACTGCTTAATGAATTGATCACATAAATCCTAATATTATATCCTATTTATAATAGAAGAGTCATAGGCTAGTTAGGAGAACTAATTCTCCTCCTATTCCTCCTAATCCTAAATGGATTTGGATTGCTTTGTCCAACTTGTGCTACAATGTGTGACCTCATAGGATTAATTATTTAAGTTATAGGCCCAATCAATATTGTCTTATTAATCATATTTATTCTCTAGCAAGAAAATACGATTACTAAAATAACTAACTTTATTATCTTCATAATATCATTTCTATTTATATTTAATAATTATCGGGATGTCTAAGGACATATTCCTTCAATCTCCCACTTGTCCGAAGACAAGAGCGCAATGTTAAATTCCTTAAGTCACTTAATACCAAATTTGATAACACCATGTTATTCTCAAATTTATGTTCCTTGATTGCTGAGTTCGACCTGCTTAAATAACGATTAACTCTTTAATCCTATTCCGCATGGCCATGCAATTTTCCAGTTCTCGTTCATCAAGAGGCCCATACACCATTCTTATTTAATAGGAGGACTTATCCACTCTTGTATGACCATAACTCCCACTCAATTCTTAGCCCACCTGATCACTGCCTTAATAACCTCCTTTTACGGCGCGACGTTTAACAACGTCAAGGTTAAACTAATTATATTGTAGTTATTAAGACATATTGATCATGTCTAAGGAATCCACTAAATATAGTAGTTCGATTCTACTTTTACAATCTAATTAGTCTCAATGTATCAAGTATACATCCATATAATCAATTAGACATCTCTATATAGCCCATGAAACTGCGCTATCAATTAATTATATACAAGTCTTATAAATAAATCATTTATGTCCAATTTACTGATTTAGACTAGGGACTTTAAATAAATTGTGATTTCAGTTCACTTTATAGGGTTCCATTATCAAAACGTTTTTGATAATCCTATTTGAAAACACAAATTATTTGGACATTTTATTTAATACTAAACCAAACAATTAAATAAGAAACGAATTTTTATTCATAAACATTAAAAGCATAATAAATGTCTTTACAATTGTAAACATGAAGTAAACAACCTAAAACCATTCTCCCATATGCTTAAACCCCATAGATCTAGTATGACACTCATGCTTAGGTTGAGCAAGCGGTTTAGTCAGAGGATCTGCTATATTATCCTCAATATAAACCTTGCTTAATTTTACATCCTCTCTTCCAACGATTTCTCGAATCAGATGGGATTTCCTGAGCACATGTTTAGACCTTTTATGCGATATGAGTTCCTTATACTGAGCAATGGAACCATTTTTGTCACTATACAAATCAATGCCATTCTCAATGCTAGAAACTAAACCAAGCTCACTAATGAACTTTTTGATCCAAACAACTTCTTTTGCTGCATCAGCGACTGCAATATACTCAGCCTCTGTTGTAGAATCCGTGATGGTACTCTACTTAGAGCTCTTCCAGCTCACAGCTCCTCCATTGAGACAAAATATGAAACCAGATTGAAATCGGAAATCATCTTTGTCATTCTGGAAGCTTGCATCGGTGTATCCAGTAACAACCAACTCATAATCTCCACCATAAACCAAAAAATTATCCTTTGTCCTTCGCAAGTACTTAAGGATGTTTTTCGCTGCAATCCAGTGCTCATCTGCTGGATTTGACAGGTATCTACTGCATATACTCAAAGCATATACAACATCCGGTCGAATGTATATCATGGCATACATAATAGATCCTACTACAGAAGCATAGGGAACATTTCTCATACACTTGACCTCATCAGGATTCGAAGGGCACTGAGTCTTGCCAAGTGTTATGCCATGTTGCATGGGAATGAAACCTCTTTTGGAGTTTTCCGGCTTATACCTTGCAAGAGCCTTATCAATATAAGTCTCTTGAATAAGTCTAATCAGCCTTTTCGATCCATCTCAATAGATCTTTATTCCTATATGTACTCTGTCTCTCCTAGATCTTTCATAGAGAATTTTTTTTTAAGCCATTACTTCACCGACTCAAGCATGGTTTTATCATTTCCTATGAGAAGTATGTCATCCACATACAAGACCAGAAAAGTAATACTACTCCCACTTAACTTCTTGTATACACAAGATTCCTCTTCATTTCTGAGAAAGCCAAATTTCTTGACTGCCTCATCAAATCTGAGGTTTCAACTCCTTGATGCTTGCTTTAGTCCATAAATGGACTTCTTAAGCTTGCATACCCTCCCTAGATTTTCTAGATCTTCAAAACCTTGAGGTTGTGTCATGTACACATCCTCTTTCAAGAACCCATTCAAGAAAGCAGTTTTGACATCCATCGGCCATATTTCATAGTCATGAAAGGCAACAATTGCAAAGATTATCCTAATGGACTTCAGCATGGCTACGGGTGAGAAGGTTTCATCATAGTCAATACCATGAATTTGTTTGAAACCTTTTGCCACTGTAAGCGTGTTTTTATTTCGGCTACGCAGGATGAGCGCGTATTGGATTTGACTACTCCACTATAAAGGTTTTATTGAAAATTGTTTTGAAAGAAGTCGCCAACAATTCTTTTCCGGAAGAATCATAAACCTAATTGGATATGGGAAAACCGTAGGGACAAATTATCCAATGTAGATTTCCCCATCTAGACTCCGTATATGGTCAGAATGAACCAAAGATTGAGTTTGGGGGTGAGGGTACAATACGGTCAGGAACTATATTGCCCTTTGCTGGCCTCTACTAAATATCGATTCATTACATACTTTATGCCAAAGAATAATCATATAATATTTTGGAATAATTGTCCATAATAAGTCAACCTTTGTCCCATCCGTTAAAAATAAGTCATCTTTTGATTATATCCTGAATAAGTCTTTCTTTAGTACTTATCAATTTTAAACAAGTTAAATTACAAATAATCTGACTTTTTTCTTTCTTTTTTGTAATTTTTAATTTCTTTTCGTTTTCTCTCTCATCCCTTTGAAGAGTTACACATATCATACTTAAGCAGTTTAATAAGTTAACAACAAGCAAGGACTTGTTAAAAACAGATTGGTATTAAAGGTTGACTTATTCAAGGATAATCAAAAGGTTGACTTATTTTTAGCGGATGGCCTAAATGTTGACTTATTCTTGACAATTTTTCCTAATATTTTTATACACCCTAAAAATCATTAGTCTAAGTTGGTTTAGGTTACACATAAAAGACTATATTACAAGGTTCCTAGTAGGTTTTCCAAATTATCTGAATTAATTAGAACGGTTCTTTAAGTCTTTATTAGCAAAAATAACATGTGGGTGATAAAAAAGCGTGTAGGACTGTAGACACATAATCGTGTCTCCCCGTTTAGTACTCTATGATGACTAATACCCTGTTCCAATTGGTCCGAATCGAGGAAAGAATAAAGAACGAATCTAAAATAAAATGTTTTAAGCCCAAAACCATTTTCTAACTCTTTTTTTAAAAAAACCAATCTTTGAAAACCTTTTAAAATAGTTTTTATGAAAGCCCAATTTATAAAACCCCTTTTCTAGCCCAAATTAATTAATAGAAATAATTAATTTTATTGATTAGTTTTGATAATAAAAATATCTTTTTATAAAAAATCATCTTTTTCCAAAGTGATTTCAAATATTTTTATCTAACTATTTTATAAAAATCTTTTTAGAGACTCAATTATTTTCAAAAACCTATTGCAACTCAACTACCTAAACGGCTAAACCTACCTACACTATATAATATCTCCCTCCTAACAATTCAGAAATCATCTGGTGCCTCAAAACTTACACGGCAATCTCTTCACTCTGATAATCCACGGCTAACTTTTCTTCAGCTCATATAATTACCTCACCTCACAACTCCTCTCATCTCACCTCCTGACACTACAGATCTCCCATTACCTCTTCTATTGCTATCCAGGCCAATCACCACCCTTGATCTCTATCATCATCAACCTTCATCACTTCTCGCCTAACAACTCTACTGCTACCTTACATTAACACCCCCACCATAATCTTGCCGCCTAATACTAATCATCAGTACAATATCCTACATCCTCCATACACCGAACAACTATAAACTAATCTAATATAAACCTTCGTCCTCGTCATCACCGTACAACATACAACTCTTGCAAAACAAACAAATCAATATCCTTCAACAAATACATACAACGCATGCAACCTATTTTCTAAAGATAACAACTTTTTTTAAGGCTCGTTCCCACGTTCAATTTCCAAGATCCGTACAAATCAACGACCCCGGACGGTGGTATAATTTCTGAGGGATAACGATCTTTCTTTATTTTCTTTATTTATTTTTATTATTTTCTTGAAGTTACTAACATTTTATTTATGATGTAGATTGTTAACTCGTCCCTGCGACTGTAAGTATTGTATATATTATAATAACTCCCTACAATATTTTCTTTTCTTATTTTTATTTCTTTTCATACATTATTATACGCCTGCCTGCCTTGTTCTATGCATATTATGTGATTGTCCTACTTTATTGCTTTTATCACCCACATGTTATTTTTGCTAATCAAAGACCTAAAAAATTGTTCTAACATTAATCAGATTAATTTGGACCACCTGCTAGGTTCCCTGTAATATTGGTTGCATAATAACATGTCACTAAAAGTTAGTCTTTTTATGTGTTTCTTGAACCTACTTAGACAAAATATTTTTAGGGTGCTTTAAAACATTATTTGATTATTCTTTGGCATAAAATCTGCAATGAATCGATATTTAGTAGAGGCCAACTCTTGGCGAATGTGGTTCATTATGACTATATTCGTACCCTCACCCCCGAACTCAATCTTTGGTTCATTTTGACCATCTATGGAGTCAGATTGGGGAAATCTACAATGGATAATTTGTCCCTATGTTTTTCCCATATCCAATTAGGTTTATGATTCTTCCTAAAAAGAATTGTTGGCGACTTCTTTCAATACAAAACACTTTTCAATAAAACCTTAACAGTGGGGTAGTCAAATATAATACGCGCTCACACCGCGTAGGCGAAATAAAAACACGCCTACAATTTGGCGACTTCACTGGGGAGGATTTTAAAAAATTAATTATTTAAATGAGTGGGTGAAACTTGAAAAATACGATTCATTCTTATTTTTATGCCTTTGAATAATATATTGTTTTGCATATGCATGGCAACTGTTCAGCCACCATAAGGACAATCTACCTTGCCTCATTAGCACATGTTCTATGTGTGAGGTCACCCCCGAGGGGATTGCGCTTTGTCCTTCCAAAAGCTTCCCGAGCGATAGTGTTGGATCTCAGTCATAAGCAAACCTACCCAACTATGGCATTGTTCTCTTGTTCCTGACTTGTGACTGGAGTGCGTCTTGCACGTGGCCACCTCTTTAAGCAGGGGTACGAAGCATGGGATCAATCTTTTAGTCATAGACCCTTTCAGCCTTAACCTAAACTTGACCAATAGTTGAATGTAGAACTGGACTTTAGGTTGAGAACTTTTCCATCCATGTTATATGACATTTGCCTGTGATTGCAATTCTTGTATGCTATTATTATGTCAAATTGTCATTATTATGCGTCGTTCCTAAAACCGCGCCTAAAAACAAGAAAAAATCATCAATTGGCCAATTCGTCGCCTAAATCCCCGAAAAACGTGTCGAGGAGTAGTGCGTCAAGCGCATCAAATTGCGCCTGGCGCACCATTCCCGTGCCAGACGCACGGATGTGCACCGCGCGCAGCAATGCTGCGTGGCACGCAGTCTGTGCTTCGCACGCTTTTCGTCAATTTAGCTGTCGTAATTGTCAATCCTACGTTCAGTCCTATGTGCGTCTGTCTATCTGCATCCGCGTGATACATGGTCATTCTAGGAGTCTCACCTAATCAAACATTCAAAAATCAGTCTCTTCATGCAAGGTCGAGTCTGTCCTAAAAAGTGCATCTAAAATGGTCATTGTAGAGTTAGAGTCATCATGCATGTCTACCTCTTCCCACTTTCTCCCTGCTGTTCAACTAATCTTCCATGTCAATCCTACCTTACCATATTCAATCAAATTTCTAAATCTTACATTTTTTTCAAAATCAATCCTACACCGTCTTCTATTCTACCTTTTCAAAAAAGCATTTACTAATCATGATCATACAGAACATTGGCAAAAATATTTTTCAAAATTAATCCATCATCTTTTCCTAACGAATGATAAAACAAGGGGTTCCTTTCAAAAACAAATTTCGAAAATTCTAAGCCCAATCCAAACACCTTCATCGAATCCAATCCAATCAATCCGATTCACTTGCATTCATTCTAGGCCCATGTGTATTAGAGTCCATTTTGCATTCATATAGGGTCCATCTAATTCGAGTCCATGCATTCATTGGAGTCCATCCTAGGCCCATATAAGTCTAGCTCATGTCAAATCTAGGTTCATTTGCATCTTTACGTGAACCCTAGTTTATGTCAAGCCAGTCCAAATCTAGTCTCAGTCCATTCCATTCTAAGTCCAATCCTAGTCTATCTCCACTGTCAAACCCATATGCATCTCCAAGTCTATATCAAATCCATATGTGAATCTAATCCAATCTTAGGTCCATTTAGGCCCAATTCATTCCCTAGTCAGTCTACGGACTATAAAAGCTCAGTCTTAGGACTATTAAAGTCAGTCTTTGAACAATAAAGTCAGTCTTTGGACTATAAAAGTCAGTCTACGGACTTTAAAAGCTCAGTCTTAGGACTATAAAGTCAGTCTACGGACTATAAAAGCTCAGTCTTAGGACTATAAAATTTCCCTAGGTCTAGTTTGCATTATATGTAAACCCTCGTCAGTCTACGGACTATAAAAGCTCAGTCTTAGGACTATAAAAGCTCAGTCTTAGGACTATAAAGTCAGTCTACGGACTATAAAAGTTCAGTCTTAGGACTATAAAGTTTCCCTAGGTCTAGTTTACATTATATGTAAACCCTAGTCAGTCTACGGACTATAAAAGCTCAGTCTTAGGACTATAAAAGCTCAGTCTTAGGACTATAAAGTCAGTCTACGGACTATAAAAGTTCAGTCTTAGGACTATAAAGTTTTCCTAGGTCTAGTTTGCATTATATGTAAACCCTAGTCAGTCTACGGACTATAAAAGCTCAGTCTTAGGACTATAAAGTCAGTCTACGGACTATAAAAGCTCAGTCTTAGGACTATAAAGTCAGTCTACGGACTATAAAAGTTCAGTCTTAAGACTATAAAATTTCCCTAGGTCTAGTTCGCATTATATGTAAACCCTAGTCAGTCTACGGACTATAAAAGTCAGTCTTCGGACTATAAAAGTTCATCCCCTAGGTCTAGCGAAGCTAGCATAGGCAATCATTCAGTCTGCTTGCATAGTCCAGTCCAGTCCAGTCCATGTCTGCATTTGCATATAGTTAGGCCCATGTCTCCATCATGGTCAAGTCTATACCAGTCCAAAACCCATAACCATTCTCATTTCAAAATCACTTTCCATTTTCATTTCCCATTTTTATTTCCATTTCCACTTCTCATTTCTCCTATTTCCATTTCTCATCTCCATTTCTCATTTCGAAAACATTATTTCTTAAAATTCACGAGGTCCATTCCATTTCTGTTCAGGGTAGGTCGTGAGATTATAACATGGCAACGTCCAACAGCGAGGCAACATGGTCAACCTACTCCTAGACTCGTCAAGCGCATCACAACTCCTCTTATCTCAGCTCCTGACACTACAGATCTCCCATTACCTCTTCTATTGCTATCCAGGTCAATCACCACCCTTGATCTCTATCATCATCAACCTTCATCACTTCTCGCCTAACAACTCTACTGCTACCTTACATTAACACCCCCACCATAATCTTGCCGCCTAATACTAATCATCAGTACAATATCCTACATCCTCCATACACCGAACTACTATAAACTAATCTAATATAAACCTTCGTCCTCGTCATCACCGTGTAGGGTTCAAAGATTAATCGGGACCGGATAAATTCCGGGTTTTGGGTCGGTCCGGTCCAAACCGGAAAATTATTCCGGTCGGACCGGAATTTCTGAGTTTTTAGTAAAAAAAAAAAGTTTATATGTTAAAAAAGTTAAAAAGGTAGTAAAAAGTTAGAAATTTAAAACAACTATTTATAAACTTTAGAAATATTGTTATTTATATTATCAAAATTTTAATATATCTAATTTATAAATATTTTTAAATCAAATAAAAAATATTTTTAAAAAAAAAAAAAAAATTAAAATAAGTCAATATCCGGTTCAGTCAATTTTCGGATTCCGGTCCACCGGTCCAGCCGGTTCCGGTCCGGTCCTGGACCGGTGAACACCCCTAAATTCACCGTACAACATACAACTCTTGCAAAACAAACCAATCAATATCCTTCAACAAATACATACAACGCATACAACCTATTTTCTAAAGATAACAACTTTTTTTAAGGCTCGTTCCCACGTTCAATTTTCCAAGATCCGTACAAATCAACGACCCCGGTCGGTGGTATAATTTCTGAGGGTCAAATAAATTAACGATCTTTCTTTATTTTCTTTATTTATTTTTATTATTTTCTTGAAGTTACTAACATTCTATTCATGATGTAGATTGTTAACTCGTCCCTGCGACTGTAAGTATTTTATATATTATAATAACTCCCTGTAATATTTTCTTTTCTTATTTTTATTTCTTTTCATACATTATTATATGCCTGCCTGCTTGTTCTATGCATATTATGTGATTGTCCTACTTTATTGCTTTTAGCACCCATATGTTATTTTTGCTAATCAAAGACCTAAAGAATTGTTCTAATATTAATCAGATTAATTTGGACCACCTGCTAGGTTCCCTGTAATATTGGTTGCATAATAACTTGTCACTAAAAGTTAGTCTTTTTATGTGTTTCTTGAACGTACTTAGACTAAATATTTTTAGGGTGCTTTAAAACATTATTTGATTATTCTTTGGCTTAAAATCTGCAATGAATCGATATTTAGTAGAGGCCAACTCTTGGCGAATGTGGTTCATTATGACTATATTCGTACCCTCACCCCCGAACTCAATCTTTGGTTCATTTTGACCATCTATGGAGTCAGGTTGGGGAAATCTACATTGGATAATTTGTCCCTATGTTTTTCCCATATCCAATTAGGTTTATGATTCTTCCTAAAAAGAATTGTTGGCGACTTATTTCAATACAAAACACTTTGCAATAAAACCTTACCAGTGGGGTAGTCAAATATAATATGCGCTCACACCGCGTAGGCGAAATAAAAACACGCCTACAATTTGGCGACTTCACTGGGGAGGATTTTAAAAAATTAATTTTTTAAATGAGTGGGTGAGACTTGAAAAATACGATTCATTCTTATTTTTATGCCTTTGAATAATATACTGTTTTGCATAAGCATGGCTACTGTTCAGCCACCATAAGGACAATCTACCTTGCCTCATTAGCACATGTTCTATGTGTAAGGTCACCCCCGAGGGGTTTGCGCTTTGTCCATCGAAAAAGCTTCCTGAGCGATAGTGTTGGATCTCAGTCATAAGCAAACCTACCCAACTATGGTATTGTTCTCTTGTTCCTGACTTGAGATTGCAGTGCGTCTTACATGTGGCCAACTCTTAAAGCACGGGTACGAAGCGTGGGATCAATCTCTTTGTCATAGACCCTTTCAGCCTTAACCTAAACTTGACCAATAGTTGAATGTAGAACTGGACTTTAGGTTGAGAACTTTTCCATCCATGTTATATGACATTTGCCTGTGATTGCAATTCTTGTCTGCTATTATTTTGTCAAATTGTCATTATTTTGCGTCGTTCCTAAAACCGCGTCTAAAAACAAGAAAAATTCATCAATCGGCCAATTCGGCGCCTAAATCACCGAAAAACGTGTCGGGGAGTAATGCGCCAAGCCCATCAAATTGCGCCTGGCGCACCATTCCCGCGCCAGACGAGCGGCTGTGCGGCACGCAGTCTGTGCTTCGCACGCTCTTCGTCAATTTAGCCATCGTAATTGTCAATCCTACGTTCAGTCCTATGTGCGTCTGTCTATCTGCATCCGCGTGATACATTGTCATTCTAGGAGTCTCACCTAATTAAACATTCAAAAATCAGTCTCTTCATGCAAGGTCGAGTCTATCCTAAAAAGTGCATCTAAAATGGTCATTGTAGAGTTAGAGTCATCATACATGTCTACCTCTTCCCTCTTTCTCCCTGATGTTCAACTAATCTTCCCTCTCAATCCTACCTTACATCTTACATTTTTTTTCAAAATCAATCCTACACCCTCTTCTATTCTACTTCTTTCAAAAAAGTATTTACTAATCATCATCATACAGAACATTGGCAAAAATATTTTTTTCAAAATTAATCTATCCTCTTTTCCTAACAAACGATAAAACAAGGGGTTCCTTTCAAAAACAAATTTCGAAAATTCTAAGCCCAATCCAAACACCTTCATCGAATCCAATCCAATCAATCCGATTCACTTGCATTCATTCTAGGCCCATGTGCATTAGAGTCCATTTTGCATTCATATAGGGTCCATCTAATTCGAGTCCATGCATTCATTGGAGTCCACCCTAGGCCCATATAAGTCTAGCTCATGTCAAATCTAGGTTCATTTGCATCTTTACGTGAACCCTAGTTTATGTCAAGCCAATCCAAATCTAGTCTCAGTCCATTCCATTCTAAGTCCAATCCTAGTCTATCTCCACTGTCAAACCCATATGCATCTCCAAGTCTATATCAAATCTATATGTTAATCTAATCCAATCTTAGGTCCATTTAGGCCCAATTCATTCCCTAGTCAGTCTACGGACTATAAAAGCTCAGTCTTAGGACTATTAAAGTCAGTCTTTGGACTATAAAGTCAGTCTTTGGACTATAAAAGTCAGTCTACGGACTATAAAGTCAGTCTACGGACTATAAAAGCTCAGTCTTAGGACTATAAAGTCAGTCTACGGACAATAAAAGCTCAGTCTTAGGACTATAAAGTCAGTCTACGGACTATAAAAGCTCAGTCTTAGGACTATAAAGTTTCCCTAGGTCTAGTTTGCATTATATGTAAACCCTAGTCAGTCTACGGACTATAAAAGCTCAGTCTTAGGACTATAAAAGCTCAGTCTTAGGACTAAAAAGTCAGTCTACGAACAATAAAAGTTCAGTCTTAGGACTATAAAGTTTCCCTAGGTCTAGTTTGCATTATATGTAAGGATTTTTTGATTTTTACCACCTTTTAAAATCACCATTTTTAAGATAACCACCTTATAAGTTAATTGTTTTAAATAACCACCTTATATGACCTAAATCCTTTTAAATACATACCAATTGGCAGATTTCGTCCAAGAAATCGGTCTTAAATAAGGGTTTAAACCTTAAATACATTCTAGTGAATAAAGGTGGAGGTGATGAAATCGTTCTTAAACCCTTTTTGAGGATGATTTCCTTGACGAAATCTGTTGATTGGTAGGTATTTAAAAGGATTTAGGTCATATAAGGTGGTTATTTAAAACAATTAACTTATAAGGTGGTTATCTTAAAAATGGTGATTTTATAAGGTGGTTAAAGTCAAAAAATCCTATATGTAAACCCTAGTCAGTCTACGGACTATAAAAGCTCAGTCTTAGGACTATAAAGTCAGTCTACGGACTATATAAGTTCAGTCTTAGGACTGCAAAATTTCCCTAGGTCTAGTTCACATTATATGTAAACCCTAGTCAGTCTACGGACTATAAAAGTCAGTCTTCGGACTATAAAAGTTCATCCCCTAAGTCTAGCGAAGCTAGCATAGGCATTCATTCAGTCTGCTTGCATAGTCCAGTCCAGTCCAGTCCATGTCTGCATTTGCATATAGTTAGGCCAATGTCTCCATCATGGTCAAGTCTATACCAGTCCAAAACCCATAACCATTCTCATTTCAAAATCACTTTCCATTTTTATTTCCATTTCCATTTCCACTTCACATTTCTCCTATTTCCATTTCTCATCTCCATTTCTCATTTCGAAAGCATTATTTCTTAAAATTCACGAGGTACATTCGATTTCTGTTCAGGACAGGTCGTGAGATTATAACTTGGGAACATCCAACAGCGAGGCAACAAGGTCAACCTACTCCTAGACTCGTCAAGCGCATCACAACTCCTCTCATCTCAGCTCCTGACACTACAGATCTCCCATTACCGCTTCTATTGCTCTCCAGATCAATCACCACCCTTGATCTCTATCATCATCAACCTTCATCACTTCTCGCCTAACAACTCTACTGCTACCTTACATTAACACCCCCACCATAATCTTGCCGCCTAATACTAATCATCAGTACAATATCCTACATCCTCCATACACCGAACTACTATAAACTAATCTAATATAAACCTTCGTCCTCGTCATCACCGTACAACATACAACTCTTGCAAAACAAACAAATCAATATCCTTCAACAAATACATACAACGCATGCAACCTATTTTCTAAAGATAACAACTTTTTTTAAGGCTCGATCCCACGTTCAATTTTCCAAGATCCGTACAAATCAACGACCCCGGACGGTGGTATAATTTCTGAGGGTCAAATAAATTAACGATCATTCTTTATTTTCTTTATTTATTTTTATTATTTTCTTGAAGTTACTAACATTCTATTCATGATATAGATTGTTAACTCGTCCCTGCGACTGTAAGTATTTTATATATTATAATAACTCCCTGCAATATTTTCTTTTCATATTTTTATTTCTTTTCATACATTATTATATGCCTGCATGCTTGTTCTATGCATATTATGTGATTGTCCTACTTTATTGCTTATCACCCACATGTTATTTTTGCTAATCAAAGACCTAAAGAATTGTTCTAATATTAATCAGATTAATTTGGACCACCTGCTAGGTTCCCTGTAATATTGGTTGCATAATAACTTGTCACTAAAAGTTAGCCTTTTTATGTGTTTCTTGAACCTACTTAGACTAAATATTTTTAGGGTGCTTTAAAACATTATTTGATTATTCTTTGGCTTAAAATCTGCAATGAATCGATATTTAGTAGAGCCAACTCTTGGCGAATGTGGTTCATTATGACTATATTCGTACCCTCACCCCCGAACTCAATCTTTGGTTCATTTTGACCATTTATGGAGTCAGGTTGGGGAAATCTACATTGGATAACTTGTCCCTATGTTTTTCGCATATCCAATTAGGTTTATGATTCTTCCTAAAAAGAATTATTGGCGACTTCTTTCAATACAAAATACTTTTCAATAAAACCTTAACAGTGGGGTAGTCAAATATAATACGCGCTCACACCGCGTAGGCGAAATAAAAACACGCCTACAATTTAGCGACTTCACTGAGGAGGATTTTAAAAAATTAATTTTTTAAATGAGTGGGTGAGACTTGAAAAATATGATTCATTCTTATTTTTATGCCTTTGAATAATATACTGTTTTGCATAAGCATGGCTACTGTTCAACCACCATAAGGACAATCTACCTTGCCTCATTAGCATATGTTCTATGTGTGAGGTCACCCCCGAGGGGTTTGCGCTTTGTCCTTCCAAAAAGCTTCCTGAGCGATAGTGTTGGATCTTAGTCATAAGCAAACCTACCCAACTATGGCATTGTTCTCTTGTTCCCGACTTGAGACTGGAGTGCGTCTTACACGTGGCCACTTCTTTAAGCAGGGGTACGAGGTGTGGGATCAATCTCTTAGTCATAGACCCTTTCAGCCTTAACCTAAACTTGACCAATAGTTGAATGTAGAACTGGACTTTAGGTTGAGAACTTTTGCATCCATGTTATATGACATTTGCCTGTGATTGCAATTCTTGTCTGCTATTATTTTGTCAAATTGTCATTATTATGCGTCGTTCCTAAAACCGCGTCGAAAAACAAGAAAAATTCATCAATCGGCCAATTCGTCGCCTAAATCCCCGAAAAACGTGTTGGGGAGTAGTGCGCCAAGCGCATCAAATTGCGCCTGGTGCACCATTCCCGCGCCAAACGCGCGGCTGTGCGGCACGCAGTCTGTGCTTCGCACGCTTTTCGTCAATTTAGCCGTCGTAATTGTCAATCCTACGTTCAGTCCTATGTGCGTCTGTCTATCTGCATCCGTGTGATACATGGTCAATCTAGGAGTCTCACCTAATTAAACATTCAAAAATCAGTCTCTTCATACAAGGTCGAGTTTGTCCTAAAAAGTGCATCTAAAATGGTCATTGTAGAGTTAGAGTACAGTCATCATACATGTCTACCTCTTCCCACTTTCGCCCTGCTGTTCAACTAATCTTCCCTGTCAATCCTACCTTACATCTTACATTTTTTTTCAAAATCAATCCTACACCCTCTTCTATTCTACTTTTTTCAAAAAAGCATTTACTAATCATCATCATACAGAACATTGGCAAAAATATTTTTTTTCAAAATTAATCCATCCTCTTTTCCAAACAAATGATAAAACAAGGGGTTCCTTTCAAAAACAAATTTCGAAAATTCTAAGCCCAATCCACACACCTTCATCGAATCCAATCCAATCAATCCGATTCACTTGCATTCATTCTAGGCCCATGTGCATTAGAGTCCATTTTGCATTCATATAGGGTCCATCTAATTCGAGTCCATGCATTCATTAGAGTCCATCCTAGGCCCATATAAGTGTAGCTCATATCAAATCTAGGTTCATATGCATCTTTACGTGAACCCTAGTTTATGTCAAGCCAGTCCAAATCTAGTCTCAGTCCATTCCATTCTAAGTCCAATCCTAGTCTATCTCCACTGTCAAACCCATATGCATCTCCAAGTCTATATCAAATCTATAAGTTAATCTAATCCAATCTTAGGTCCATTTAGGCCCAATTCATTCCCTAGTCAGTCTACGGACTATAAAAGCTCAGTCTTAGGATTATTAAAGTCAGTCTTTGGACTATAAAGTCAGTCTTTGGACTATAAAAGTCAGTCTACGGACTATAAATGCTCAGTCTTTGGACTATAAAGTCAGTTTACGGACAATAAAAGCTCAGGCTCAGGACTATAAAGTCAGTCTACGGACTATAAAAGCTCAGTCTTAGGACTATAAAGTTTCCCTAGGTCTAGTTTGCATTATATGTAAACCCTAGTCAGTCTACGAACTATAAAAGCTCAGTCTTAGTACTATAAAAGCTCAGAAGCCCCCACTTTGACAGAGGATTAGGAAACCGATAGTCAAAGTATACGGTGTCGGGAAGGAGAACGATTCTAAACGCTCTGCAGTTTAGAACTGATTTATATACGTCGGTCTCTGCAAAATAAAGTTAGTATGCAGGACTATAACTACAAGCAATCTGATTACCTGCAGAAGAAGATGTTAGCAAATAGGTGCTAACAACTCAGATAAGCACATAATGATGCAATAATGCAAACTTAGACTATCTAAGGATGCATGAGACGCTATGTAAGGATTACGGTTATGCAAAGCTAAGGGATGACACGTCATGCAAGGTCAGGGTTATGCAAGACTAGAATGCAAGGTCAGGGTTATGCAAGACTAGAATGAAAGTCAGGATTTTACAAGGCTAGAAGATGTGTAGAATGATAGAATGATTAGAAATGAATAGATTGATTTTCGAAAATCATTTTTAGTAAATAATCGGGGTCCGTAAACGAGGTTTGTGGATTACAACTCTTCAGGAGTTTGATTTGAATTGGAGGAACCACCACACATAGCAGGAAGCCCCCACTTTGGGTGAGCCTGCCTTAAATTAGGCTTGAGCCTTAATTGAAATGTACTTGATCTGATATTGAAATGTAGTTGATTTGTCTTGAACTTTAAAAGTTGTCACTATAGGCAAAGTCAAATATCGCCAGAAACCATGGAATTGTCAGAGAGTCCTTCAGGGAAAAGGAGAGTTTGGATTGAAAAATAAAAAGTTTAAATTTGTGACTTAAATAAATGTAGGTAGGAAAAAAGCTTTGACGAGGCTAGGTGCAGACTCGAGCGTATGTCGGGATCTAGAAAGAGCATGCTCCTGAACTCTAGAAAATCAAATTATTAGACCTTGACTAATTTATTTTATTGAATCGATTGGACCTCGAGATGAGGATTCCTACGTATCCTTACGGAATCAGACCATTCGTAGTTCAGGATCTGATTTCTCTTTATTTATTTTATAATTTTTTTTGTGCCCTAACTTTTGCCTAGGCCGCCCTTTCGGGTTTTCAACCTAGTGTGTTTGGACATACCTTGAAAGAGGAGTTAGGGTTGATGAAATGTTGAAAGGTTTAAGGCTTGAGGTTTAGATGAAGGTTTAATTGGTTGGGTGAGTGGAGGATCATGGATTTGGATTATATGGGTTAAAGGATTGCTGAATCGAAGAGATTTGAATGAAGGGTAGAACTTGTGTGCAAGCCCCCTAGCTTGACTTTTTATTTATTTGCCTTTGGCTTTTTCTTTTTGCACTTTTGTGCGTTTTACTTTTGCTTTTGATCTTTTTTTCCGCACTTTGAATTTTTTTTCACTTTTTTTGTTTTTGCCTGGCATTGATTTTTTTTATGTAGTAAGGCTTGCACACGAGTTATTGGTTTAGGGTATTGGAAGTTTTGAAGGATATTTTTGGAGCGTTGATTTTGAAAGGTTATTTGGCTACGGATCATGGAGATGGCTTATGGATGATGGCTTATGAACAGTAATGAAAGGGAGAGGGGAATAACTCCTGATCCAAATCATGTCCTTTTCTTTTCTTTTTTATTTTTAAGATCTCTTTTCATTATTATTAATCAAGTTCATTAGGTGATTTGAGTTTCATCATTGAATTAGAAGCATAAATAAAATGATTGAAGGCCAGTGAAAATGCAATTATTTTATGGATTAGAAATAAATAGAACAAGGCTTATTAGAAATAAAAACCTAAATGACATAGACTTGACAGGAAGGGAAATGAAGGAGCTAGGGGAGGGACTCTCTGACTCAACCTAGAAAAATAGCGTTAAATGACTATGCCCCAACATTATTTAGGCACTTCCCAAGGGGTTGCCGCTATTGTTGACTTTTGCTGCAGGCGGAATTGGCAATCTACCGTCTTCAACCATATCCTGCAGATGATGCTTCAAAGTCTAGCATTGTGATGTCATATCCCATTTCCTTGATGGTACTTACAGTAGGCATTAGGATTCCATTAGCTGGATCTTTTCTCAGCGACAGGGTCCGGAGTAGGGCCAATAGGCTGAAGTGCTCCTTTTGCATGAAGTCTCGTGAAGGCTTCTTATAGAGTCATGCCCAATGGAGTAAATGTCCTTTGAGGTCCCTGATAACCTCGCTTGTCAGTACGTAGTTAGGGCATTGATGTCGTTGCTTTTAGAGCTAGAAGGGTTGTTATTACTCTTCTTGAAAGAGTTATTGTTGTTGGAACCCTTGTTCTTGTTGGCTTGTACCTCTTCTTCAATCAGCAGGCCTACCTTATAGAGCTTCGTGAAAGACTCTATGGGTTGGAACTTGATATGATCCCCATACTTAGACTGCAGATTGCGGATCACCAGTCAGACTTGATCCTCCTGAGATGGCCTATTGGTCATTTCTGCAACTTTTTCCCTCCATCTGTTAAGGAAGGTGACGAAATCTTCATTGGAATTCTGTTTAGTCAATTCCAGCTCACGAAGGCTAATGAGAAGCTGAGTATTGTATATGTATTGCTTGTGGAACTCTTCTCTGATGTAGTCCCAGTCATTCAGCTTGGCTTTGTTCAGTGATCTGAACCATTTGGTTGGATGTGCATCCAAGGTTAAAGGAAAGACATAAGCAAACAAATCCTTGCTCATGCCCTTGAGAGCCATAGAGATGGAGATAGCTCTCAAGTGGTCATCTAGGTCTTCGACCCCCTTGAATTTTGGGAGGTCACCCAATGTTACCTTTTTAGGGAGTTTTTCCCTAAGTTTAGGATCAATCATGTCATTGCCATGAGCCTGACCCTCGAGCGCATGGATTGACTGGATCAATTGCTCGAGTTTCTCAAACCTCAGTTTTGTCTCGGTCTTGTCAGGAGGTGGTGGTGGCGGAGTAGTGTCATCTTGCGCTTCTTCCTCAGTCAGTTTCTCTCTCAGTGCCTTAATCTCATTGTCTTGTTCCACAAGACGATAGTTCATCAGTTGAAATTGGGCCATAATGGCACAGAGCTGTTCATTAGCGTCCCCCATTCAGCTGATGATTTAGAAGAGTTAGATGATTCTTCTGAAAATGTGAGGATGCGTTTGACGAGTTTGGGAGTAGGTTGACCTTGTATCCTTTCTGTCGGGCGTTCGCAAGTTACAATCTCACGATCCGTCCTGAACAGAAATCGAATGGACCTCGTAAATTTTAAGAAATGATGCTTTTAAAATGAGACATGGAAATGAGGGATGGAGAGATGGGAATGGAGATGGGAGATAAGAAATGAAGATGAAAGTGGAGATGGAAATGGAAAATGCTTAGAAATGGGTATGATTATGGTTATGATGGCGACATGGGCCTAACTATATGCATATCCAGATGTGGACTGGACTGGACTGGACTATGCAAGCAGACTAGACTAGACTCAGAATGATTGCCTATGCTAGCTTCGATAGACTTAGGGGGAATTCGCTTCGCCATACTTGATAATTTTGGGCCATTATGGACTTAGGGTAGACTAGCTTCACTAGACTCGAGGATTTAGACTGCTATAGATGTAAGATAAGAGTAGCTTCCCTAAACTCGGAGGGTGCATTTATGGTGTTAGGGGTGACTAGCTTCGCTAGGTCAATGGGTGCTGTTATGGTCTTAAAGGGTGACTAGTTTCGCTAGGTCAAGGTGCCGTTATGGACTTTAAGGGTCACGTTATGGTGTTAAGGGGTGCCATTATGGACTTACAGGGATGACTAGCTTCGCTAGGTCAAGGTGTCGTTATGGACTTAAAGGGTGTCGTTATGAACTTACAGGGATGACTAGCTTCGCTAGGTCAAGATGCCGTTATGGACTTAAAGGGCGTCGTTATGGACTTACAGGGTGCCGTTATGGACTTACAGGGATGACTAGTTTCGCTAGGTCAAGGTGCCGTTATGGACTTAAGGGGTGCTAGCTTCGCTAGACATAATGGTTTGGACTTCGTCCTATATAGTTTGGAATTGGACTTGATTAGACTTAGGAAATGAGTTGGGCCTTATATGGGCCTGATTTCGGACTTAGTCCTATATTGGTTTGACTTAGACTCTGAGATGCACATGGGCTTGATATTGGAAATGGACTAGGATTGGACTTAGAATAGAATAGACTGGGGTTAGACTTGGACTGGGCTTGACATAGACTAGGGTTTACATAAAAATGTAAATGGGCCTAGATTTGACTTGAACTAGACTTATATGGGCCTAAGATGGACTCTAATGCTAGCGGCCCAATATGAATGCATGGACTCAAATTTAGAAGGATCTAATATGAATGCAAAATGGACTCTAATGCATATGGACCTAGAATGAATGCAAGTGAATTGGATTGATTGGATTGGATTGAAGATGCTTGGAATGGGCTTAGAATTTCCGAATTTTTTTTTTAAAAGAACCCCTTGTTTTTTTTTATCTTTTGTTAGGAAAAGATGATGGATTAATTTGAAAATGTTTTTTTTTTAATAGGTGGCATGATGCTGTTTAGTAAATGCTTTTAAAAAAGAGTAGAATAGAAGACGGTGTAGGATTGATTTTGAAAAATGTAAGTTTTTGAAATTGGTGAATATGGTAAGATAAGATTGACGGGAAATATTTGTTGAGCAGCGGGGAGAAAGTGGGAAGAGGTAGACATGGATGATGATTCTAACTCTACATGACCATTTTTCCTACATGCACTTTTTAGGACAGACTCGACCTTGCATGAATAAACTTTTTTTCTTAATTAGGTGAGACTCCTAAAATGACCATTTTTTTACGCGAATGCAGACAGACAAATAAAGGGCCGAACATAGGATCGACCACCACGACGAATAAATCGAAGAAAAGCATGCGATGCACAGACTGTGTGCCGCGCGGCGCAAAGTTATGCGTTTGGCGCGTGAGTGGTGCGCCAGGCGCAACTTAATACGCTTGGCGCACTACTCCCTCGACATGTTTTTCGGGGATTTAGGCAAAGTTTTGGTCGATTGATGATTTTGTTTAGACACGATTTTAAGGAACGACGCATAGTAATGACGATTTGACAAGATAATTACTGGCAAAAATTGCAATCACAGGCAAATGTCATATAACATGGATGCAAAAGTTCCAACCTAAAGTCCAGTTCCATGTTTGAAACTATTGGTCAGGTTTAGGTTAAGGCTGAAAGGGTCCATGACTAAGAGATCGGTCTCACGCTTCATACCTTTGCTTAAAAAGGTGGCCACGTGTAAGACTCGCTCCAGTTCTCAAGTCAGGAACAAGAGAACAATGCCATGGTTGGGTAGGTTTGCTTATGACTAAGATCCAACAAAATCGCTCAAGAAGCTTTTTGGAAGGACAAAGCGCAAACCCCCCGGGGATGACCTCACACATAGAACATGTGCTAATAAGGCAAGGTAGATTGTCCTTATGGTGGCTGAACAATAGCTATGCATAAGCAAAACTGTATATTATTCAAAGACATAAAAGGAGAATGAATCTTATTTTTCAAGTTTCACCCACTCACTTAAAAAAAAATTAATTTTTTAAAATCCTGCCCAGTGAAGTCGCCAAATTGTAAGCGTGTTTTTATTTCGCCTACGCGGGATGAACGCGTATTAGATTTGACTACTCCACTGTAAAGGTTTTATTGAAAATTATTTTGAAAGAAATTGCCAACAATTCTTTTTAGGAAGAATCATAAACCTAATTGGATATGGGAAGACCATAGGGACAAATTATCCAATATAGATTTCCCCGTCTAGACTCCATATATGGTCAAAACGAACCAAAGATTGAGTTTGGGGGTGAGGGTACAATACGGTCAGGAACCATATTACCCATCGCTGGCCTCTACTAAATATCAATTCATTACAGTTTTTATGCCAAAGAATAATCATATAATATTTTTATACACCCTAAAAATAATTAGTCTAAGTTGGTTCAGGAAACACATAAAAGACTATTTTTTTAGTGACAAGTTATTAGGCAATCATATTACAAGGTTCGTAGCAGGTTGTCCAAGTTATCTGAATTAATTAGAACAATTCTTTAGGTCTTGATTAGCAAAATAACATGTGGGTGATAAAAAGCATGTAGAATGATCAGGTTGGCATGTGGTATACAAAGGCAAGAATAATAATAATATGAATATAAAATAAAGTATAGAAAAGGGGTTAGAATATACAATAGAATGATTATTACTTAAAGATCTACATCAGGAAATAAATTGTGAGTAACTTCAAAGCAATAAATAAAATTGATTATTCAAAGATCCTCAGGGATTATACCTATGCGGCTTAGATTGAAGAGCACAACGATCTTTAGGCAGAGCAATCGTGGAACCAGGAACGCAATATGATTAGGAACTGAAAATTGGTTGAAGTATTGAAAGTGTTTGAGTATTTGAGTACTTGGAGATTCGAAGTGTATTACGGAGATATTCATAAGTTTGTGTATGCGTAAAATAATAATCAAAAGCCGTCCGTAATTCGAGAAATCACGAGTATTTATAGGCAAAGAGAACCGGGCGCCTTACACAAGCCCTGCGCCAGGCGCAAGCCTACGTGGCAGGCGCAATGCCACGCGTCATGTGTAAACGCGTTTTTTAAATGATAGAAAAGAAAGGTTGTGTCTCACACAGGACTTGCGTCAGACGCATGACTCTGTGTGAGTCACAAATCCACGTGTCAGGCGCTCATTGGCTCGCCTGACGTGTTCTGGCCTATGCATTAGTGTAGGCGTGTTTTAATTTCGCCTACGCGGTGTGAGCGCGTATTAGATTTGACTACCCCACTGTTAAGGTTTTATTGAAAATTGTTTTGAAAGAAGTCGCCAACAATTCTTTTTAGGAAGAATCATAAACCTAATTGGATATAGGAAAATCATAGGGACAAATTATCCAATGTAGATTTCCCCGTCATGACTCCATAAATGGTCAAAGTGAACCAAAGATTGAGTTCGGGGGTGAGGGTACAAATATGGTCAAGAACCATATTGCCCATTGCTGGCCTTTACTAAACATCGATTCATTTGCAGATTTTATGCCAAAGAATAATCAAATAATATTTTTATACACCCTAAAAATACTTAGCCTAAATTGGTTCAGGAAACACATAAAAAGACGAATTTTAAGTGACATGTTATTATGCAATCAATATTACAGGGAACCTAGCAAGTTGTCCAAATTAATCTGATTAATATTAGAACAATTCTTTAGGTCTTTGATTAGCAAATATAAAATGTGGGTGATAAAAGCAGTAAAGCAGGACAATCATATAATATGCATAGAATGATCAGGCTGTCATATAATATATAAAGGCATTGAATAATAATTAAATAAAATAAAAGAAAGTATAGAAAAAGAGTTAGAATATACAGTATAGCGATTTTACATTAAAGTTCTACATCAGGAAAGAAAACTGTTAGTAACTTCAATATAAAAATAATTTATTTAAGGACGCTCAGGATTATACCGTGGCTTGGGTCTGCGAGATTGACAACCTTCGGGACGAGCAATCGTGAAGCCTGAAAATCTGAATGTCTGAAAGTATGTAGATTGAATGTATTTGTGTTTGAAAGTATGAGTTTTTGTAGGGAGATTTTGTAGTTCGTAGACAGAATTCGTAATTGTGTTCGTCGAGTGTTATATCAGAAATCCGTTCTTTAATCTGTACGGAAATCAGGCCTACTTATAAGGAAAACGGTACTGCGCCTCACGTGCTAGCTGCGCCTGACGCAGCTGACGTGGCAAGCGTATGACGCGGCACGACCAATAAAAAGTGTACACGTGGTACGCACTTTTAAAAAGATAATAAAGAAAATCCGCATCTCAAGCAGAGAGTCGCGCTTGACGCAGGACTCTGAATGAGTCAGAAATCCACGTGTCAAGTGCAGATTACTGACGCACGGACATGCGCCAAGCGCAGGTTGGTGTGCTAGGCGCACCAGCCTGGCTCCTGCCGTGCCTTTGCCAGCTTTATTTAAAATGTGTTTAAAAAGATTTCTTTTATCCTTTAATTACGGATATCTGATTTTACGGGATAAAATCTGATTTTAACTTATAAAAAATATCTTTTGAAAATATTTATTTATTAAAATAAATCAAATAATTGGGCTTTTTAAATAATTGGGCTCAAATACAATTAATTATCATGAATAATTAATTGGGCTTTAAAATAGGACTTTAACACTTTTCGAAATGGTTTTGAATGGCTCTTCGTACTGTTCTGCCCTTGGATCAGACCAATTAAGACCACGGTATGTTTCATCATCGGATCCTTAAATGGGGAGACACGATTATGTGTCTACAGAAGCCCCCACTTTGACTGAGGTTCAGGAAACCGATAGTCAAAGTATACGGTGTCGGGACGGAGAACGATTCTAAACGCTCTGCAGTTTAGAACTGATCTATAACTGCCGGTCTCTGCAAAACAAAGTTAGTATGCAGGACAATAACTACAAGCAATATGATTAACTGCAAGGAAAGATGTTAGGAGATGCAATAATGCAAACTTAGACTCTCTAAGGATGCATGAGACGCTATGCAAGGATTACAGTTATGCAAAGCTAAGGGATGACACGTCATGCAAGGTCAGGGTTATGCAGGACTAGAATGTATGTAATGCAATGCAAGGTCAGGGTTTTGCAAAGCTAGGATGCAAGGTCAGGATTTTTCAAGGCTAGAAGATGTATAGAATGATAGAATGATCAGAACTAGATTGAATGATTTTCGAAAATCGTTTTTAGTAAATAATCAGGGTTCGTAAACGAGGTCCACGGATTACAACTCTTCGGGAGTTTGATTTGAATTGGAGGAACCACCACACATAGGAAGCCCCAACTTTGGGTGAGCCTGCCTTGAATTAGGCTTGAGCCTTAATTAAAATGTACTTGATCTGATATTGAAACATAGTTGCTATGTCTTGAACATTGAAAGTTTTCACTGGGGATTGTTCTGGGGATTCTTCTTTGGGAAGTTGATATAGGCAAAGTCAGATATCGCCCGAAATCATGGAATTATGGGAGAGTCCTTCGGGGAAAAGGAGAGCTTGGATTGAAAAATAAAAGGTTTAAATTTGTGACTTAAATGAATGTAGGTGGGAAAAGGCTTTAACGAGGCTAGGTGCAGACTCGAGTCTATGTCAGGATCTAGAAAAAGTATGCTCCTAAATTCGAGAAAGTCAAATCATTTGATCATGACTAATTTTATTTTATTGAAGCGGTCGGACCTCGAGATGAGGATTCCTACGTATCCTTGCGGAATCAGACCATTCGTAGTTCCCGATCTGATTTCTTTTTTTCTTTTTTTCTTTTTTTTTTGTGCCCTAACTTTTGCCTAGGCCGCCCTTTCGGGTTTTCAAACTAGCGGGCTTGGACATACCTTGAAAAAGGAGTTATAGAAGGGTTGATGGATGGTTGAAAGGTTCAAGGGTTGAAGCTTTGATGACCGTTTAATTGGTTTGGCAAATGAAGAGTCATGGATTTGGATTAAAGGTTAAGGGTTTTGATGGATTGAAGGATTGGAATGAGGGGTAGAACTTGTGTGCAAGCCCCCTAGCTTGATCATTTATTTTGCCTTTGGTTCTTTCTTCTTTTTTTTTGCGTTTTCTCTTGCTTTTTTTTTTTTGCACTTTGATTTTTTTTATTTTGCCTGGCATTGATATTTTTTTGTGATTTAGTGAGGCTTGCACACAAGTTTGGTTTAGGGTATTGAAAGGTTTGAAGGTTATTTGTGGAGTTTTGAGTAATGGAGGGATTATTTGGCTAATGATGGTTTATGAAAGGATGGTTTGTGAATGGTAATAGAAGGGAGAGGGAAATAATTCCTGATCCAAAGTATGTCCTCTTCTTATTTTCTCTTTTTTTTTTTCAGATCCTTTTTTTATTATTATTGTTAGTCAAGTTCGTTAGGTGATTTAAGTTTCATCATTGAATTAGAAGCATAAATGAAATGATGGAAGGCCAATGAAAATGAAAAGAAAATGCGATTATTTTATTAATTGAAAATGAATGAAACAAGGCTGATAAACATTATAGTCCTAAAGAACATAGACTCGACGGGAAAGGAAATGAAGGAGCTAGGGGAGGGACTCTCCGACTCAACCTCGGAAACTAGCGTTAGATGACTAAGCCTCGACGTTGTTTAGGTGCTACCCAATGGGTTGCTGTTGTTGCTGACTTTTGCTGCAGGTGGAATCGGTAATCTACCGTCTTCAACCATATCCTGCAGGTGATTCTTTAAGGTCCAGTACGCAGATGTTGGGTGTCCATTCCCTTGGTAGGGCCAATAGGCTGAAGTGCCCCCCTTGCATGAAGTCTAGTGAAGGCTTCTTCTAAGGACATGCCCAAAGGTGCGAATGTTCTTTGAGGCTTTTGATAGCCTCTCTTTTCAGCAGCTATGGCATTGACCTCATTGCTTTTGGAGTTAGAAGGGCCATTGTTACTCTTCTTGAAAGAGTTGTTGTTGTTGTTTGAACCCTTGTTCTTGTTGGCCTGTATCTCTTCTTCAATCAGTAGGCCTACCTTATAGAGCTTCGTGAAAGACTCTATAGGTTGGAACTTGATATGATCCCCATACTTCGGCTGCAGGTTATGGATCACCAGTCGGACCTGATCCTCCTGAGATGGCCTGTTAATCATTTGTGCTGCTTTGTCCCTCCATCTGTTAAGGAAGGTGACGAAGTCTTCGTTGGAGTTTTGTTTAGTTAATTCCAACTCACGAAGGCCAATGGGAAGCTGAGTATTGTAGATGTATTGTTTATGGAACTCTTCTCTGATATATAGTCCCAGTCATTCAGCTTGGCCTTATTCAGTGACCTGAACCACTTGGATGGATGTGCATCCAATGTTAAAGGAAAGACATAAGCAAACAGGTCCTTGCTCATGCCGTTGAGAGCCATAGAGAGGGAAAACGCTCTCAAGTGGTCACCTGGGTCTTCGACCCCCTTGAATTTTGGGAGATCACCCAATATTACCTTTTTAGGGAGTTTCTCCCTTAGTTCAGGATCAATGATGTCATGGCCATGAGCCTGACTCTCGAGTGCAGGAATTGACTGGATCAATTGCTCGAGTTTTTCGAACCTCAGTTCTGTGTTGGTTTTGATCGATGGTGGAGTGTCGCCTTGCTCGTCCTCCTCAGTGAGCTTCTCGCTTAGTGCTTTGATCTCTTTGTCTTGTTCCTTAAGACGAGAGTTCATCAGTGTGAGTTGAGCCATAATGGCACTAAATTGTTTATTAGTATCCCCTATTTCGGATGATGATTTAGAAGAGTCGAAGGATTCGTCTGAAAAAGTGAGGATGCGCTTGACGAGCCTGGGAGTAGGTCGACCTTGTTGCCCCGTTGTTAGGCGTTCCCAAGTTATAATCTCATGATCTGTCCGGAACATAAATAGAATGGACCTCGTAAATTTTTAGGAATGACACTTTCGAAATGAGAAATGGAGATGAGAAATGGGAAATGGAAGTGGAAATGGAAATGAAAACGGGAAATGAAAGTGGAAAGAGATTTTGAAATGGAAATGGAAATGGTTATGGGTTTGGACTACTATAGACTTGACCATGATGGAGACATGGGCCTAACTATATGCAAATGCAGACATGGACTGGACTGGACTGTGCAAGCAGAATGGACTCTACGATTGGGTTTAGGAGAGACTAGACTTTGAACTTACGGGTGAGTGAGCGGGCTAGACTTTAAGGAAGGTTTGACAATAAGGGAGACTAGACTCTTAACTTAAGGCAAGCAGGCTATGCACCTAGACTTTGAACTTACGGGTGGGCAAGCAGGCTAGACAACTAGACTTTGGAACTTACATTAAACTAAGCAGGCTAGACTCAAAAATTGCCTATGGATTTGTGGGATGCTAGACTTTGAACTTCCGGGTGGGCAAGCAAGCTAGACAATTAGGAAGGCCAAACTCTTAACTTAAGGCAAGCAGGCTAGGCAACTAGACTTTGAACTTACGGGTGAGCAAGCAAGCTAGACAACTAGACTTCGGAACTTACATTCAACTAAGCAGGCTAGACTCAAAAAATTGCCTAGGGACTTAAGGAATGCTAGACCTTGAACTTACGGGTGAGCAAGCAGGCTAGACACAACAATTGCCTATAGACTTAAGGAATGCTAGACCTTGAACTTACGGGTTAGCAAGCAGGCTAGGTTTTAAGGGATGAACTTTTATAGTCCTAAGACTGGATTTTTATAGTCCGAAGACTGACTAGGGCCTACATGGAGATGTAAACAAGACCTAGGATATAAATTGGGCCTAAATGGACCTAAGATTTGGATTGGACTAAACTTAGACTTAGATTGGAATTGATTAGTGATAGACTTGGACCAGACTTCACATAAAGATGCAGATGGGCCTAGATTTTGAGATGAACTAGATTTACATGGGCCTGAGATCGACTCAATGCAAGTGACTGTATGGACTCAATTTAGACGGACCTAGGATGAATGCAAAATGGACTGTAATGCATATGGGCCTAGAATGAATGCAAGGAATTGGATTGGATGGATTGGATTGGCGAAGGTATTTGGAATGGGCTTAGAATTTTCGAAATTCATTTTTGAAAGGAACCCCTTGTTTTTATCTTTCGTTAGGAAAATATGAAATATTGGTTTGAAAAATATTTTTTTTTGAAATATCGTGGTATTATATGATGATTAGTAAATGCTTTTTGAAAAAGAGTAGAATATAATATGGTGTAGGATTGATTTTTTAAAAAAATGTAAGTTTTTGAAATTGATGAATATGGAAAGGTAAGATTGACAGGGATAGCAGGGATGAAATGGGAAGAGGTAGACATGCATGACAACTCTAACTCTACAATGACCCTCTTTTCTAGATGCATTTTTTTTAGGACAGATTCGACCTTTCATGAAAAGACTGGCCCTTTTTTGAATACGATGCAAACTTGTTATCTTTGACTCGAACAAAGGTCAAAAGACCAATAAGCATGGGACGAATAGACTGTGTGCCACGTAACTGGTGCGCGCGGCGCGCAGTCTATGTGTCTGGCGCAGGAGCGTTGCGCCAGGCGCAACTTAATGCTTTTGGCGCAATGCTAGGCGGCACGCTTATTGAAAAATTGACGAAGGTTCGGGCGAGAACGACGATTTGTTTAGACGCGATTTGCAATAATTTCGGGCGTAAAGCATATTAGCAGGCAAAAATTGCAATCACACATAAATGTCGGGTGACATGGATGCAAAAGTTCTCAACCTAAAGTCCAGTTCTACATTCAACTATTGGTCAGGTTTAGGTTAAGGCTGAAAGGGTCCATGACTAAGAGATTGATCCCACGCTTCGTACCCCTACTTAAAGAGGTGGCCACGTGTAAGATGCACTCCAGTCTCAAGTCAGGAACAAGAGAACAATGCCATGGTTGGGTAGGTTTGCTTATGACTAAGATCCAACACTATCGCTCAGGAAGCATTTTGGAAGGACAAAGTGCAAACCCCCCGGGGGTGACCTCACACATAGAACATGTGCTAATGAGGCAAGGTAGATTGTCCTTATGGTGGCTTAACAGTAGCCATGCATATGCAAAACTGTATATTATTCGAAGGCATAAAAATAAGAATGAATCGTATTTTTCAAGTTTCACCCACTCATTTAAAAAAATTAATTTTTTTAAAATCCTCCTCAGTGAAGTCGCCAAATTGTAGGCGTGTTTTTATTTCGCCTACGCGGTGTGAGCGCGTATTAGAATTGACTACCCCACTGTTAAGGTTTTATTGAAAATTGTTTTGAGAGAAGTCGCCAATAATTCTTTTTAGGAAGAATCATAAACCTAATTGGATATAGGAAAATCATAGGGACAAATTATCCAATGTAGATTTCCCCGTCATGACTCCATAGATGGTCAAAGTGAACCAAAGATTGAGTTCGGGGGTGAGGGTACAAATATGGTCAAAAACCATATTGCCCATTGCTGGCCTTTACTAAATATCGATTCATTTGCAGATTTTATGCCAAAGAATAATCAAATAATATTTTTATACACCCTAAAAATACTTAGTCTAAATTGGTTCAGGAAACACATAAAAAGACTAATTTTTAGTGACATGTTATTATGCAATCAATATTACAGGGAACCTAGCAAGTTGTCCAAATTAATCTGATTAATATTAGAACAGTTCTTTAGGTCTTTGATTAGCTAATATAACATGTGGGTGATAAAAACAGTAAAGCAGGACAATCATATAATATGCATAGAATGATCAGGCAAGCATATAATATACAAAGGCATTGAATAATAATAAAATAAAATAAAAGAAAGTATAGAAAAAGGGTTAGAATATACAGTATAGCGATTTTACATTAAAGTTCTACATCAGGAAAGAAAACTGTTAGTAACTTCAATATAAAAGTAATTTATTTAAGGACCCTCAGGATTATACCGTGGCTTGGGTCTGCGAGATTGACAATCTTCGGGACGAGCAATCGTGAAGCCTGAAAATCTGAATGTCTGAAAGTATGTAGATTGAATGTATTTGTGTTTGAAAGTATGAGTTTTTGTAGGGAGATTTTGTAGTTCGTAGAGAGAATTCGTAATTGTGTTCGTCGAGTGTTATATCAGAAATTCGTTCTTTAATCTGTACGGAAATCAGGCCTATTTATAGGGAAAACGGTAATGCGCCTCACTCGCTAGCTGCGTCTGGCGCAGCTAACGTGGTAAGCGTATGACGCGGCACGACCAATAAAAAGTGTACACGTGGTACGCGCTTTTAAAAAGATAAGAAAGAAAATCCGCGTCCCAAGCACAGAGCCGCGCTTGACGCAGGACTCTGAATGAGTCAGAAATCCACCTGTCAAGTGCAGATTAGTGCACCTGACACAGTGGAAAGAGCGGCGCCTGACGCACGGACGTGCGCCAGGCGCAGGTTGGTGCGCTAGACGCACCAGCCTGGCTCCTGCCGTGCCTTTGCCAGCTTTATTTAAAACGCGTTTAAAAAGATTTCTTTTATCCTTTAATTACGGATATCTAATTTTACGGGATAAAATCTGATTTTAACTTATAAAAAATATCTTTTGAAAATATTTATGTATCAAAATAAATCAATTAATTTGGCTTTTCAAAGAATTGGACTCAAATACAATTAATTATCATGAATAATTAATTGGGCTTTAAAATAGGACTTTAACACTTTTCGAAATGGTTTTGAATGGCTCTTCGGACTGCTCTGCCCTTGGATCGGACCAATTAAGACCACGGTATGTTTCATCATCGGATCCTTAAATTTGGAGGCACGATTATGTGTCTACAATTAGACGCACGTGGCGCGCTGAGCGCAGCCCCCGCGTCAGGCGCATATTCCAGCATATTCGATTTTTTATTCTACGTGTGCTTTAAATATACTTTTTATCCCTAAAATCCGGTGATTAAATTTTACGGATGTAAATCTGATTTATATTTATCAAAGATAATAAAAATATTTATGAAAATATTTATTAAAATATTAAATACTCAATTGGGCTCTTAAATGGACCTAAAACATCTTATGGGCTTATAATACAATAAATCATCATGAACAATTAATTGGGCTTTAGAATATCATTTCAAAACACAATTTTGGATTGGTTCTTTAGATTGCTCTTCCGTTGGGTCGCGCCAACTAATACCGCAGTATGTTTCATCATTGGATCCTTAAATGGGGAGACACGATTATGTGTCTAGAGCCACCAACGTTGCTTTGAAAACACTAATGTTTCCATCCTTGTCTGTTTCCAACTTGAAAATCCATTTGCATCCAATGGGTTTTACCCCATCAGGCAAATCAACTAAGTCCCATACTTGATTTTTGGACATGGAATCCATTTCAGATTTCATGGCCTCAAGCCATCTTTCGGAGTCTTGACTATCCAAAGCATCTTTGTAGCTAGTAGGTTCTTCTTATTCTAAAATCGTTATTTCTGAACTTTCAGTCAAAAGAAAATCAACATATCTCTTTGACGGAATGATGGTCCTACTAGACCTACGTTGGGGAACAATAGAAGAAGTTTCTACTGCACTAGATTGAGTGACTTCGCATGCACCGCCTCCTGAGCATTTTCATGTCGTGCTGCCTCTGATGAGGTGTTAACCTTATCCATTTATTGCTCGTCTCGAATTTCTTCGAGATATACATTTCTCCCACTTGTTTAACTGGAAATAAACTCCATTTCCAAAAAAAAACACCATTACGAGCAATAAACACTTTGTTTTCGCTTTGGTTGTAGAAGTAGTATCCCTTAGTCTCTTTTGGGTAACCCACAAAGAGACATTTATCGGATTTGGGTGAAAGCTTATCAGCGAGTAAACGTTTTACATAAGCTTCACAACCCCATATCCTTAGAAAAGACAATTTTGGAACGTTTCCAGTCTATATTTCATATGGTTTCTTTTCCACTGCTTTTGATGGTGCTCTGTTAAGAGTGAATGCCGCTGTTTCAAGCGCAAATCCCCATAATGAAATAGGAAGATCAGCAAGACTCATCGTGGATCGAACCATATCAAGTAGAATTCGATTTCTTCTTTTAGAAACGTTATTTAACTGTGGTGTTCCTAATGGAGTCCGTTGTGAAAGGATGCCACAATCTTTCAAATGATCAACAAACTCTTGAAATAAATATTCACCACCAGGATCGGATCGCAATGCCTTAATTTTCTTCCCAAGTTGGTTTTGTACTTCATTCTGGAATTCCTTAAATTTTTCAAAGGATTCCGACTTATGGCGCATGAGGTAAACAAATCCAAATCTGCTCACATCATCGGTAAAAATAATGAAGTAGTTGTACCCTCCCCTAGCCAACGTACTCATAGGTCTACACACATCCGTATGTATGAGGGCTAAAAGCTCATTGGCCCTTTCACTTGAACCTGTGAAAGGAGACTTTGTCATTTTCCCCATCAAGAAAAACTCAAAAGTATCAAATGATTCGAAATCAAATTATTCGAGAATTCCATCTTTATGAAGTTTCTCAGTGCGCTCTGAGCTTATATGGCCTAATCGACAATGCCATAGGTATGTAGGGTTTGAATAATTTGTTTTATGTTTCTTGCTGTCTATGTTATAGATGTGGGTTTATAAGTCTAGCACATATAAACCATTTGATAACTTAGCGGAGACATAGAACATACATTCAAGTACGCAGAACAACAATTGTTCTTTATGGTAAATGAAAAACCTTTCGAATCTAAAACAGGAATCGAAATAAGTTCTTTGTGATAGCAGGAACATAATAACAATTATTAAGTTCTAAAACTAATCATGAAGGTAAAAGTAGGCTATATACTCCCACTGCCAATGTAGCAACTCGTGCTCCATTGCCAACGCGGAGATCTACTTCTCCCTGTCCTAATGTTCTACTTCTCCCTTTCCAAATGTTCTACTTCTTTTGAGGCCTTGCATATTACAGATAATGTGCGAACCACAAGCGGTATCAAATACCCAAGAAGCAGAAGTTGCTAAGTTAACTTCTATAACATACATATCTGAACTAGAAACTCCTTTCTTTTGATCCTTCAGATACTTGGGTCAACTACTCTTCCAATGACCAACCTTGTTACAAGTGTAACAATAGTGCTCATCAGCAACTTTTGGTTTTGGTGTAGTCTTTCACTTTTCAGAAGTTTCAGACTTGGCAACTTGTTTGCTTTCGTCCTTCTTAATAGCAATCCCAATCTTATTGAGCGATTGCCCTTTACTAACCATCACTATTGGCAAAAACCTTATATATCACAAGATAACTGATACCGTTTTTTTAAATTTGGATCCATTATAAGTAAACTAATCTGGTTTTTTAAAAACCGGATCAGTTAATGTTAGATTTTGGAGCGGAAAATGTGAAATAATAAACTGATCCTGTCCATATGAGGAACCGGATCAGTTGGGTTGATCAGGCTATTTAAACGCTCGGCCCAACAAACCCTCCCCCCAACTGTTGACAAACCCCGGTCAATTTAATTCTCCCTCTCTCATTGTCTCTCTTATCCCCTCACTTCTCTCCTCAACCCTAACTCTCCTTAACCCTCCACGAATCACCCACCAGATCTCCTCCCCTCACTCCTCTCAACACGCATCTCAGACCCCCTCAACAAGCCCTAACTCTCCTCTCAAACCCACGCCACCACCATCCCATCTGTTTCCGGCGTTCGTCGCCGTCGATTAGCCGAAACAACAACAATCTTCGAATTCGGCACTGATATCCAATCGCTTTTTTACCGACGCTATTGTCGACGGTGGTTTCCGGTTTCTCTTCGTCCGCTATTGTTGTAGGAACTTCGAAGGTTGGAAAACAACGAGGGTTTTTACAGGGGTTGGTGGTGGAGCATATAGTGAAATTGCGCAATTTTCTTCGAATTCCAACCCCTCGGCAAGGTCATTTTCGCATTGGTTCATCATCATCTTCGAAAGGTTTTTAGATCTTCGGCACTGGTTCATCATCATCTTTGAAAGGTTTTTAGATCTGGGTTTTGGGTGTAGGTGTTTTTTTCATTTATTTTTTTTAAATTTCCATTTTCATATTTCTGTATGAGTTTGGGTAATTAGTCAATTTTCGTATTTATTTATAATTTTTTTTTTTTGGTTTTCTGATTTTCGTTTTTTCATTATAAATTGTGTAATTGTTGTACAATTTCGTACATATAAGTTGAGTTGTGTAATTATGGTTGTATAATTTTCATATATATTATAATTTTCTGTATTTATATTCTTCCCCTGTATTCTTTTTTAATTATCGTACATATATTGTTGTAATTATCGTTGTAATTACATATATGTATAAAAATTACAACATAAGTACGATAATTATGTCGTAATACAGGTTTCTATTTTCTGTATTTATGAGTTTTTTTTTAATTATTGTACAATATATCGTCGCATATGGAGTGTCACTATGCCAGTCTACATTCACAAAAGAAATAATTTTGAACAAATAAGAAACCACTTTATACAAAGCACAATACTGTGCTTTTACAAAGTGCCTTTTTTTGTCCCCACAATTTACCTAACTGATATGGTCATTGTACAGAACCGGATCAGTTAAGTTACTTAACTGATCCGGTTCTGTGCCATGACAGGATCAGTTAATTCCTAACTGATCCGATTTTGAACCGGATCAGTTAAGTTTGCCTAACCACTGCGAGCCCAACCGATCCGAACCAAAATCGGATTAGTAAGCCCGATTTTGACCGGATCGGATGGGCTTTTAACCACTAGTGCATAAGAATATTCTTATGTTCTTTTCCTGGCTTGTTAGGTATATTTCACTCGGTCTGGGTTAGCATTTCATGCGTCTCTTGCATCATTGCTTCCTCTCCTTGCATGTGAAAGTTGTTTAACTTTTCAGTTCTGAGAATGATTCCCATATCCCTTTCACTTGCAATGAAACGTTCAGCATTCAATTCATCCTTCGAAAGGACGAAGCGCAATTTACAAGTAGAATTGTTGGTCATGTTGTTGTTATTGTTACTAGACATGATTACTACAACAAAAAAATAAAGCAAGATACAATCATGGTTTATCAAGAAAGCAGCAATTTAAACAAGTTTTAATTAACTACTACCCTTTATTCAAAACGAAACTCCCCTATTAAATAGAGAAATAACCAAGATCCCTTCCTACTACAATCAAACGGAGTTTTAGCCTGGCTTCAATTTATAGTAGTGGAGGTAAGTAAATACTTTACTAATTATAACTAATTATAATTCTTGGTAGACATGTTAACAACTTCTTGTTTACTCTTATCTCTTAGTTTCAAAACCCAAAACTTTGTCTTTTGATGAATTTGTTGATTTAAACCAAACATTAACATGTAAGTTTCAAAAACCTACCCTACTATCCCCAGAATTATTTGTAACACCCTGCTTTAACCTATCATTCATTATCTAAGGCTTTATAGGTGTTGTTTGGAAAAACAATTAAAACTCAATATTAATTTTGGGGACTTAAGTTTACTAATATGGTCAATTAATAGTGAACACATGAATCAATTAACCACAAACAAACTTAGAAGAAAGCATTTAAACACAATAAATGCAAGAAATTATTAAAAGCAATAATTAAAATGATATAGTATGGCCCCTAAACTTAGGAAAATAACTAATCTTCATGAATCTTTCCTTGAATCTCCATGAATCACCATCCTTGAAATTCCTTGGATCCGCATGCTTGATTACATAATTTCAATTTAATAAATAATGAAAATTGAAAGTTACAAAAATACAAACGATTCGCATATCGTATTTAGTTTACATTCAAATATGACGATTCGCAGATCGTATTTACTATCCTAATTTGGGCGATACTAGTCATAACATGCAAAATATAGAATCATACATATTACATTAAACATCCACGCATTTATAATATCAAAATAAAATAAACACAAACTATTTACTTATTAACAATTAAAAAGCAAATAAAACTTTCCATGATAATTATAAAACTTAACAAATTTAAGCTACAAATTATTTAGGGAACTTTTATTATTTTGATTCAATTATCATTTAAACATGGCAATAATCATTATTATTCACAAATATACAAAATAGGAAACTTTTGGATATATGCTGAACATTGAAAAATCAGATTTTCCTATAAGATTTTTTTTTTAAATAGAGGTCTGACTTGTTGACCGTTGACCACAGAAGACAAGGTCGTCGATCAATAGCCAACCAAACCACGCTACCATCACGCTTCTTCATCACGGGTTCAACAAAACCCCAGCTACACAAGAACTGACGCCAGCAACACGGCTAGCACCGCACGCACACGACCACCCCTGCTCAGTAGCAGTCTAGCCTGACCGCCTGCTAGAGTCGTGCCAGTCTGCCATCAGCAAGGCCATCTAGTCCCGCCAACAGCACGCGGAACACACGACACAGCCCAAACCAATTTGCACCGGCCAGCAGCGAAAAACCGCCGGCCAGCCCTAGCCGCATCTCGAATCCCATGTCGGTCTGCCAGCCGCCAACAGAAGCCTGCAACAAAGGTGACCAGCACCTAGGGGCGAAGCCAGTTGATTGTCGAGGAGGGCCGATCTATATAAAATTCGAAATATGAATAAAAATAATTGTAAAAACTTGCAATGTTTTTTTCAAAACTTGTACTGTTTTTTCATTTGAACATGAAGTCAATTTTAGTTTGCTTTCCCATCACCAACAATTCATTGACAACTACAAACATAGATTAATTCTTTCACAACAAAGCTAAATCAGAATTTTCTATTTCACAAATAAACGTTTTAATCAACGTGAAATAATAAGAAGATATAATTCACATCTACAATCATTTTTTCATTTGCATAAAATTCAATAATTTACAAATACTTGTGAAATATTAACAAGAAGATGTTTGAATTGTAATCAATCAAAAACAGAATTATGCATCCATAAACCAGAATAGTCATATAAAACAATAGTTTATAAGTACGGATTACGGAGTATATAACATTCTTAAATTGTGAATTTTAATTAATAATTATGCAAAATAACATTAACTTTGACTACTAGATACACAAATATTTAACTAACCACATCAAAAATAAATCAAACTACAAAAGAGTGAAGATCTAAAAATGAAAAACTTACCTAATTTTCTTTCAATCAGAACAATTGAGCAATCAAAATTTCGCTTTTATGCATAACAAAATTCCAATCAGAAAAAATAAGAATTGTGAAAGATTTAAAAGTGTAAGCATAGATTTGAAGTTGTGAAAGAGAAAATAATTAAAAATAAAAAATAAAAAATAAAAAATACCGAGGGGGGAGACGAAGAAGTAAGACTGGGTGAGGCATGGAGTGATAGGAATTAGGAAATGGAGTAGATGAGTTAGAAGCTTGTCATGATTGTTATGATTCATGGAAAGTACAACTAAGGACGTAGAGACTAGAGTAATAGAAGTTTGGTGTAAAGTATGGCAATATTATAATAACACATTGTTCAATGCATTGGGACTCTACAAAAGTTTCACAAAATAAATTACAATGTTACTCCGTATTTTGTTGCTTTAGAGCATGTACAATGGTTTGGTTGGTCTTGGTTGATCTTTGAGTTTTTCTCATTCTCTCTCTCCTTCCCTCCTTCTTACACCTCACATCCCACTAAAACTCCCACCAACTCATCTTTTTTTTCTTACAATGGTTTGGTTGGTCTTACTTGGTTTTTCTATTTCTCTCTCCTACTTTTACCATACCCTACTGTTTATGCCGATTTTGTACCAAGTACGCAAAAGGTATTGGGAAGTCAACAACAAGAACAATATACAAAATTAAATATGAAATAATTAATGATCAACAAGAACGTAAATAAAAGAATAGAAAGACAAACAATTGTTGACGCGGAAAACCCAAATGATGGGAAAAACCGCGGGTGACACTCTTGATCACCAATCCACTATTGTAACGTCACCGTCAATACAAGTATGTGAGTTCAATCACCAATACAGGAGCTTTTATGTATGTTTAATGGAGAATGAAAAAGAGAGAGAGAAAGCTAAGTGTAGGCTAGTAATCAGTAATAGCTCACGTAATTAATTAGGTACAAGACTCAAATATATATAGGCTAAGGAACATCCTTCAAAGCTGTTGCCAAACTCCCTAGAAAATAGGCCACATCAGCTTCCTTTGCAACTACTCCCTTCCTTCTCTCAACAAATAGAACTTGGGTCCGCTTTCTACGGCAACAACTTCCGTATGATAATTGATGCTTCTTAACTCATAATTTGAAATAATATTCTTGCCACTAATTGTGAAAATTCTGGGCCCAACAATTGCCCCTAATTGATGTTCCGCTGCACAACCGTCTTGGGAAGTGGCATCAATTACACTCTTCCATAAATCTTCTCCTTCAAATGGCTTCAAGCACGTTGTTTGTTCATCTCGGACGTCGACGTTGTCACCAGAGAACACCATGTCGTCTCGCCGTCGTCCGCTTTGCTATGATAACTACTGCCGCCGTCACCCTTGATGACGCCAAAATCGTCAAGGAGACGTCATTGAAGGAGGCAATGGATGCTAAAACATGGAAGGTCAGACGGCGTCATGGACTCCAGAAGACGACGTCCATAAACTCCTTGCTGTTTTTAGAACTCTCGACGACGTGCTTCCTGACGGCGTTGCTGCCGCTGCTGAGACGGCGACAACTACTTAATCTGCCCCTGTTGTAGAGGACAAAGATGCCATGGAGACAAACTAGTTTTCAGTGTTAGTTTTTGCGTATAAAAGTCGTTGTATATCTTTGCTGTGTGTTATGCAAAATATGTTTGTAAGTATGTATGTACGTATGTATATAACTTTTCCATCATGACTAGACGTTTATTTTTAAAACTAAACGTTGTCATCCAGGATATGTCGTCAAGTGTAGGGCCCTTATGTTTGTATGAATGTGTGTACGTATGTGTGTAGGTACCTTTGATGTTTGAAACCACTTGAAGTATTAATTGCTACGAAGGGCTAAATTGCCTCTTCTAATTAATTGCGCGTGGTGTTTTGTATGTTGTTGTGACGACTTCTTAAGGTGTGTGTCCCTTTGTGTATAGAAGTCATTTTGCGTTCACCTGAACGCCGTCAAACCTTGATGCCCCAGCTTAAAACTGTCGCCGTTATAATAAAGGTCGACGTCAACTTTGATGTCGCCGTCGACACTGATGTTGGTGTCAGGTGAAAGTGAACATTGTGGTGTTCGATTGTCTCAAAGTTGACTGTCAACGAATCCTCGTCCCCTATGTCTGTCTTCATATAACAAAGGTGAGATGGTCGTTGGCGAGGTCAACGGTCCTCCGACGCTCAAGTCAAGAAATAATGCTTAAAATACGAAGGAAATCGAATATGTTGAGAACAAAATGAAATGGAATAACTCAATTTAACTTGTTGGTTACTTACCTGTAGTGGCGTCCCTTTTGTTGTCAACATAATACGATTAAAAGTGATAGAGTTTCATATGGACGACGTTCCAACTTCAGGGAACGTGCGTACCCTCCTTGAGATATGAAATAATTGACGACGTCCAACTGACAGCAGTCGCCGTCGCAGAGATTTTGTTGACGTCGGCATCACTTTTTGGACGACGTCCAACTAGGATCGGTTTTCCAGTCGTTGGCTTGATGAGTCTAACGGACGCTATGAACTTGTTGTGGACGATCATAAGGCTTTGGACGCCACGAACTTTCTTTGTTTGGCGTCGATTTCCTGCGGTCGACGTCATAGAATTCCTTTCTTGACTGCATGTCTTCCTCCAACCTAGGTTCGGGCTAAGGCTTTGGTTTGAGCATCCTCGAACGTTGGACAGGGATACTTGGTAAGTTCTTTATACAAATCCGAGTCTTCATCCAGTCCCCGTCGAAAAACTTCAATCGCCGTCTTAACGTCGCAATTTGGAATCGACACCTTTTCCCTGTTAAACCGTTGCCAAGGTGGATGAACCACTGCAGAGCTGGTCCCGATCAACGTCGATCCGAATCCTTTGCACATGCATGCCTCGTGCATGCTACGAGGAATTGAGATGGTGATCATCCGTTGTTTGTATTGAGCGACGTGGTCATTTGGATCTGTAGTGTCGTCGTACATCTTCATGGTTGGGACGGAGAACCGCTTTGGAACCTCGACCTTGGCAATGAAATCAACAAAAGGTGAGTCCGCATAACTGTTCGGCGTCGCTTTCTCCATAGGACGTGGGACGCCGGGGATCCTGGCGATCATGTCTTCTAGCCGCCGAAGACGTTCTTTGGATGGGATCGTCGGCGACGGAATGCGGTTGCCCCTTGACCAGGGTCTCCAATGATGTCGGCGTCAGGCTCGACGTCGGCGTCAGGATCGACGTCGGTGTCAGGCTCGACGTCGGCGTCAGCATCTCCATCTGAATCGTCGCCGTGGGCAGGAATGTTGTGGCCCACAGGAGTTTCGAATGCTCCTCTGTCCAGGTCAGCCATTCTGGAGACGTCTCCTATGTTGCGACGCCTGGGTCCTTTAGACTTTTGAGCAGACTTCAGGCTTCGATTCTCCATGCATGACGCGACATAACTATCCTGCAATTTGGCCATAGCGGCCTTGACGCGGTTGAGCTCGTCGATGACCTCTTGAGTGGTTACCCACTCTCCTGCCATTGCAAACATAAAGAAAGAAAAGGCACAAACGAACTAATAGACAAAAAGAAAATAATGATCGATGTATATAGATCTTGTTGAGGGCCCCACGGTGGGCGCCAAATTATTTATGCCGATTTTGTACCAAGTACGCAAAAGGTATTGGGAAGCCAACAACAAGAACAATATACAAAATTAAATATGAAATAATTAATGATCAACAAGAACGTAAATAAAAGAATAGAAAGACAAACAATTGTTGACACGGAAAACCCAAATGATGGAAAAAACCGCGGGTGACACTCTTGATCACCAATCCACTATTGTAACGTCGCCGTCAATACAAGTATGTGAGTTCAATCACCAATACAGGAGCTTTTATGTATGTTTAATGGAGAATGAAAAAGAGAGAGAGAGAAAGCTAAGTGTAGGCTAGTAATCAGTAATAGCTCACGTAATTAATTAGGTACAAGACTCAAATATATATAGGCTAAGGAACATCCTTCAAAGCTGTTGCCAAACTCCCTAGAAAATAGGCCACATCAGCTTCCTTTGCAACTACTCCCTTCCTTCTCTCAACAAATAGAACTTGGGTCCGCTTTCTACGGCAACAACTTCCGTATGATAATTGATGCTTCTTAACTCATAATTTGAAATAATATTCTTGCCACTAATTGTGAAAATTCTGGGCCCAACAATTGCCCCTAATTGATGTTCCGCTGCACAACCGTCTTGGGAAGTGGCATCAATTACACTCTTCCATAAATCTTCTCCTTCAAATGGCTTCAAGCACGTTGTTTGTTCATCTCGGACGTCGACGTTGTCACCAGAGAACACCATGTCGTCTGCCGTCGTCGCTGCTGCTATGATAACTACTGCCGCCGTCACCCTTGATGACGCCAAAATCGTCAAGGAGACGTCATTGAAGGAGGCAATGGATGCTAAAACATGGAAGGTCAGACGGCGTCATGGACTCCAGAAGACGACGTCCATAAACTCCTTGCTGTTTTTAGAACTCTCGACGACGTGCTTCCTGACGGCGTTGCTGCCGCTGCTGAGACGGCGACAACTACTTAATCTGCCCCTGTTGTAGAGGACAAAGATGCCATGGAGACAAACTAGTTTTCAGTGTTAGTTTTTGCGTATAAAAGTCGTTGTATATCTTTGCTGTGTGTTATGCAAAATATGTTTGTAAGTATGTATGTACGTATGTATATAACTTTTCCATCATGACTAGACGTTTATTTTTAAAACTAAACGTTGTCATCCAGGATATGTCGTCAAGTGTAGGGCCCTTATGTTTGTATGAATGTGTGTACGTATGTGTGTAGGTACCTTTGATGTTTGAAACCACTTGAAGTATTAATTGCTACGAAGGGCTAAATTGCCTCTTCTAATTAATTGCGCGTGGTGTTTTGTATGTTGTTGTGACGACTTCTTAAGGTGTGTGTCCCTTTGTGTATAGAAGTCATTTTGCGTTCACCTGAACGCCGTCAAACCTTGATGCCCCAGCTTAAAACTGTCGCCGTTATAATAAAGGTCGACGTCAACTTTGATGTCGCCGTCGACACTGATGTTGGTGTCAGGTGAAAGTGAACATTGTGGTGTTCGATTGTCTCAAAGTTGACTGTCAACGAATCCTCGTCCCCTATGTCTGTCTTCATATAACAAAGGTGAGATGGTCGTTGGCGAGGTCAACGGTCCTCCGACGCTCAAGTCAAGAAATAATGCTTAAAATACGAAGGAAATCGAATATGTTGAGAACAAAATGAAATGGAATAACTCAATTTAACTTGTTGGTTACTTACCTGTAGTGGCGTCCCTTTTGTTGTCAACATAATACGATTAAAAGTGATAGAGTTTCATATGGACGACGTTCCAACTTCAGGGAACGTGCGTACCCTCCTTGAGATATGAAATAATTGACGACGTCCAACTGACAGTCGCCGTCGCAGAGATTTTGTTGACGTCGGCATCACTTTTTGGACGACGTCCAACTAGGATCGGTTTTCCAGTCGTTGGCTTGATGAGTCTAACGGACGCTATGAACTTGTTGTGGACGATCATAAGGCTTTGGACGCCACGAACTTTCTTTGTTTGGCGTCGATTTCCTGCGGTCGACGTCATAGAATTCCTTTCTTGACTGCATGTCTTCCTCCAACCGGTTCTGGGCTAAGGCTTTGGTTTGAGCATCCTCGAACGTTGGACAGGGATACTTGGTAAGTTCTTTATACAAATCCGAGTCTTCATCCAGTCCCCGTCGAAAAACTTCAATCGCCGTCTTAACGTCGCAATTTGGAATCGACACCTTTTCCCTGTTAAACCGTTGCCAAGGTGGATGAACCACTGCAGAGCTGGTCCAGTCAACGTCGATCCGAATCCTTTGCACATGCATGCCTCGTGCATGCTACGAGGAATTGAGATGGTGATCATCCGTTGTTTGTATTGAGCGACGTGGTCATTTGGATCTGTAGTGTCGTCGTACATCTTCATGGTTGGGACGGAGAACCGCTTTGGAACCTCGACCTTGGCAATGAAATCAACAAAAGGTGAGTCCGCATAACTGTTCGGCGTCGCTTTCTCCATAGGACGTGGGACGCCGGGGATCCTGGCGATCATGTCTTCTAGCCGCTGAAGACGTTGCTGGATGGGATCGTCGGCGACGGAATGCGGTTGCCCCTTGACCGGGTCTCCAATGATGTCGGCGTCAGGCTCGACGTCGGCGTCAGGATCGACGTCGGTGTCAGGCTCGACGTCGGCGTCAGCATCTCCATCTGAATCGTCGCCGTGGGCAGGAATGTTGTGGCCCACAGGAGTTTCGAATGCTCCTCTGTCCAGGTCAGCCATTCTGGAGACGTCTCCTATGTTGCGACGCCTGGGTCCTTTAGACTTTTGAGCAGACTTCAGGCTTCGATTCTCCATGCATGACGCGACATAACTATCCTGCAATTTGGCCATAGCGGCCTTGACACGGTTGAGCTCGTCGATGACCTCTTGAGTGGTTACCCACTCTCCTGCCATTGCAAACATAAAGAAAGAAAAGGCACAAACGAACTAATAGACAAAAAGAAAATAATGATCGATGTATATAGATCTTGTTGAGGGCCCCACGGTGGGCGCCAAATTATTTATGCCGATTTTGTACCAAGTACGCAAAAGGTATTGGGAAGCCAACAACAAGAACAATATACAAAATTAAATATGAAATAATTAATGATCAACAAGAACGTAAATAAAAGAATAGAAAGACAAACAATTGTTGACACGGAAAACCCAAATGATGGGAAAAACCGCGGGTGACACTCTTGATCACCAATCCACTATTGTAACGTCGCCGTCAATACAAGTATGTGAGTTCAATCACCAATACAGGAGCTTTTATGTATGTTTAATGGAGAATGAAAAAGAGAGAGAGAGAAAGCTAAGTGTAGGCTAGTAATCAGTAATAGCTCACGTAATTAATTAGGTACAAGACTCAAATATATATAGGCTAAGGAACATCCTTCAAAGCTGTTGCCAAACTCCCTAGAAAATAGGCCACATCAGCTTCCTTTGTAACTACTCCCTTCCTTCTCTCAACAAATAGAACTTGGGTCCGCTTTCTACGGCAACAACTTCCGTATGATAATTAATGCTTCTTAACTCATAATTTGAAATAATATTCTTGCCACTAATTGTGAAAATTCTGGGCCCAACACCCACCATATACTCTCTCTCCTACCTAAATGTTTATTTTATATGAAATAGATAATTTAAATTAATAAAAGCTAATTAGATTACGTTAAATTAAATTATGTTAAATTAAAGCATCTTAAATTAATTACGGTAAATTAAATTACGTTAAAAGCTAATTAGCTTACGTTAAATTAAATTAGCGTTAACTCGAGATTATAGTAACTATGTGTTAATTAGCTTACGTTAAATTAAATTATGTTAGCTTGACTTAGTATAATATTGGCTTCGATTTATTTTGAGGATTTTGTGGGTGGTTTGTATTATTTTGGGAGTAATTAGGATTATTTGAATCCATAATATTGGCTTAGTATAAGTAATATTAGGTAGGAGAGAGTAATTAGAAAAAAATAGGTTGGGAAGAAGTGTGGTAAAATATATGAAATTTGGGCTCAATGTATAGATAAAAATATTTTATATCCGTTATTGTAATTTTTTTTAATATTATAACCTGATTTTTTTTTATTAACGTTACAAAATTTTAACGTTGTAAAAATGGTTGTTGAAGAAATCAGCAAAGAAATGGAAGAGGCAGCAAACATCAGCCCCAAAAAGTGCCATGTGGACCGCTACCATTTGCTGGTCAGTGGGCCTCTGACGCGCGTCAGACCACTGACAGCAAGTAGTAGCTGGGCCAGCATGCTTTTGAGGAGTGATGCATTTCATCAAGGCGTGCTAATCTGTTTCTCCCAATTTGGGCTCCATGCGCTGCGTTTTACCTGGGCCCAGCACCATTATCTCGCTGGTTTCTTTGCCACACGTCTGTTATTCATTTGTCTTGTGCACTCCATCCGAGGTGCATATGGTCTGGATTTCCAGACCAACCAACCCCAAGGGCCAAGTGCCCCAATAATAAAACTAGGTAAAGCTAGTTTTACTATTTGCTAGACCAACCCAAGACCATCCCATTGTACATGCTCTTACATTGTGTAGTGTGTACAGTAGGCAGTAGGGGCCATTTCAATGCAGTCTATATCTACTTTCTTTTATTTTAGCTCTTTATGGTAGGAACAGTTGGGCCTTGAGCAGGGGCCATGGCTCTCTTAGGCCCCAACTGTGCTTCGTCCCTGCCAGCACCGCCAAGCACCAGCAGCACGCGAGGAAGGCTGACCTCCGCACGTCGAACGCGCGCCGCCCACCTTGCCCCACCAGCGCCCCCCTCTCTGCCTCTTGTCCGGTTCTTCCCCCCTGCTACTGTGGCTTCACCATCACCGGTGGTCCACCCAGCCATGTTTGGCTTCCTCTTTAATATGTGTAACAATTTACATAAAATTAATTTTATCTTTATTCAACAATTGATTAAAGATTAAGGATTTAATTAGGTTTTATAATCGGAAAACTAAGGCAGGAAATTTTGAATCACTTAACAAATTCAAACAAAATTTTAGGTTTGTTAAGATTAGATTTTCAATGCTTAATCTTTATTAAACAATAAATCTAACAAGATTTCAAAATTAGGGCAAAATTCAATTATTATCCAAAAAATTCAGAAAATTAACAATTACATTATGAAAAATTCGAAAATTATTTTTAGGGTGATCTATTGAATTATTACAACAAATAAAATCAAATACTTTAATTGTTATCCTTAAAATTTATGGTAATCAAATTAAACAAAAAATTTAGCCAAAATTTACAAATAATATGACAAAAATCCGAAAATTAGAGGAAAACATCCGAAAATTATTTTCAGCTATCATATGATTTATTTAACAAATTAAAAATCAAATCTTCAATTGTTAACAAATTATTTCAATGATTATTCAAATTAAACACTAAATAATTTTAAATCTAGCAAATATATTTATAAAAATCAAAAATTTTTGCAGTGTAATAACCCATTTATTTCGTCCATAATATAAAAAATCCGGACCTTTGTAAAATTAATTGAGCATAAATCACAAATAAATCAATTATTTACAATTTCCAATCAATTAATATCAATATCAATTATGCAAATTCAAGCCATAAAATCAAATTAAATATTAAAAATCAAATTAGATTTGAACATTTGACTTATTTAACAAATTAAAAATCAAATCCTTAATTGTTAACAAATCAAATCTTTAATTGTTAACAAACAAAAATAAATTCTCTTGCTTTTGATGGTATAGGCGCCGATTTAGAGGGAATAGTTTAGGGTTTCACTTTTTCTCTCTTGTGAAAAGAAACTGCTTAATGAATTAATCACCTAAACCCTAATATTATATCCTATATATAATAGAAGAGTCATAGGCTAGTTAGGAAAACTAATTCTCCTCCTATTCCCCTTAGGACCGGCCCAACCCTAATCCTAAATGGATTTGGATTGCTTTGTCCAACTTGTGCTACAATGTGTGACCTCATAGGATTAATTATTTTAATTATAGGCCCAATCAATATTGTCCTATTAATCATATTTATTCTCTAGCAAGAAAATAGGATTACTAAAATAATTAACTTTATTATCTTCATAATATTATTCCTATTTATATTTAGTAATTGTCGGGATGTCTAAGGACATATTTCTTCAAGAAGCACAGAGAAGAGGGGTGAGTTGCTCGGATGCATGAAAATTGAGGAAAGAGAAAGATTCTAGGGAGATTGAAGGTTTAGTGGGTTATGCTCTTTGTCTTTTCAATAGGCCTGTGTGAGAGAGGATTCAAGGAAGAAGAAGAAGCAAGGGTAGTGAGAAGTGCCACCATACAAGTCGGAATTCGATTCACATCCGTGTGGGCCTTTACATATAGGCCGACCAGTATGAATACAGGTGGGATTTGTGACTGGCCACATATAATAATTTGTATTTTACTATATATTCTAAATTATAAGACTTATATTTTCTAAATTATAAGACTTATATTTTGTATTAACATAAAATATTTGTGTAAGAAATGTTTAACTAACTAGTATGCATGCTGAAATAAATAAATAAATAATCAGATTTTGGGGGTTCAACTAAACCCCCTGAATACTCAGTAAACCCACTAAACCCTCCTTTGGGTTATGCCACTGTTAATAAGTTTTTTTTTTCATGTTTCTAATCAAACAAAAAACTTCTCACTTTCTTTCCTCAATCAATACTCCAACAAAAAACAGCTTAATTTCAAAGTCATCAAACAAATCTATCTAACATGCAGCAATGGCACATGAAACCGACATTATCAAATTGCTTCGATGTGTCAAGACAACTGAAAATCTATGTACATTCGACAGTTGAGCCAAAGAATGTCAGCCAAATCCCAGTACTCCTCAAGAATCCACACAATATTCTCATATATCAGCCTGTAACCATGAAATTACCAAAATCAAGGATCAAACTGTAGGATTATAAGTACTCTAAGCGTAATTTCATGAATCTAATTCATAAGCACTTAAAACAGGATCTCATGCATATACAATTAAGGATCACATGATAGTTTAGAGATAACCTTTGATGCGTGAATTCCACAAAGCTCGTCAAGATCCCGGAGAAAGAATCTCAATTGTGATTCCTCTACTTAGTCCACCAATCCGGATCAACACTCCACCAATGCTAGTTGGAAGGAAGAAGGACCCTTCTTTTCTTACAGTAAATATTACATGACTTTGTGAGAGAGAGAAAGAGGAGATAGAAAATATTGAGAGATACTAACATCCTTATTTTCTGATTTCCTCAACTAATTATAGGAATAATTAGGTTACGAAACCCCTCCTCTTATTCCTCTTTAATTTGGCCGGCCACCCTAGAGTCCCATGTGGGCTCTAGGTTTTTCTTTTGTTGATCCAAATTGACTAATGTGTGACCTTATAGGATCCAATTAAGTGGGCTTTGGGTTTATTATCTACTAAACCAAAGGTCTATAGCAGTCTCTAGCAAGACGTAATGACGATCCAATTAAATGAATTTATTATCTCCATAATATGATCCATATTATATTTAGTGATTGCAATAGAGTCGAGGACATAATTCCTTCAATCTCCCACTTGTTCGAGACGAGTCTGCAATATTCAAATTTCTTAAGTCTCTTAGTGTCTAATTTGATAGTATGACCATATCTCTATGTCATCCATACTAGTCTTCAAATTATTCCTTGAAATTCGAGTTCGAATTGACAAATAAATGATCATCTTATAATCCATTTGAGCACGGCCATGCATTTTTCAATTTTCACTCTCCAAGGGGCCAAGACACCCATCCTATCTCATATAGGAGGACTGTTCAATCTTGTGGCAGCCAAAACTCCCACTAAACTTTTAGCACAACCTGAATGGTGCATTTATAGTCCCCTTTTACGGCATGACGTTTGACAACATCAAAGTTATACCAATCATTAAGCCAAGTAGTGTTCTACTCATGTCTTTCACTAGTGGAAAAAACACTATATGTCACAACACAACCGCTGCGGTCCTTAAGAGAACCGCAGCGGTAAATCGTCGAAAATTTGGGTGGAAAAAGTGGGAACAAAAATCGTTGCAGTCTTCATAAAACCGCAATGGTTAACTGTAAACCGCTGCGGTTCGCTGTTAACCGTTGCGGTTTTATGAACCGCAGCGGTTAAATTTTTTTTCCGCTTGAAATAGGTCTGGCTCCCTCTCATTCACTGTTAACTCCCTCCTTCCTTCTTTTCAAAAAACGAGCTTCCTCCTTCGACATTTAACGCTAGGGTTCAACTTTCAAGCACCTGTGTTCACCACCACCACTAGGTTCCACCACCACCACAGGGTTCCACCTTCCCCTGATGGCCACCAGCTACCGGCAACAAACCCCACCGTTGTTGCGTCCTCCTCTCCAATTCGGTGGGTTTGATCCACAAACCCCATCGCTGCACCGTGTGTCCTCCTCCGTGGCTACACCGTGCGTCTTCCTCCGCGACTGCACAACGAGCACCACCACCGCCGCACCTCCACCGTTCCTAAACACCTACATTCCTTCTCTACCTCTTCTTAGGTACCTAAAATTTCATAACTTTTATTATAATCTCATATTTGAAGCTTCAAGTTTATAAAATTGTAGTTTTATGAATAATTATTAGTGAAATTAGGTTGTATAATAGTTAAAGGGTGTAAATTTGATTGATTTGAGTTAATTTTATTTTATTTAAAGTAGTTATTTTTATTTTTAGGTTAAAAAAACTAGGGCTTTGTTGTGGTTGCTATTTTTGTGGTTGTTGTTGTAGTTGTAGTTGTAGTAGTAGTAGTAGCTATTGTTGTTGTTGTTGTTGTTGTTGTTGTTGTTGTCGTTGTTGTTGTTGTTGTTGTTGTTGTTGTTGTAGTACTTACTAACTAGTTAGGTTTGAACTTTAAACGTTGTTGATTATTGTTTTAGCTATTTAGTTTAGTTTAGCTTAGTTTAGTTTAGTTTTGTTTGAATTGCTAATTGATACTAATGTTAACTTTTAAACTTTGTTGTTGATTGTTGAAGCTAGCTAGTGACGGAGTGTTGAGCTCGATTTCCCTATTCACAACCTTGATATTGGTATCTTATCACTCATATTTAACTTTCTTTCATAGTAAATTGGTTTATATATATGTGCAAATATGTATATAATTATCGTTGAATTGAGATTAGATGTAAAATGTTTTGTTGTTTAACAACCTATGTTTGCATCATCATATCATATGCCTAGATACCCGTTCGAAACTTACTCATTAGGAGTAAGTCTTGAATATTCCCTGGTTTGGGACTGTTCTTAGATGTTTAATATCACTTAAGTGGTGAATGTATGTCTTTAGTTTGATTCTAGAGGAAAATCTTGGCTTGTCGTTTCCCTACTTTTGTTCTCTGGGTACATATGTAGATATAAATAACTATATATCTACATCGTGTACTTGGAGAACTGTAGGGAAATGCTGCCGGATTTTTCGTAGAATCGAACAGAAGGCAATACATTCACTAGTGAGATTAGAAATCTAAGGATGGGTTAGGTTGGAGTGATAAGGACCCTTGGAAAGCATGCCTAATTTCATTAAATATATATCGTGTATAAACTCTAATAATGTAATGAAGTTCGTCATTGACATGGGGTACTTGTTGCTTGTGTTTAATTAGAGCTAGGTTTGGTTGAAATGAATCGTGCATGGATGTATGGTAGTCGTGACAAGTGTGAATTCGTGGATGGGGTCTTTGAATTTTGTGATGTTGCATTAAGTCATAAGGCTGCAAAGGGAACCGAGGGGTTTATTGTCCTTATGTTGATTGTGGTAATGTGAGCATCGTTAGTAGCATTGAGTCGCTTAGGGAGCATATCTTTCGTCGCGGGTTTAGGCAAGACTACCATGTATGGGTTTGGCACAGTGAGGAGGGTATATATGATGGTCGAAATGCCATTGTTAACGATGTGCAAGAAGAAGATGAGTTTGATGTCATTAAGAATGACAACATCGAGGACGAATATGAGGATATTGAAGTAGAGGATGATGATGATGAAGGGGACCATATCGAGGAGATGATGGAGGGGGTGGATCATTCTGGCACACAGCCTCGTATTTTTGAGTGCATGGACGAGGCATCTCGGAAACCGTTGTATCCCGGTTGTACGAGGTACACCAAGCTGACGGCCGTGATAACACTCTTTAATATCAAGACGAAAACCGGTATAAGTGACTCTTGTTTCACTTCCTTGTTGCAAGCATTTGGTGATATGTTGCCGCACGACCATGAACTACCCAAGTCAAACTACTATGCTAAGAAACTGATGTGTCCCTTCGGTTTAGAGTACCAGAGGATACATGCTTGTCCAAACGATTGTGTGCTATATCAAAATGAATATGAAAATATGGATGAGTGTCCTCGATGCGGGAAGTCGCATTACAGGCGCGCAGGGGTTAGTGATAAGAAAGGTCCTCCAGCAAAGGTGATGTGGTATCTTCCGATTATACCACGATTCAATCGCATGTTTTCAATCAAAAAAGATGCTAAGAACTTGAGGTGGCATGCAGAACGAAGGAAAAAGGACGGTTTTCTCAAACATCCGGCTGATTCTCCTGAGTGGAAAGGTATCAATCATTTTCATAAGACCTTTGGTGCCGAGGACAGAAATTGAGGCTTGGCCTATGCACTGATGGAATGAACCCATTTGGCACTCTTAGTTCTCAACATAGTACGTGGCCGGTTCTTCTAGTTATATACAACTTGCCTCCTTGGTTGTGCATGAAACGCAAATACATCATGTTGTCGATTCTTATTTTAGGGCCAAAATAGCCTGGAAACGACATAGATGTCTACCTCCAACCAATTGTTGATGATTTGAGAAAAATGTGGGATGAAGGAGTTTCTGTGTATGACGCACATGCTGATGAGGTATTCACATTGTGTGCCATGCTTTTATGGACTCTTAATGAATATCCTGCTTATGGGAACTTATTCGGGTACAAGAACAAAGGGAAGAAAGCATGCCCGATTTGCATGAACGACACATCATCTAAATACATTGCTACTTGTCACAAAGATGTTTATATGCGGACCCGAAGGTTCCTTCGACGCGACCATCCTTAAAGTAATAAGAAGAATGCATTCGATGGAACAGTTGAGGAAGGGGTTGCTCATAGGCCATTGACTGGTATTGAGGTTTTTTATCAGGTCAAGGGTATTGAAACGATATTCAGCAAAGGAGCGAGTGATGGTGCTAAGGGACTTTGGAAAAAGGAGTATATTCTGTGGAAACTTCCATATTGGATAGATCTAGAGGTTAGACATTGTCTCGACGTCATGCACATAGAGAAAAATGTATGTGACGCCATTCTGGGGACACTTATGAATATCCCACAAAGGCAAAGGATAGAAAAGGGGTGCGACTGTATCTGGAAAGTGAGGGGCTTCGACCAGAACTATGGGCTCAAAAGAGGGACACTAAGAAAAGAAAGAAAAAACAGAAATTGTCTGGAAAAGGAAAAGGAAAAGGAAAGGGAAAAGAAAAGGAACATGAAGAAGGGTCGCCTGCAGGAATTGAAGGAAAAGGAAAGAAAACGGTGAAGGATGATGATAGGAACTATTTGCCTCCGGCTTGCTACACTCTATCTAGAGCTGAGAAGCGTCTTTTTTGCGAGTGTTTGTACAACATTAAGGTTCCATCAGGGTACTCATCGAGCATGAAAAGATTTTTACCTTAGACTGTGAGTTGAAATTATCGAGTATGAAGTCTCACGATTGTCATGTAATGATGCAGGTATTCTTACCGATTGCAATTCGAGGTATATTGCCGAAACGCGTGAGACATACCATAACAGAGCTGTGTTCTTTTTTCAATACTATATGTAGCAAAACGTTACAACCCTCGAAGCTTGATGCTCTCCAGGCTAGCGTGATACAGACTTTGTGCAAGTTTGAGATGTACTTCCCACCTGCTTTCTTCGACATTATGGTCCATTTGGTTGTACATCTAGTTCGAGAAATTAAGCTATGTGGTCCGGTGTTTTTGAGGTGGTGCTATCCCTTTGAGAGACATATGGGCTCTTTGAAAGACAAAGTAAGGAATCCAGCGCAACCAGAAGGAACTATAATTCAAGGGATTGTGAGTGAAGAGGTCGGTAATTTTGTGGCTAAGTTCTTAACTAATGTTGATTCTATTGGGCTTCCTACATCTCGACACGAGGGCAGACTCGCAGGTAAAGGTACACTTGGCTCCAAAATGATCGTACCTCCTGTTGAAAGGCGCATACAAGCACACTTATTTGTATTGCAGCATATGGTACAGGTGCATCCTTACTTGGATGAGCATTTGGAGGAGTTGCGTGACCAGAATCCAGGTAAAGGGACTAGAGCATTGATGCTGTTGCATAATAAGACGTTTATTGATTGGTTTCATAACCGAATAATGCGTGAAGTAGATTCCAATGTTTCTGAAACTCTAAAGTGGCTAGCATTTGGTCCTCGAGAAGTTGTGCACTCCTATGAGGGTTATGATGTTAACAGATATACGTATTGGACAGATCGTCAAGATCAAAAGTCGAGATCTCTCCAGAATAGCGGTGTTTCAGTACAGGCATCATCTACACAGTATGCAAGTGCCAAAGACAAGTCTCCTATTGATGCTAGATTGTTATACTATAGGCGAGTTCAAGATATATGGGAGCTTGACTACTCGGTTTCCCTTGTCCGCCTTATTTCGATGCAAGTGGGTTGATTATAACCGGCGTTACATAAGAAAAGATGACCCTTGTGGATTTACTCTTATAGACTTGGGTCGGTTGCGTGATAGTGAAGAGCCATTCGTGCTTACATCACAAGTTAAGCAAGTATTCTACGTAATCGGCCCTTCGATAACAAGTGGTCAATTGTTGTCCCGGGAAAAAGAAGTATACTTGGAGTTGGCGATGTTGAGGAGGAGTATAATGCGTTTGAAGACACCCTGCCTTTCACCATTCCCAACTCGGATGTCACTGATGCGGAGTTAGCGACAAGTTACATGCGTGCAGATCACGGGGAAGGGATAATGGTTGAAACTTCAAATGAAGGTGGCAAAAGTAAACAATATGCTCGATTTCTTTGGTTTCAATTCCGGCTTTCGGCATTGCAAGGTCATTTTACTTTATTTTTAACTTTTAGCCGAATGTAGTGTCATTTATAGTTCTTAATATTACATATATATGCATTACAATCAACTAAACTCGCTTCACATGTATTGAAACCATTTTGGGTAAGTGAATGTCATTTCGGGCCAATTTCGGCTTTGCAAGGTTCTTTTACTTTATTTTTCACTTTTAGCCGCATGTAGTGTCATGTATAATTCTTATTACTATATATATATATATATATATATATATATATATATATATATATATATATATATATATATTACAATCAACTAAACTAACTTCACATGTATTGAAACCCATTTTGGGCAAATGAATGTCATTTTCGGGCCAATTTCTGCTTTGCAAGGTCATTTTACTTTATTTTTCACTTTTAACCGCATTTAGTGTCATGTATAGTTCTTATTATTACATATATATGTATTAGAATCAACTAAACTCGCTTCACATGTATTGAAACCCATTTTGGGTAAGTGAATGTCATTTCGGGCCAATTACGGCTTTTCAACCTCAATTAACTTAATTTCTCGCTTTTAGCCGAATGTAGTGTCATGTATAGTTCTTATTATTACATATATATGTATTACAATCAACTAAACTCGCTTCACATGTATTGAAACCCATTTTGGGTAAGTGAATGTCATTTCGGGCCGATTTCGGCTTTTCAACCTCAAGTAACTTAATTTCTCGCTTTTAGCGGAATGTAGTGTCAGGTATAGTTCTTATTATTACATATATATGTATTACAATCAACTAAACTCGCTTCACATGTATTGAAACCCAGTTTGTGATTAAATGATGCGGTCCACAACCGCATCAGTTAATATAGTGCTACCGCTGCGTGTCCAACCGTTGCGGCCCAAAACTGCAACGGTAAGCCCGGTTTTGACCGCAGTGGTTGGACTTTTTTCCACTAGTGTTTGGATTCAACTAATATAATTACGAAGTTATAGAAACTTCCAAGTAGGTCTGTTCGATCATGTATCAACTATACATATCCATATGATTGACTAAACATCTCCATGTTCCCATAGCCCATGAAACGGCACTATCAATCAATCTTATATGCTAATTCTTTAATAAGTCATTTACGTCCAATTTAATGACTCAGATTAGGAACTCTAATATTCTATGAATTCAGTTCCCTTATGGTGTTTCATTCATCAAATCACATATTTGACAAAACCATTGAATTCAAAAAATAATTTTGGACATTTTATTTATACTAAACCAAGATTAAATAAGATAAAATTTCATTCAAATAAACATAAAACAGCAAAACCATGTCTTTACATTGTAGCAAGTTTCTCTAAGCCACTCTAACATTTGCTTTAACCCTATAGCCCTAGCGTGACTTTTATGCTTGGGTTGAGGTAGAGGTTTAGTAAGTGGATCAGCCACATTCTCATCCATGTGAACTTTGCAGATCTTGACATCTTTCCTGTCAACTATCTCACGAATAAGGTGATATTTCCTCATTACATGCTTGGATTTGTTATGTGATCTCGGTTCTTTTGCTTGTGTAATAGCACCATTATTATCACAGAACAACTCAATCCCATCAAGAGCACTAGGTATGACATTTAGCTTTGTCAAGAACTTATTTATCCAAACTGCTTCCTTAGCTGCTTCAACCGCTGCTAAATATTCTCGATTCACGTCGTAGAGTCCTTGCTACAATGCTTTGCTTTGAACTCTTCCAGCTCACTGCTCCTCCATTTAGACGAAAGATGTATACTGACTGAGAGAGGTAATCATCTCTGTTGGTTTGGAAGCTCACATCAGTATAACATTTAACAACCAACTCAATTTCTCCTCCATAGACTAAGAATATGCCTTTAGTTCTTCTCAAGTACTTAAGGATGCTCTTAGCTGTAGTCCAGTGTGCTTCTCCTGGATTTGCTTGGAACCTGCTACACATGCTCAAGGCATATGCAACATCTGGTCGAGTACTTATCATGACATACATGATAGATCCTATAGCCAAAGCATAAGGTATGCTACTCATCCGTTCAGCTCATCAGGCTCAGTAGGGTACAAAGACTCTTGCTAAGCGACATGCCATGTGACATGTGAATGAATCCTCTCTTCGAGTTTTCCATGTTGAACCTTGCAAGAACTTTATCAATATAAGTTTCTTGACTTAGTCCTATCATCCTTCGAGACCTATCTCTATGGATTTTGATTCCCAATATGTACTTAGCCTCTCCAAGGTCCTTCATGGAGAAACAACTTTTCAACCATTCCTTGACTGACTCAAGCATTGGTATATCATTTCCTATGAGCAGTATGTCATCTACATACAAAACCAAGAAGTCTAAGCTGCTCCCACTAAATTTCTTGTAGACACAAGATTCTTCTTCGCTTTTGAGAAAACCAAATTGTTTGATTGCCTCTTTAAACCGAAGATTCCAGCTCCGATATGCTTGCTTCAATCGATAAATGGATCTTTGAAGCTTACAAACCCTTTTAGGATTTTCTAGATCCTCAAAACCCTCAGGCCTCAGGTTGTGTTATATACACATCCTCATTCAAGAACCCATTCAAGAACGCGTTTTTGACATCCATCTGCCATATTTCGTAATCGTAATATGCAGCAATCGCTAAAAGTATCCGAATCGATTAAGCATTGCTACTGGAGAAAAGGTCTTATTATAGTCAATACCATGAATTTGCCTGAATCCTTTTGCAACCAGTCTTGCTTTATAAACATAGACGTTTCTATCTTTGTCTGTTTTCAATTTGAACACCCACTTGCATCCAATAGAGTTGACCCCATCAGGCATGTCGACTAGGGTCAAACTTCATTCTTAGACATGGAGCCTAATTTGGATTTCATGGCCTCAAGCCATTTCTCAGAGTCTGGGCTCGTCAAAGCTTGTCTGTAGGTAGTAGGTTCTGAATTCTCCAAAATCATAATTTCAGAGTTTTCAGTTAATAGGAAATCAACCAACTTCTAGTTTGGTATCCTTGGTCTACTTTACCTACGCGGGGCCTGAGCATCAATAGAAATGTTCTCTTCAACATCTTGAAGATTTTCGCTTGAATTAGATTCAAGTGGGATGGTAGGAGTTTCATGCGTTGAATACGTCATCTCCTAAACTTGACTTTCGTCTCGTCGAGCCGTCTCTGACATGGTGTGAACCACGTCTAGTTGTTGCTCATCTTAAATTTCTTCGAGAACTATTTTACTCCCACTTGTCTTTCTGGAAACAAATTCCTTTTCGAGAAACGCACCATCACGAGCAACAAACACCTTGTTCTCTTGACGGTTATAGAAGTAATAACCCTTGTCTCCTTTGGGTATCCCACAAAGAGACATTTATCTGATTTGGGTGCAAGTTTTTCTGATAGTAAACGCTTTACAAAGACCTCACGTCCCTAGATTTTAAGAAGAGACAAGTTTGGAATCTTTCCATTCCACATCTCATATGGAGTCATTTCTACAGGTTTTGACGGGCTCCTATTTAGTGTGTGTGCAGCGGTTTCAAGAGCATATCCCCAAAAGGAAATCGGAAGATCAGCAAGACTCATCATTGATCGAACCATATCCAATAAGGTCCGATAATTAGGTTAGGAAACCCCTCCCCTTACTCCTCTTTGGCCGGCCACCCTAAAGTCCCATGTGGGCTCTAGGTTTTTCTTTTGTTGATCCAAATTAACTAATGTGTGACCTTGTAGGATCCATTTAAGTGGGCTTTGGGTTTATTATTTACTAACCCAAAGGTCTATAGCATTCTCTAGCAAGACGTAAAGATGACCCAATCAAATGAATTTATTATCTCCATAATATGAACCATATTATATTTAGTAATTGCAATAGAGTCGAGGACATAATTCTTTCACAAACTTAGTAACAAATTGAACCATGGATAAGCTATATAACTTGGAATCATTCTTCAAAAGTCGCATATTGTAGGTCGGTTACGAGTTCCAGAGGAGCAATCGACGCTTACGAATACCACCACTCGCACGAATAGAATTTCTTGATGGTTAAGTGAGAGAAGTAGCCAAATAAGATAAGCTAGGGTTACGTAGGAAACTCGGATTCGGTGGCTAATTGATTGGAGTGAGAGAAACTTGTTAACGTAAATTAGCTAACAGTTTGTTGCAGGAAAATGGGTTAAAGAACCATAAACTGATTCTATATTAGTTTATTGCTTAAATAGTATACTTTACGAGTACATGCATGGGGTAGCCAGGGGCAATTCTGTAATAACTTCTCCAAATGAGCAAAAATTTAATCATTTTTAATCACTTAGTATCTCGAATTATTTTACTTATTTCTTTCCTCCTCTTCTTTACTCTTATTCTCCATTGTTTCTCTTACCTTAAATTTTTTCTCTCCTCCATTGTTTCTCTTATCTCCAAATTTCTCTCTCCACAATCTGTTTTTCGGCTCCATATTTTTCTCCTACATTGTTTCGTCCCACTCCAATCCACAACCGATCACTCTTCGTCAACTGCCTCCCCCTTCATGTCAATTTCTACTCTATGCGAAGGTTATGACGTTTCTTCTCTCTCTGCATATGCGTATAAATCTAAATTGTTGTTTCTTTCTCAACAATTGTTGATTAAATTGCGTTTTTATGCAGTAATTTATCTTTATATTCTTTGCTTTATGAATTATTTTCATATACTTGAAAATTGGAGTTCATATTTTAAACTTTGGATGCTGATTGAAACTTAAGGGTTTTAAAAAACGACTATTCTTTGTAATTTTAACTATTTCTAAATTTCATTAACTAATTACTCTTGTTTGAGAATAGTTTGTGATTTTATTATTTTCTAGTTCTTGCTTTGGTATGCTGCATATTAGCATAATTAAGCAGAACTGGTTAAAAGAACAAAAAATGCATGTTAACAAATTTAATACATGAATTTGTTGGACAAGTATTTGCTGAAAGAATGGATTATATATCTATTTAAGAGTTAGTGAAAGTCTAAATTGATAGGTGCTAATATGCGATAAAAAAGAAGTCTGAATTTTAGGTTGCCGTTTTTTTTCTTCTTGTTTGTTCATGAATAAATATGTCCTAAGACATCCCGACAATTACTAAATATAAATAGGAATTTAATTATGAAGATAATAAAGTTAATTATTTTAGTAATCGTATTTTCTTGCTAGAGAATAAATATGATTAGTAGGACAATATTGATTCGGTATATAACTAAAATATATTAATCCTATGAGGTTCACATTGTAGCACAAGTTGGATAAAGCAATCCAAATCCATTTAGGATTGGGTTGGCCGGCCATAAGGGGAAATAGGAGGGGAATTAGTTCTCCTTACTTGCCTACGACTCTTCTATTATATATAGGATATAATATTAGGGTTTAGGCAGCACTTCATTAAGCAGTTTCTTTTCACAAAAGGAGAGAATTTGCGAAACCCTAAACCCTAAGATCGACGCCTATACCACCTATAAGCAAGAGAATTCTTCTCTTCCGTTCTAGTAAATGTTGGTGTTCAATGGTGCTCGTGGACTGATTAGAGGAACAACACTTGGGGCTCTCAGATCTTCAAAGCTTGCATACAAAAGGGAAATCACGCTACAAAGGTTTTACATCTAATCCCTATTGAATGATTCATGTGTTTGATTATGTTTGCAATCCTATGATAGATGTTAGGAAATTGTTTCCTGAAATTCCGCTATATGCATCTATATATTCCTACAGTGGTATCAGTTTTGCCTAATTCATAATATTCATATGATCATGTTCTTGTATGCAAAGTTATTAATTTTATTCAATTAAGGGAGGATTTATTTATGCCTTGAATTTGCATAATTAATATGTGATATTAGAAGATTAGAAATTATAAATAAATGATTTATTTGTGAATTATGCTCAAAATAAATTTATAAAGTCCGAAATTTTTTTAATGGACGAAATTAATTGTTCATCTCACTCCTAATTTTCAGATTTTTACTAATATATTTGTTAGATTTAAAATTATTTAATGTTTAATTTGATTAATAATTGATATAGTTTGATAACAATTAAAAGATTTGATTTTTAATTTGTTAAATAAATCTAATGTTCATCACCAACATAGATCTAAAATAATACGATGAAATGAAATAATTTGGTTATTTTTCCCACTAATTTTTTGATTTTTATCATATTATTTGAGAATTTTGGATAAGTTTTATGTTTAATTTGATTATTCATAAACTTTAAGGATAACAATTAAAATATCTAATTTTATTTGTTATGATAATTTAGTAGATCACCCTCAAAATTATTTTCGAATTTTTTGAAATTTAATTGTTAATTTTCTAATTTTTTTGGATATTATTTTTTTTTCCCTAATTTTGAATTCTTGTTAGATTTTATGTTAATAAAGATTCTGCATTGAAATTTAATCTCAACAAACCTAAAATTTTGTTTAAAACCTAATTAGATCATTAATCTGTAAATAACTTATTGATTAAAGATTAATTTAAATTAAATGTAAATTGTTGCATTATTTTAAAAGGGAATTGCCGACCATGGAGACCCCACCAGTCTCGATGGAGCCACGGTGGCTGCCGGGAGGAACCGAAAAAAGAGGGGCAAGGGCAACACCGGCTGCGGCCACGCGTCCAGTGCACATTCGATGTGGGCAGCCGCGAGCCGCTTTGGGTTCTGGAGGTTTTTCTGCCGGTGCCATCTAAGGATGGCCTGTGGTTTTGCTGCTGGCCAATGTTGTGGGCATGTGTGCTGTAATGGCTGGTGTTTCCAGCAGGGGATGTGTGGGGTTTGGTTTTTGGCTGGCACCCTTGTGCTGCTGGTCAACGGTCATCAAATTTTAAAAAAAATCTCTAAGAAAATTCTAATTTTCTATCTTGAGCATACATCCAAGATTTCTTTTAATGCAAATTTGGGATTGATAAATATTTTTCTGACTATATTTACATAAGTAATTGAATTAAAATAATAAAGTTTCCTAAACAATTTCTAGCTTATATTAGTTAAATTTTATAATTATTATGGATTGTTTTATTTGCTTATTTATTGTTAATAAATGTGTGGACGTTTAATGTAACATGTATGATATTATATTTTTGCGTGTTATGACTAGTATGGCCCAAATTAGGATAGTAAGTACGATCTGCGAATCGTTAAATTTGAATTTAAATTTAATATGATCTGCGAATCGTTTGTATTTTTGTAACTTTAAATTTTCGTTATTTATTTAATTCAAATTATGTAATCAAGGATGAGGATTCAAGGAGTTTCAAGGATGGTGATCCATGGAGATTCAAGGGAAGATTAATGAAGATCAGTTTTTCCTAAATTTAGGTGCCACACTAGATCATTTTAATGCTTGCTTTTACTAGTTTTTCTAAGTTTACATATGGTTAGTTACTTTATGTGTTCACTTTTGATTGACTATCTTAGTAAACTTAGGTCCCCAAAAGTAATGTTGAGTTTTAACTACTTTTCCGAAGAACACCTATAAAGTCTTAGATAATGAGTAATAGGTTCTGCCAAAGCAGGGTGTTGATAATAATTCCGGGGATGATAGGGTAGGTTTTTGAAACTTACATGTTAATGTTTCGTTTAACTCAACAAAATCATTAAAAAACAATGTTTTGGGTTTTTGAAGCTAAGAGATAGTAGTAAACAAGGAGTTGTTAACCTGTCTACCAAGAATTATAATTAGTTATAATTAGTAAAGTATTTACTTACCTCAACTATCTCTATTCTATATGGGAAGAGGGGTAGGACACTAAAAAATAGAAAAAAGAAAAAAAAAATGTAGTGTCTAACTTACTCAGAAAACCACCAAAAATAAGGAAAAAAAAAATTACAACGTGTAAGTTATGAACATAAGCGCCCAACTCAATACATGGGACAAAAAAGCGCAACCAAAATCGAAAACCACTCCTTCAGTTTCTCCTCTTCTCTTTCCTATTATCTCCACTTCTCAATCCTCTGAAAACCACACCCAAAAACACAGAATCATTACAATAATATTATACCACCAACATCAGGTAATCACATAATAAATCACTGCTTTACAATTTAATTTCATAAATACATCATTCATGTTCTCAATCTCTATTCATACAGGATACTTTTCACTAATAGTACTCAACAAGCAACGAATTTTGTGGGGCAACAATGTAATATGTGATTACAAGGTTTTTCTAACTTCTCTCGCACATTAATGGGTGATTCTTCATAATTCATAACAATTAATTTAGCGTAATCGACATTATTGATTTTGATAATGTTTTTTTTGTGCAAAATCAGTACAATCGATCAAGTTTCAGCAACCAAATATCAGCAAAAAAGCGGCACTTGCAAGGTGAATCAAGAAACCATTGAAAAGGTAGGTGTGAAATTGCAAATCGTTTCTTTTTCTGGGGAAATGAGGAAATAACCAATCAAATTGAACATTACAATCAAGAGAAATAAATTGATAGTAAGATTGTGAAATAATTTGTGCTGATAACTGTAGAATATAGAGTTTTTTTTTTAACATTTTTACACAAACTATAGAATAATTTCTGAAAGAAAAAAAATTGATTTTTCGAGAAAAATGCTGACAAAATTTACAAAAAGCGCAAAGTTGTGTGACGTTTTCGCATTCACTGAATAAAATAAAGATAATATTTGAACATTTTGAATCAAAATACCAACTTGGCAACTTCCCACAACAATTCAAATCGAACTGTAATTTCTCCATAATAATGTTTCAAAAATAATATTTTTCATAGAATAAGAATATGACAAAGAAAAAAATCGAAAACATACAAAAATTTATGCTTTTCCCGCATGCAAATAATACTTCATCCCCAACATTTTTTTCAAAAAAAAAATTTTCTGAAAATAAAATTCTTCTCTAATTTGCATTCTCATCGGAATTATCATTTTTTAGAAAATCAAACAAGAAACACTATGAATCCTGATGCTGAAAATTTTCTATTGATGGATAAATTGGACGAAGACCCTTTTTTTTAATTTAAGAAAAACCATTTAAGCCCCTCAAAAAAAAGAAAAACCATTTAAGAAAACAAAACAAAATCGAACACACATTTATTCCAGCATTGTGAAATCAAGATATTATTCCTATAAGTGTTTAAAAATCAATCTTCTCAATGAATAAAAAAAACTCGGAAAAAAAAAATTCCATGGAACATTACAGAGTGTTTTTTTTTTTTTTAAAACAATATTTTCAGGGAATAATTATTCCAAAACACTTAAAATCTCCGATAATACAAGATTGAGATTTTCTCGCATGCAAAAAAATGGAAATATTGGTAAACTCGCCTCATCAATTGCAATTCGAAATATCTTTTTCTTCTCCAATTTTCTCTTCCTCCACCTTCAATCCTTTGAGTGCTTGAATTGAGCCAATATGCTCCAAGAAGATGAAAAGAGAGATAGGGGCGCCCAAGAAGATGAAAAAGAGAGTGAGATATTTGGGTAGCTTATCAGATGGGGGCCAACAATATGGAGATAGAGAGAGAGATTTGAGTACCTTATATTATATCAACCAAAATACAGCTTAATTATGTTGTGGGCCAAAGACCACCATGTACACCATTTCGTCCTTTTTTGGGTAATAATGAATAGCCCACCATGTACGGCACCATGTACACTTGAACTGATCCCACGCAAGACAGTAGGAAAAGTCCAACAAGATGAAAAGTCCACCATGTACACAATACTATGAATAGGGTCCAGCCATCAAGCGGACAACGCAACAGCTAAAAAGCCCACTTGAACTGATCCCACGCAAGGCAGTAGGAAAAATTGAAAGTTTCATTTGGGAAGATTAATAAAAGTGGTGTAATTTTGAATTGCATTAAAATAATTTACACAGTTTGTATGTTATGATACTGTTTAGAGTATCTTATAAGCCATTTTTGTTATATTGTATGTTGCTCTTTTATTGAATGATACTATATTATGTATTTATTTACTCTACTTTGGTATTATATTGTTGAATTATTTAATTAGAAGTTTGCTTAATGATCCTTCTCTTGGATCTTACCTCTATTGATTGGAGAGTTCAATCCGGATCATCCTTATCTCGTTAGCTATGTCTTTGCAAGTCGATCGGGTGAAGAGTGCATATGGTTAACCAACCACCATGAAGGCAAATTACGTAGTTGAAATAGTAGAGATTTCATTTACTATCTTAGGTAAACTTTGTAAATAATTTTTCTATAAATTAATACTAGATGTAATTACGTAACTAATTTAATTACAATAATGATTTCGCACGCATAGCGTGCATATAAGGCTAGTTATACATTTATGGCAGGGCCAAAGTCCATTTGATTGTAGTCGGAGGGGATCTTGGTTATTTCTCTATTCAATAGGGGCCTTTCATTTTTAATAAAGGATAGTAGTTAATTAAAATTTATTTAATTGATGCTTTCTTGATAAACATTAATTGAATCTTGCTTTATTATTTTATTGTAGTTATCATGTCTAGTTCAAACAACAACAACTCTACTTGTAATTTGCGCTCAGTCCTTTCGAAGGACAAATTGAATGTTGAATGTTTCATTGCAAGTGAAAAGGGACATGAGAATCATTACATGCAAGGAGAGGAAGCAACGATGTAAGAGATGCATGAGATGATAACTCAGATCGAGCGAGACATCCCTAACAAGCTGGAAAAGATTATAAGGATGTTCTTATGGTTAGTAAAGGGAAATCGCTCAATAGGATTGGGATTGCTATTAAAAAGGACGAAAGTAAACAAGTTGCCAAGTCTGAAAAGTCTGAAACTTCTGAAAAGCAAAGCCTAAACCAAAACCAAAAGTTGTTGTTGAGCACTATTATTACTGTTGAAACAAAGTTGGTCATTAGAAAAGTAGTTGCCCCAAATATCTGAAGGATAAGATGAAAGGAGTTTCTACTTCAGATATGTTATAGAAGTTAACTTTCAATTTCTGCTTCTTAGGTATTTTATACCGCTTGTGGTTCGCAAATTATCTATAATATGCAAGGTCTCAAAAGAAGTAGAGCATTAGGAAAGAGAGAAGTAGATCTTTGTGTTGGCAATGGGGCACGAGTTGCTACATTGGCAGTGGGGCTATATAATCTATTTTTACCTTCAGAATTAGTTTTAGAACTTAATAATTGTTATTATGTTCCTGCCAAAAAGGGAAAAGAGTCGGGGCTGAATTGGTTGCATAATCTAATGCATGCGATATGTGTCCATACCCAATTCGACCGTGAAGTAGCCATGCCTGACCCTAAGGAGTGATTAGAGAAACCCAACCTTGAAAGTGACATATGTCAGTTGTCATGCATGGTATCTAGCTTCTTTCTCTAATTTTGTTAGGACTTCTATTTATAGTTTCCTAATTATGCTATGAATCTATTAGAGTAGTATTTTAGTAATATTAGTAGTCTTTTTTCTTGCTTACAAGTTTTTACTATTCTACTTAAGTTTTACTTGTTTTAAGCACCTTATTAATTCTATTTTGAGTTGAATAAATACCGCATCGAGCTTGTTTAATATCCAAGCATGTAACATCCCGTATTTGCACTTCTAATTTTTCGTGTTGATTTGCCTTTTAATAATATTTTCCATTAAAATTAGATACTTTATTATTACAATCTTTTTGGGTTGTGTTTTGGTTGGTTATATGATGCTAGTATTTGCACGGAACTATGATGGTTATATGAGGTCTTATGGCCTCATAGGAATTAAGTAGTGTTTTGGTTGGTTTGTGAGGTTGTTTTGCCTCCTTAGAATATTTTTTATGTTATCTTTATGTTTGGGATTTTAGAGGTTGTGTTACCTCTAGTTTTTGGATGTTTGGCATGATATGACTTTTGGTTTTATGTTTTATGAATAATTAGTTTAAATTTTGACTTTAGAGTTACATTTTCATCTCTGTAGTATTTCCGGTAGAGTTACTTGTGTGGACCTAGTCCATAATAATATTAGTATGGACAAAAAGTCCACACGTGCCAATGAGGCATAGCAACCCCAGCTGAAAAAAAAGAACCCTTCTCTCTTCACTTTCTCTGCTCCTCCTCCTCTATACTCACCTTCTCTCTCATCAATTGTACTCCTCTCATCACTTTCTCTGCTCTAGTTTTCTCTCTCACACTCATTGTTGAAGAAAACAATAATATCGTCAATTGGAGCACCATTTTCATGCTTGTTTCCAAGTACCTCAGTAAGATCCTAAACTTTTCGCGAATTAGGCTTTCAATTTTTCTTCATTTCTCATAGATTGGAATTTTGTTTGTCATTTGTGCTTTCATTGCTATAGACAACAATAATATCGTCAATTGGAGCACCATTTTTATACTTGTTTCCAAGTACCTCTGTAGGATCCTAAACTTTTCGCGAATTAGGCTTTCAATTTTTCTTCATTGCTCATCGATTGGAATTTTGTTTTTCATTTGTGCTTTCGTTTAAGTATGATTTTGGCTTTATAGTGGTTGTGATATGGATCATAATGACATTTATGCTAGTTTCTAGTTGCTTGATAGATAGAAAATTGCATGAATTGCGTTTTTGGAAACTGGGTTGCTCTATGATGACAGGCTAAAGTCGTATCCCCTTATCAAAAATAACCTAAGGTCCACTAATAAGTAGTCAGGGAAGTCAGGATCGAATCCACAGGGAGAAAGTTATACTATTGTATCTGAATTCTAATATTATACTAACTAAATCAGATGAAAATGGGTGTGTGACTAAACTAAGCAAATGACAGAACTAAATACGAAGGTAAGAATCAATTAATAAAGAACTAGGACTATGGATCACTATGCATACAATTCGGGAAATCAGAGACGAATAATAACCACACAATAAGTCAATTTATCTAGGGCACATGTAATTTCTCTCGAACATTACCTCTCTCAAAGATCACCTAGCCGCTCTCGCATGGTCAAGGATCACTATGCCTAATGATTGAAAGCCTATACGAAATCTCTCCTCTCAAAGCAGATTCAATATTGCGATAATAGAAATACAAATCAGGCCTAATTCATAAATCTAGCATGAACGATTCAATCACAGGAAACAATTGAAATAAAAGGTAGTTACACTAATTTATCAATCCCTCATTGCATACATAGGTCCCCACAATCCTAGAAATAAAACTACTCACTCATGCTTGCGAAAACAATAACAAAATCAATGTAAAAATTCATACTTTGAACTATTGCAAATAACTAAGAAATCAATGTAATCAATAATAGAGAGAGCAATGAAGAAGATTACCAAATTAAAGAACTATATTGAACTTGCAAGAAATCCAAATGTTTGATCTTGAATCCAAAATGAAAAATAGTAAACTAGGGTTCTTGAGAGAAAACTATGAAAAAATTAAGACTAAAACAAAGATGAATAAAAGATCTCTTAGTAATGTTCTAATTTTCGTATTTATACTAAACCCAAAACATAAAGGAAAAGTAATAGGAAAATAACCCGGAAATCATTAAAATACGCGTGCCAGGTCAACCGACCGATCCCATCGGGCCAACTCCCCCGACCTCATCGGGTGAAAAGCTCTTTATTTCGGAAATATGACGGACTACCTGCCCGATCGGGCAAGCTCACCAGATCCCATCGGGCGGGAGTGTTTTCCTCTTATTTTCAACTCCAGAACGTAGCCAGATGAATATGTTCTCGGGCCCGATCGGGCTAAACCGCCCGGTCCTATTGGGCGGGAGAACTACGATTTTGCGTCAACTTGCAAAGGATGTATCTCTCAAACCAGAAGTTCTTTTGAGGCGTGTGACCTATCATTGGAAAGCCCTTAAAGTATAGTTTCCAACCCAATTGTAATTTCTTGATTATCAATTTTCTATCAAAAGTTATGATCAAAATAGTGAGCAAGTATCAGTTTTGAAACTTCTTTCACTAACTCTTTGCATCATTCTAACTCGAAATTGTCCCAAACGGATGCATCGTGATCCTTGTGCAAGATATCTTCATCCTCAATGATTAATAGGCTTGATCTTAGATAATCATAATCAATTTGCATCAAAATAACCTGAAAATCATCAAAACACGCAAACGGGGAGTAGTAGAGCAAAACTTGAGTAAATCATGCAAATATGCACCTAAATGCTCTAATATGAACTAGAAATGCAACCAAAATGCACCTAAAACTCTATATAAAACCATAACATCAAAGTCCCCCAAGCTAAACCTTTGCTTGTCCTTAAGCAATAAGACATAGTCATTAGAAAAGAAAGACAACCTACAATAAGGGACTATAATATGGTCAAACACTCAACTGAAAACACGAGAGATATAATCACTACACAAACCAAGAATCGAAACTACCTCGAACAAAGCTGCATAGCATGTCATGTATCGCAATCGACTCTCCAATCATATCACATACCATCTCTCCCAAGCTGGATTTAACCAAACCTGACAGACCTCACTATAGTTATGCGCGCTCAAATCTCTCATGTGTTTAAAGGATAAATGATGACACTTAACCTAAATCAAGTCGACTCAGATGAAACATGTACTCTTTAACGTTGACTTTTTTACTCACTTAATACTCCAAAATACAATACACAATGATCAAGAGGACTTTTAAGGGTTGTAATGGTGCTGAGGTTAAAGGTATGGAGAAAATTTTGGGAATTGTGGTGGAAAAACCAATGAGTGGGAGCATCATATAACTGAAAACATGACCATGAAAAGTCACAACAACTCCACGCAACAACCAACAATCTCCAAAAAAATGTAACCAACACTTTTTCCATTCAAAAAAATTCAATAATAACCCTTTTTATTTTACTTTATTCTCATCTTTTTTTTCACTTCTTTTCATTTCATTTTTCACTTTTTTTTCTTTTTGTTTTTTTTTTCGAACTTTCAATTAAATTTCAAAGCTCACTAAACATATTTTCCATCCATCTAAACCAGAAATAAAGCACTTCAATTCAATACAAACCAAACCAAAACTAATACTCGCTCCCCCAAGCTATGCTTAGGACAAGAATCAAATGAGACCAATGGCTTGTAATATAGGTAATTAATCAAACATAGTTAGGAAGGCTCAACGGGGCTAGAGAAAGGATAATATGAAAAAAGGAATAACTCTAGAGCTAAGATCATGAAATGAAACGCCTCAATCATATCAAAAGGTATGCACTATCAAATATCAAGGAGTACCAAGTCAAAGTCAAGATCAATGCGACAACTAAGGAACTAATCACACATGAAAGAACATAACTGACACAGATACGTCAGTTTATAGGCACAGAAGCTCACTTGGATTAGGGTGTCTGCATAATAAAGTTAGATCGAGCCAGAGAGAGATCAAACAATCTTACCACAAACGATCAATTGCAAAACAATAGTGCTATGAAGAATCATGAACAAGATGAATGACGCTTAGGAAGTGTAGTGAAATATCAACAAGGTTCTGAAAAAGTGCTAGCAATAGTCCCATAGATGCAAACTAACATGATATGAAATCTAATATGAAAAAAACAAAATTCTAATGCAACTAAGAAAGCAATACATTTTTTTTCCGTTACATGTAACCTCCCACCCCTAATGAGCAGTACAAACCATGTAACAATCCTACTAAAGCAATAAATCTAAACTAGTATGCAACTAACATGCACAAAGTGACATCCTTCCCCAAGCCGAACTTTACATTGTCTCAATGTGAACACTGAGAAGAACAACGAAGCAAAAAAAAAGGGAAGGGTATAACTCACAGAAAAGATGGGTAATGAACATAGAGTGTGCCAAATAGTATTCACACTTCCACCACAGCCAAGAGCACGTCACTGGAACACATGTTAGCAAAGTAGTCATAAAGTAGAAATAAAGATAACAGCTAAAGGTGAGAAAGTCGGGTTGCCTCCCGATAAGCGCTGGTTTTTTTAGGGTTCCGCACGACCGAAATACTTTTTACATTATGAAGAATCCAATGCCTTAAGTAACTTATCAAATTCCCCTGCAAACATATTATTGAACACTCGATAATGCTTAACAGCAAGCATAATTATATTCATTAATAGGGGGTTAGAGGTACCACAAGAAAAAGAATCATAAGAAAAAGAAAAAAATGTACAACTATCTTGCAATTCCTCAGGTTTCACAAAATGAACATGGATATTTACTTGGTCAAAATTATCATGCGACAATAGATCTTTAAGAAAACAAGGAGGATATAACACAGGGGATAAAGGTATAAGATCAAGCTTCCGTGAAAACGGGATATGAGTGTTATGCATGTTAGGCTCAACATCGATTTTTTGTACGCTTTCAGCATATTCAAAATCTTTACCTAAAACTTCACTCTCATCAATAAGCTTGTCAACAAAGGAGTTTTCATTCAAAAGTTCAATAACCAATGGTTTTTCAATCATTGATTCTATAACTAATGATTTTTCCTCCTCAAAAACATCCATTATATCCATCTTTTCCTTATTCAAACTACCATCAAGAGTCAAATGATAACCTTCTTCAAATGAACTAGCATTCTCAACCAACACATCATCATAATACAAATGTTGCTCAATAGGTTGGCTAATAGATTTTAGTATAGATGCTATTAATGTTTGACTTTCTGCAATTTTTGCTTTGCAACATGTAATCCTCCTGAACCAACTTATAATCCTCTTGAACCTTACTTAATTCATTCATGAAACCATAAAGAAATTCTTGGATATTATCAGATTCAGATGGAGCATTAGACAAATAAAACTCAGGGATAGGGTTATTGACATGCATATATGACTCATTATGTGGACAAAGAGAAATATCCTGATCATAAGAGTGACAACAAGAACAAAAATCAGATGGAGAGGTAAGAGTTTGAGAATCATAGATAGATGAATTTTCTAGAGCTGGAGTAACATATCTTGTCATCTCCCACTCAAAGGTTTCCCTATCTAATTGCTCAAACAAATTACAACCCACTCCAGGTGTCATATCCATGAATTAACCATCACTCATGGAATCTATAACTACCCTCGTATCATCATTCAAACCCTCATAGATCACTAAACCAATTTCCCATTGTTTAAATAAATGGTCGGGACCAAGAAAGTTCTCAAATCTAAGCCTATATCTCCAAAACACTTCATGTTCAAATTGGGGAAAAGAGATAGACGTCATTCAAATAACAAAAATTAAAAAAAAAATATTCACAAAAAAAATTATATATACAATTAGTCTAATATTACCAGTTCAGATATAATAGTAATAAGTCGTCTCCCCGACAACGGCACCAAAATTTGACAGGCTAAAGTCGTATCACCTTATAAAAAATAACCTAAGATCCACTAACAAGTAGTCAGGGAAGTCAGGATCGAATCCACATAGAGAAAGTTATACTATTGTATCTGAATTCTAATATTATACTAACTAAATCAGATGAAAATGGGTGTGTGACTAAACTAAGCAAATGACAGAACTAAATACGAAGGTAAGAATCAATTAATAAAGAACTAGGACTATGGATCACTATGCATACAATTCGGGAAATCTGAGACGAATAATAACCACCCAATAAGTCAATTTATCTAGGGCACATGTAATTTCTCTCGAACATTACCTCCCACAAAGATCACCTAGCCGCTCTCGCATGGTCAAGGATCACTATGCCTAATGATTGAAAGCCTATACGAAATCTCTCCTCTCGAAGCAGATTCAATATTGCGATAATAGAAATACAAATCAGGCCTAATTCATAAATCTAGCATGAACGATTCAATCACAGGAAACAATTGAAAATGAAAGGTAATTACACTAATCTATCAATCCCTCATTGCATACATAGGTCCCCATAATCCTACTCACTCATGCTTGCGAAAACAATAACAAAATCAATGTAAAAATTCATACTTTGAACTATTGCAAATAACTAAGAAATCAATAATAGAGAAAGCAATGAAGAAGATTACCAAATTAAAGAACTATATTGAACTTGCAAGCAATCCAAATGTTTGATCTTGAATCCAAAATGAAAAATAGTAAACTAGGGTTCTTGAGAGAAAACTATGAAAAAATAAAGACTAAAACAAAGATGAATAAAAGATCTCTTAGTAATGTTCTAATTTTCGTATTTATACAAAACCTAAAACATAAAGGAAAAGTAATACGAAAATAACCCGGAAATCATTAAAATACGCGTGCCAGGTTAACCGCCCGATCTCATCGGGCCAACTCCCCCGACCCCATCGGGTGAAAAGCTCTTTATTTCGGAAATATGACGGACTACCTGCCCGATCGGGCAAGCTCGCCCGATCCCATCGGGCGGGAGTGTTCTCCTCTTGTTTTCAACTCTAGAACGCAGCCAGATGAATATGTTCTCGGGCCCGATCGGGCTAAACCGCCCGATCCTATCGGGCGGGAAAACTGCGATTTTGCGTCAACTTGCAATGGCTGTATCTCTCAAATCAGACGTTCTTTTGAGGTGTTTGACCTATCATTGGAAAGCCCTTAAAGTCTAGTTTCCAACCCAATTGAAATTTCTTGATTATCAATTTTCTATTAAAAGTTATGATCAAAATAGTGAACAAGTATCAGTTTTGAAACTTCTTTCACTAACTCTTTGCATCATTCTAACTCGAAATTGTCCCAAACGGATGTATTTTAATCTTGTGTAAGATATCTTCATCCTCAATGATTAATAGGCTTGATCTTAGATAATCATAATCAATTTGCATCAAAATAACCTGAAAATCATCAAAACACGCAAACGGGGAGTGGTAGAGCAAAACTTGAGTAAATCATGCAAATATGCACCTAAATGCTCTAATATGAACTAGAAATGCAACCTAAATGCACCTAAAACTCTACATAAAACCATAACATCATATGACGCCCTGTTTTTACTTACTAACGCCCTGTATACATACTTGTCCCCACCCCTATGTATTTATACTCTCGTATTTATACTCTCACACCCATTCCCTCACTCTCTCTCACTCTCCCACTCTCATACCGCCTCACTCACTTTCACTCTCCCACTCTCATACTTCCTCACACACTCTCACTTTCTTTCATCACCCAAGGACTTCTCCGGCCACTTCTCCGGCTAGTTTTCTGGCCACTCTCTCTCATCACACATTAAAGGAAGTTGAACAACATCATCACGCCGCCAATCCTCTGTCAACATCTCCGACAACCTTTTCAGTCACATTACGTGCAACGTTTCCGGCCATATTATTGCATTATTAATATAAATGAAATTTTATATTTTATTTAATTTAAAAAATGGACTAGAATTACTTAAAATTGCCAAAAAAGTGCCCAAGCATCTAAAATAGGAGCCTAAACCTGTGGTCAGGTGCCCAAAATAGGCGCCCAACCACATGTATAGGCGCCTATTTTAGGCTCCCAACCACAGGTATAGGCGCCAACAATAGGTGCTTGTACCTGTGGTTGGGCGCCTAAAATAGGTGCATGTACCTATGGTTGGGCGCCTATTTTAGGTGCCTGTATCTGTGGTTGGGTGCCTATTTTAGGTGCTTGTACCTGTGGTTGGGCGCATATTTTAGGTGCTTGTACCTGTGGTTGAGCGCCTATTTTAGGTGTGTGACCACAGATGGGCGCTTTTCGACAATTTCAAGTCATTCTAGTCCATTTTTGCTCTAGTATGAGATGTTTTAATTAAACTAAACAAAACCGGCCAAAATAGGGACTGAAATAGAAAATCGTTACAGGCGAGACCCTTGTGCTAGGTTTTTCGAAGCGCTGGGTTCAAGACATTTCATCAGTCTTATTCGAAAAAAAATCAATTACATTAGCATTTTCCAGCGATATGACGAGATGGTAAAAAAACTTGAAGTCGTTAGAAAATGTGAGCTTGTCGGAAAATTTTGAAATCTTGTAGTCCTTTAATGAAGGAAAGGGATGGTACGTAGATAGTGAAAGATGAGAGGGAATGGAAGAGGTGAGGAGGAATGGAGGGGGATGGAAGGGGAATGAATGAGGGAATAAGGAATGGAGGGGAAAGAGAAGGAAAGGCCATCGTATTTTTATACAAAAATACAGGGTGTTAGTAGGAAAAAATAGGGCGTCATTTAGCAAGACCCTTTTGGAAATGGTTTGATTTCTATTATTTTACTAAATTATTTTATACTTATATGAATTCAGATTACTGCAGAGATGATGAATTGGTTCTGTTGTAAATGATTTTCTATGAGTTTTTTGTTATTATGATTTTCTCATAGTTTAGTTATAAATAATATATTATACCTAGTAAAGGTGACAGTAAGCTTATTAAGATTATTATAACTGATAAAGCTTAATTGTTTATGCAACAGACGGTCATTCCCGACCAGCTTACAGAGGATTAATTCACAGGGGAATTCAAGAATCTGGTCGAGCTGACCAACTGCTACCATCACATTTACTGAACTATATCAGAGATTGTGCACTAGTAGAATAAATGTTAATTGCGGCGGTTGAATTGTGGCGGTTTTACCAATACGCAGCAATAAACCGCGTCAAAAGAAAAGGAAAAATCGAAAATCAACCTATTGCTGCGGTTCTGGGTGGAAACAGCAGGAATATATGTCAACGGGGATTTTTTTTAAATTTGTTGACTGGTTTGACCAGATCTATTGCAGCGGTTTCCACCCAGAACCGCAGCAATATATTAAAATATAATTTTTTTAAATAATATTTTAATCTATTGCTGCGGTTTTAAGAAAAAACCGCAGCAATAGGTCATTAGGGTTTTTTTATAGTTGAGGTGCCGTTTCCCACATTCCCTCATAACTCACTCCTCTCACTTCACCCTCTCTTGATCCTTCACGCTCACCCTCACACTCCCTCCTCTCGCTCTTCGTTCCCTCTAACCCCTCTTCCTTCACCATTGAGCAACCCCAGCAAACAACACAAAACTCCGGCGCTGACTCCGGCGATCTATCGAAGGAGAGAGAGATAAAAAGTTTCGAAGGAAAGAGAAAGGGGTTCGAAGAAGAGAGAAGTAGAAGTGGAGGAAGAGAGAAGTAGATCGAAGGAGAGAGAGAGGAGGTGCTGACTCCGACGCGGGCGAAGGACGGTGCTGACTCTCGGATTTCCTTTTAGTTCAGTCGCTGCCCACTGGTGATTTCAATTTGTTTAGTCGCTGCAGCGTTTGGTTAATCCGTCGTCAGTAGGGGATCTACTCTCCAGTGACTTCGACAAATGAAATTCCGCCACTGCTGTGTTTCCCACCGCCACCCCTGCAGTGTTGGTTCGGCCAACAAAACAGTCATCGAAATCCCTAATTATTCTCTCAATAATCCCCATTGCAACGAAATCCCTAGCTCTCTTGTTTGATCCTTTTTTTTATCTTTTCATGCTCTTAATTTTTTATTCTTCATAAATATTGTGAATTCGTTGCTTCTTTGATTAATTATGTGCTAATTTCTTCTCTTGTTTAACAATATTTCATTTTTCAATTAGTGATTTGTTCCATATTCTCAACCGTCAAAAATCAGTTATTGTTTTTCATATTTTTCTTTTGTATCTTTTGTTTTTGAATATATGTTGATTTTTTGTATCTTTTATGTTTTTGTATAAGCATTCTTTGTCATTACTTTCAATTTGTGTGTTTTATTTTCTTCTTGTATTTTTTCCTTTCAAATTTGATGGCAAAGAGCAAAAAAAAAATTTATGTTTACCAGTACCTATTGTTGCGGATCCTACCCAAAACCGCGGCAATAGGCTTCATTTTTTAATTAAAAAACATACCTGTTGCTGCGGTTCTGGGTAGAAACCGTTAATTGCGGCGTGACTAAAACCGCAACAATAGGCCACTTAATGACCGCCGCAATTAGCATTTATTCTACTAGTGGTGGAAACTAATATCCTAACTCTTTTTAAGTTTTAATTAACTATTACAACAACGCTTTGATTCTCATACTCTATAAATTTCTCTACCAAATCCGGCAGAGTTTCCTTTGAAAATATAATAACCCTAAAGCGGGAAATAACTTAAACGTGTTCACAATTACAATTAAATAAAGTATTCTCAATTCCGACACCCAACATCCTCAACACTTTCGCGGAGCAATACCAAGAGAGAATCAAGCGCATTAACGCCCCTTTAATACAAAAATGGAAAACAACTAATTAACGATTAACAATTACATGAGCGACCTTGCTTCGAAAACAAATATAACATTACAATCACACTTCTAGCATTCCGAAACCTTCAACTTTAAATAATAATCTCCAAGTCTTGAACCTGTAGCAAATAAGACACTACCACCCACCAAGTGACAGGCCACATAATTGACAAAACAAAACATACACACATCAGCGAAGCTGAGTACTAACCTATCAAATAGATTTAAAACATGCTTTGGTGCTCCTTTACTTGAAAACGATTCAAATAGAGTTACAACAACAATAACAACATCAATAACAATATCAATATGTAGGTTTTCTACATGGTAGTACTTCTTAAAACATGTATCAAATAGATTTAAAACATGTAGAATTGTTATTGATGTTGTTATTGGGGAAAATTATACATGGTAGCCCCCAATCTTTAGGTTTTCTACATCGTAGTACTTCTTAAATTTTTTAATACTTGGTAGCCCTGAACTTTTAGATTTTCTACATGGTAGCACTTTCTTAAGTGAATTAATTTCGTTAAGTTGTCGTTAGTTTTTACATTTATTAGTCTGACACGCAATCGAGACTTTTTCTACACCCAAAACGAGTATTTCTGATCATTTTTTGACAATGAAAGGGCGTAATTTTGCCCTTAAAGACTCGATTAAAGGTCAGAATTATCAAAAATTGATCAGAAATACTCGTTTTGGGTGTCGAAAAAGTCTCAATTTGCGTGCCAGACTAATAAATGTCAAAACCGCGAAAGTGGTGAAAGCACCCTTAAGTTTGCTCAAAGGTGAGAATAGACCCCTCAAGTTACAAATGTGAGGTTTAACCCCCATAACTTAACTAAAAGGTGAGATTAGATACTAAAATAAGATCTCATTCCAATTTCTCCAATACTAATTCATAAAAGAAATTATACATTAACAATACAATGATTCTTATATGTATTTGCTTTAATATCCATCTTCAAGGCTTTTGTTGTCTGCATCCAGCTTCCTATCTCCATCTATCTTCTCACTCCCACCTCCACAACCACCACCAACTATGTTCCAACTTACTCATCACCATCGCCCCTAGCCGGCCAGTCGGACCACAACCACCACCCAGCCTACTCAGCACCACCACAACAACCAGTATAACCATCCATAACCACCACCAAACCAAAAATTAAAAAAAAAGGTAAAGAATTAAAAACCTTCAAAAAAGCTAAAGTCCAGAAATTTTCTCAGTAGAAAAAAACCCAGAAAAAGAATTCAGTTAGCTGATTAGATATTGTCGATGCATTGTTAGAGCACAACCAATGGTTGCCCTATAGTTTGTGGTCATTGATTATTTTATTACTTCCTCACTCTTCCACCTACCTCACCATATTTTCTCTCTCCTCCAATTCCTTCTTTGCTCCTCTTTTTCTTGGTCCATCATGAAGAGTTGAGCATCAGTTTTTTAGCCAAAAATTTTATCTCTCTTAATAAACTAATATTACTTTTATACTCTCTCTCCTCGTAACCCACGAGGAGGGCAAGTGCTGGGATTGCTCTTAGCTGATTCTTACACGCTACTAGATATTGCCGATGCATTGTTAGCTGATTTGGTCTATCACCTAACATCTAGGTACATAACAAAATACAAAAAGACCCAAGTGTTCATCACTCATTAGTTATAACTTATAATTAACAGGGAGTCAGTACTTTTCCTAATGTTATGCACATAAGATTTAGCTAGGACAGTGACGGATCCAGCGTGGGTTCAGTAGGTTCAACTGAACCCACGCGGATCCGGGTAAAAAACTGGAAGAAATCGAAAATAAAGGAAATTAAATAAAAGCTATATGTAAACAACATGCGTCACATATCATAATATGCCAATGTAGCTCGGCGGTGAACTTTGGTTTTTTGAGTAGTTGTGTTGGCGGGAGTCGCAGGTTCTATTTGTTGAAGGAAGTTTTATTTTATTGTCTTTTTTTTTTTTTTGCCCTTCCTTTATCTTATGTTTTATTTCAATATCTTCTTTCTCTTTCCTTCCTTTATCTTATGTTTTGTTTCTCTATCTTCTTTTTCTTTGTCCTCCCTTTATTTTTTAGCTCTCCTTTTTATCTATAAATGAAAGAATTTGATACATCACTTCTAAACAAAATTCTCGACAGAGCTTAATATCACCCAAAATGCAAAGAGTTTATTAGTGTTATTGTGTTGATTCGTTGTCAATTAGTCATTTAAGATTTCATATTTGTGCTAGTTGTTAATATTTCTTTTTTTTCATGTTTCATATCATAGATATGTAGTTATTTTTTAAAATGTAATCAAGAATGGATGCTCCGCTAAGTATAATGGTTGATAGCTTTCATTTTCTTTAGAAAATGTAACTCTAGATAGTAAAATGTAATTTAGAATTTATGTTCGAACAACTCTGAACCCACGTGGCTCAATTCCTGGATCCGCCACTGAGCTAGGAAAGACTTATTCTTGCTAATTTCAGCCTGAACCAAAATGTAAGCATCCAACTAATTCATGGATTGAGTCACCCATTTCAATGACACTAACCAGAACCAAGAAAACTAGCGTTCACCATACAAGGTTTTCCATCTTTTCGTGTCAATCAGTCACCTGTGTGATAAGGTGGTGTAGGTGACAGCGCGAGACTCGTCTACATGAAACATTTTTCTTCTGCACCAAACATATTTAAACCAGCCAACAAAATTGTTAAAATATATATTTAAAAATAAAAAAAAGCAAGAATCTTTTCATTTCTCCTTGGAATCGCACTAGCAGCAACATGTCAAAATACAAATATTTCAGTGTAATGGTGGTTTCGGGGAGTAAAGAGAGTGAACGTTGTGGGTGGTGGTGGTGGTTTCGACAAGTAAGGAGATAAGGCGAAGGTTAGCAGTGGAAATTTCGGGAAGGAGGAAGGAAAGTGGAGGTTGGGGTGGTGATTTCGGGAAAGGGGGGAAGGAGAGTGGTGGTTTGCGTGGTGGTTGCAAAGAGGATGAAGGAGAGTGGTGGCTGGGGTTGGTGTTCAGGGAGGGAGATGGAGTGAGGAGAGAGACTGGAGGGTGGAAGTATAATGTTTGTATAATATATGAATTTTAGATTTTTTAAATTCTCAAAAGATATAATTAAATGAGTATATTTATTATTTACAATATAAAAATACGACTTTGGGTCTAATCTCACCTTTTAGTAAAGTCATGGGGGTTAAACCTCACAATTGTGACTTAAGGGGGCAAATCACACCTTTGAGCAAACTTAAGGGGTTACTTTACCACTTTCGCGATGTTCAAACTAACGACAACTTAACGGAGTTCACTTAAGAAGTGCTATTATGTAGAAAACCTAAAAGTTCGGGTCTACCAAGTATGAAAAATTTTTTTAAGAAGTGCTATCATTTTTATTTTTTTTGAAAGTAAGAAGTGCTATCATTTAGAAAACCTAAAAGTTGAGGGCTACCAATATACCTTGTAGAATTTCCCTTTTTTTTTTAAAAACACTCAATACATTAATTAAGGTAACTTAACCATTCACCTTCCCTTGTTCGTTCAACTTCCTTCTCTCTCTCTGTAAACACCATTGTTTCCTTCTCTTACGTTTATCCATCTCTCCTTTGAGAAAAAGAACTAAAATATCATTGTTTAAGGGAAGGAAAATTACAAGAGAAGGTTTAACAACTACACCATTGGGTATGTTGTTTTTCCCCCTCTTTTCTTTTGTTCTAGTATGTTTTGTGTGTGTGCATGTGTTCGTATCAGAATTTTACTTGCGTTATGAACAATGTATCTCTTTTTGTAGATTTAATTTGAAGGATTATATTCTCATGTATGTTATCAGTGAGTTTAAATCAATTTGCTTTGTTTGCTTCATCTATTAAATTGGTGACATTTGTGGATAAGAATTATGATTTTTTTGGGAAATTTGTGGATATATTATCCCCCTTTGCTTGAGAAACCTGTTTGTTTGTGATTTTTTTTCCTGAATTATTGATTTGGATGAATTAAGATGAATAGTTAAATTAGGATTTATATTTGTTGCGGCATGGCTGGCGGTCATAAGTGAGATTTCAATACAAAGGTTTTGGTGTTGATATTAAGGTGGATTATGATAAGTGTCTACTTCTTGATGTTATATTGGATTATGAGAGTAACGTTAGGGAAAGACAGATTGCAACACCTAAGTACCTTACTTTCACTTACCTGTGTAGGATGAAACATTGTCTTATTGAGAAGGATGATTATTTAATGTAAATGTTGAATAGGCTAAATGATAAGGAACTAATCAACATATTGTTGGGAAGGCTTCAGAGCCAATTATGTGTCAGGTGTTGGACCATGTTCGGCAGATCAATCATCTCATAAACTAGCCATTCAACTTGGGAAAAAATAGTGAGAATGAAGATAGGTGACATGAGCAGGAGGCAAAGTCCCATGTTATCTAGAGAAACTTCTAATAAGGAGTACAAGATTGAGCACAATTGATCCTATAGAAGTATAGATGATAGTGTGAATCATGCTGCTGATTATAATTGGAATGATTTTATGGATGGAGAGGGTGAACATGAGTTCCTAGATAAAAAAAAAAACCATATACAAAGGGGAGGAAGGAATTTGAGAAGAAGATGAAGGAAGTTGAGAAGAAATATGCAAAGAAGGCTAAACAATTAGGTTGTGGAAGTACTTCTAAGTTTGTAGGCACAACTGACAACCTTGATTTGAAGAAATGAATGTCAGCTCTAGTACACCTATAAATCTCACCTCACAATCATAATCACAACCTCAATGCCAACCAGCTATTGACATTCCCCCACCTCAGACAAAAACCACTGCATTTGGTGAAAGTGATAAGTTTAATATATCTTTCTCAAACACCTACACATGTGCCCACTGAGACAACTGATAACCAAACAACGCACAGAGTTCACAAGGGTGTGAGGCTTTGTATGCTAGGAAAATACCTAAAACAATAGCAATTAGAAAGGGGTAATGGACTGGTGGAAAGAAGGTCCATAAAATGCCTTTTGATCAGGGATGGATTCTAGCAGGGGTTTTATCTACTACGAGGAGAGTAACTCCATCTGGTGTATGTGGGGCAACTGATGGTGGGTCAGCCGTCAGGTGATGAGGATAATGAGAATGATTATGACTTTGTTGCATCTAACCGGATTGATGGTGTATGTGGGGCAACTGATGGTGGGTCAGCCGTCAGGTGATGAGGATAATGAGAATGATTATGACTTTGTTGCATCTAACCGGATTGATGGTAGAAGTTACTCAGGTGGAAGTGTGGTACCCGAAAGTCCTTTGCATGCTGATGAAGTGATGAGGCAGGGGTGGGTTGTATGCCTAATGAACTGGTCGATAATTGGAACCCTGGTGATTGGTTTAGGCTCATAGATGATGATGATTATTATTTTGCAAAGTTATATAAGAAAGGTGAGTTATATGAGAAGAAAGAATTTGAGAAAATTTCAAGCCATGGATGATTTTTACAAAGAAAAGTCACTTCAAAGACACTTTGAAGGAGTTATGTGTGCATTAGAAATTTGCAATTACTGTGTAATTGTGTGCTGATAGGAGAATATATGCTCCAACATGCTCAGCCGAATGTTGTAAGTGAACATTTCTTGCTAGCAGATTGCCAGATGGTAGGACTTGAGTAATCGAAAATTTTGGCCCAAAGTACACACTTGCAGGGGTTTAGAAACGTATAACCCTGTAGTAAACACATAATCATGTCTCCACATTTTAGTACCCAATGATGATACATACCGTCGTCCTATTTGGTCTTATCCAAAGGAGAGCCATCCAAAGATTTAGGCTCTGTTCTTTTCGAATAAACTGAACTGAATTTGTTTGAACTGAACCTAACTGAACTTAATTTGTCTGAACTGAACTGAACTGAAGTGAATGAAAAATATGAGAGGAAACTAAGTGAATTGAACTGAATTTTCGTTAATTCAGTCCAAAAGAACAGAGCCTTTGACCCAAAACCATTTTTAAAGCGTTAAGTCTTTTTAATCATTTTAAAAGATTTAGGCTCTGTTCTTTTGGACTGAATTGAACTGAACTGGATTGAATTTGTCTGAACTGAACTGAATTGAACTGAACTGAACTGAACTGAAATGAATGAAAATTGTGAGAGGAAACTAACTGAACTGAAATGAATTGAACTGAATTGAATTGAACTGAACTGAATTTGTCTGAACTGAATTGAATTTAAAAATTCAATCCAAAAGAACAGAGCCTTAAACACCAATATTTAAAGCCCAAATAATTATTCTTAATAGCTAATTGCATTTTGAGCTCATTTCTTTAAAAATCCTAATTAATTATTCTTGATAATTAATTTTATATTTTATTATTTTAAATAAATATTTTCTAAGTTAAAGGATTTTATTCAAAATCAGATTTTATCCTCTTGGATAATTAATTTCCGGATATTAAATGATAATATTTAATAAAGATTAAAAGAATCTTCTAAAGCTTGGATAAATAATAAAACAAGGCCACATATGCGGATGCACACTAGTGGAATAAAGTCCAACCGCTGCGGTCAAAACCGGGCTTACCGCTGCGGTTTGGCCCGCAACGGTTGGAGGCGCAGCAGTATCCATAAAAAAACTGATGTGGTTGTGGACCGCATCAGTTAAGCACAAACTGATGCGGTTTAAAGGGAAAACCGCAGCGGTTAATAGGAAAAACCACTGCGGTTTTCCCTTGAAACCGCATCAGTTTGTGATTTGCCGCCAACATCTTTGTATGCATTGGAACATTAACTGATGCGGTTCTCTTAGTAAACTACATCAGTATATATATATATATATATATATATATATATATATATATATATATATATATATATATATATTAAATTTGTATATATATAATATTTTATTATATCTAACCTGCTATAGTTGGCACAAATCCCACAAGCGCGTCGTATACAAGTCAAATTAATATATATATATATAAATATAAAATTTGGAGAATGTACTACAAATGAAGTTGTACTAAGTACTAAAATCCAAAATAAACATCAATTATATTATTGTACCTAAATAACTAGCAAGTAACACAATAAGAACAAATAAACTCAAAGTCGCGGCATCATCTTCACATGCAAACTTCGGTAAGGTAGTGTGCTAGCAAATCCCGAACCTCGTTTATCTCGGTTGTGGTGAAAGAACTCTCCCTTTGGTTGAATACCTTAAACATAAGGAAACACACATAATATCACTTTTAGTTTGAGTAAGACTTTAGATAACTCTAAAGAGATTAAAGAAATCGAGCTTCAAAAGCCAAAATCGGCCAAAAATGACAATCATTTACCCAAAATGGGTTTCAAAGCATATGAGTGAACTTTAATTGACTCTTATAGTTATATATGTACCTATTAGAACTATATATGACCTAACATGTGGCTAAATACGGGAAATTAAGTGAAATGAGCTTCGAAGGCCAAAATCAGCCCGAAATGGCTTTCATTTACCCAAAATGGGTTTCAAAGCATATGAGTGAACTTTAATTGACTCTTATAGTTATATATGTACCTATTGGAACTATATATGACCTAACATGTGGCTAAATGCGGGAAACTAAGTGAAATAAGCTTCGAAGGCCAAAATCGGCCCGAAATGGCCTTCATTTACCCAAAATGGGTTTCAAATCATATTAGTGAACTTTAAGTGACTCTTATAGTTATATATGTACCTATTATTAGAACTATATATGACCTAACATGTGGCTAAATACGGGAAACTAAGCCAAAATGAGCTTCGAAGACCAAAATCGGCCCGAAATGGCCTTAATTTACCCAAAATGGGTTTCAAAGCATATGAGTGAACTTTAATTGACTCTTATAGTTATATATGTACCTATTGGAACTATATATGACCTAACATGTGGGTAAATGCGGGAAACTAAGTGAAATGAGCTTCGAAGGCCAAAATGGGCCTGAAACGGCCTTCATTTACCCAAAATGGGTTTCAAAGCATATGAGTGAACTTTAATTGAATCTTATAGTTATATGTACCTATCGGAACTATATATGACCTAACATGTGGCTAAATGCGGGAAACTAAGTGAAATGAGCTTCGAAGGCCAAAATCGGCCCGAAATGGTCTTCATTTACCCAAAATGGGTTTCAAAGCATATGAGTGGAGTTTAATTGACTCTTATCTCTATTATATAAGGGAACTCCTGACCTTTTGGTGTCCACCCTTAATTACCTAAATACCCTCAACTACCAACAAATATTACAAAACCAACCAGCCAATAATTTAAAAAAAAAAAAAGTAAACTAAGAAAAAAAAATGGGTGATGCGGATCCCAAACAAACTGCCAGTGATTGTGGCAGTTACTTCAGACTTCAGTGTAGCAATATAGTCTCCATGTCCTTCCTCTTCCAAACTTTGAATTACTTTTGTGCAAATTCTCTGTTCATCCTCTTCCAAATTTAACGTCCAACATTTATTTTTGTGATTTTAATTATGGATGCAAAGATGATTGGAGCACCATAGACAATCAAGAGCAGCAAGCAAAGTAGTTGCAGGTTCAATAAGCAAAACGAAGAAAAGGTATGTTTTTATATAACTTAAAATGCAAACCGTTTGTATGAACAATAAGAAATAACCCAAAAATTTGCACACAAAACTCTAACTTTGCACTACAAAACTCCGAAAATTCTAACAAATTTAAAAATTTTACCAACCAAAACTTCGAAAAAAAATCAACCAAGCACCCTAGCAACTCTACCAACCACTTGAACCAAGTAGACCTCAACGCACCCCATCGTAGAACGGAGTCAGAATACCCAGAAATTTCGCACATACACCTTCATTCACCACATACACCATCATTCACCACATACACCATCATTCACAACCACATCGCTCATTTGATCCCCCTTTTCTCTCTCCTCATTTATTTCCCCCTGTTTCAATCAAATAGCCAGAAACATAAAACACCATATGTTGATTCAATATCCTAAATTCCCAACTTTAAATCAATTTCAAACACACAAAAAAAGAAAAAGAAAAACGATGACATTCAACTATTCAAGAGAGGTAGAAGAATTCAAGCATAAAAAAAATACCAAGTCTCCGACGAGGACAGGAGACAAAAAGATCCGACCTTGGGTTTCGAAATAAATTGTGCATATTTCAGTTTGAAAAATTCGACCTTGGCTTCAAAACTTGCTGATTTGTTTATAAAGTTTCGACCTTGGCTTCGAAACTTGCTGTTGTTACTTCATTATTAGCCCTAGAAACTGAAAACAATTTGGGGGAATTTTTTGCACGCGATGGTTTGATTCAGGAAGGACGTCAGAGTTGGAAACTATAACGGGGAGTGAGGACCCTAGAGAGTCAGAGAGTGAGTTGATGAGATGGAATTCGGTAGATTAATGTGATGAGTCGTTTTGGAGCATTAGATGAGATGATGAGATGGAATTTGACCCATTGATTTTGAAGATTGGGTGGGGTCTTATGTTTCTCTAATCAGCTGAAAATTATAAAGAGGCATAGACTATTAAACAAATTGAGAAATCAGAGTAATTTAAAGGGGCAATTTTATGTTTTAGGCCATTCAACTTATAGAGATTGTAATTTGGGTTTTCGGGTTTCGTGGAGGAGATTTCATTTACTATTTTTGTTATTATATTGTTACATTATGAATATGTTTTTCCTTAGGTAAACTTTGTAAATAATTTTTCTATAAATTAATACTAGATGTAATTACGCAACTAATTTAATTCCAATAACGATTTCGCACGCATCGCGTGCATATAAAGCTAGTAGTTATATATGTACCTATTGGAACTATATATGACTTAACATGCGGCTAAATGCGGAAAGAAAACAAAACTAAGTGAATTGAGCTTTAAAGGCTAAAATCGGCCCTAAATGACATACATTTACCCAAAATGGGTTTCAACGCATATGAGTGGAGTTTAATTGATTCTAATAGTTATATATGTACTTGTTAGAAGTGTAGATGACCTAACATGTTGTTAAATGCGGGAAACTAAAGAAATTGAGCTTAAGAGGCCAAAATCGACTTTAAATTAAGCTACATATATTAGTTATATATGTATATACCTTCTCAATATCCCCGACTTCCTTGCAACTTGAGGCTATATCGAACATGAACCTCAACACATAGTAGCCACACTCGGTTCCCCCCGATTGATGAGCACACTAATCATAGAACACTACAAGAAAAGACGACATCAACGACGGCTTTAAGCGGTCGTTGATATAGAAAAAACAGTCGCTGAATCATCACCGACGGCCAAACAGTCGTTATCCAGCAGTCGTTGTATCGATGGTCGCTGATATGGGAATCAACGACCGTCTGGCCGTCGGTGAAAATATCAACGACGGTTTTCTAAAAATCAGCGACCATCTATCAAAGACGACGTTGACTATATGTCAACGACTGTTTTTAACAGACGTTGAATCAACGACGGTTTTCAACGGTCGTTGTTTCACCGACTGTTAAGAACCGTCGTTGTTTCAACGTCTGTTAATAACAGTCATAAGTTCAACGACGGTATAAAGTCGTCGCTATTATTCTTTAGCAGTCGTTGAAATTCAAGTCCATGTGAGCATACATTACCTTACAGCGACTTCCTAGCCGTCATTGATTCAATGTTTAGCCGTCGTTATTTTTAAAAATTACGTTAATTTAATTATTAGTGTTCGAAATTATAATTAAACCTGTACCTGCACAGCTGCACCTAAATATACTACACTAAAGCTGTTCCTCCATCGCATTCAATTTTTTCAATTTCAAAAATATGCAATTTTCATATATATTACAATTTGGGTAGATACTTATATAATTACATGAAATAGATTAAAATTATGTACACAAAATAGATCCCGGTGTCGGGAAATAAAGTAGAAGTCGGGTTCTACAAAAATATATATCGACAAATCTAGAAACTAATAAGCTAGATGCCGATAAATATAGACACTAAATGTCTATAGTTAGACAAACTACCTAGATTAAATATATGTACGCAAAATAGATTCCGGTGTCGGGAAATAAAGTAGAAGTCGGGTTCCAAAAAAAATAACCCGACACATCTAGAAACAAAGCGAGATGCCGATTAATATTGACACTAAATGCATATAGTTAGACTAACTATATAGAAACTATAAGTTAGTTACCTAGTTGCCAAAACCATTTAAACTACACTGTCAAGGGTGTCTCTGTAGCACTACCGCCATCACCAAACCCTGGGTCATCTTCTGGTCTGCGTTGTGGAGGAGGGCCTGGGTTGCAACCTAAGAACATGTGGCCGAAACTAGACATGTTCCTCATAATTTCCTCTACGAGGGCCCGGTTTGACTCTTCCACCCGTGCTGCGACCCTTGCCTCCACCTCTTCCATCCTTGCAGCGACCTTTGCCTCCACCTTCGCCTCAAGCTGAGAAAAAATGGTCTCCCTGACCCAACCCCTGCACTTTTCCTCTGTTCCTCCCACCAACTGTATCCCAATACAACAGATCAGGGTTCGGCTGTGATCCCTGAGTGGTACAATGATCCAGCTTCTTATTGTATGTCTCGGTTAAATGTACTCATATTCAAGTAATATAAAATGGCCTAAAATGGCGTATATTAAGTTCTAACATGGCTATATTTTGTATTTTCAGTGAAAACTACTAATAAATACATGAAACTAACTATATATATGATGTTTGAGGTGTTTATAACTTAAACTAACTTCAAACTACTCATATTCATTCATTTTCAAGAAAAATGGCCTCAAAAGGCCTATATTTGGTTCTAACTTGCCTATATTGTGTATTTTCAATCAAAACTACTTATAAATACATTAAACTAACTATATATATGATGCTTGAGGTGTTTATAACTTAAACTAACTTCAAACTTCTCATATTCATTCATTTTCAAGTTAAATGGCCTAAAATGGTCTCAAAAGGCCTATATTTGGTTCTAACTTGCCTATATTTTGTATTTTCAATCAAAACTACTTATAAATACATTAAACTAACTATATATATGATGTTTGAGGTGTTTATAACTTAAACTAACTTCAAACTACTCATATTCATTCATTTTCAAGTAAAATGGCCTAAAATGGCCTCAAAAGGCATATAATTGGTTCTAACTTGCCTATATTGGGTATTTTCAATCAAAACTACTTATAAATACATTAAACTAACTATATATATGATGTTTGAAATTTTTATAACTTAAACTAACTTCAAACTACTCATATTCATTCATTTTCAAGTAAAATGGCCAAAAATGGCCTCAAAAGGCCTATATTTGGTTCTAACTTGCGTATATTGTGTATTTTCAATCAAAAATACTTATAAATACATTAAACTAACTATATATATGATGTTTGAGGTGTTTATAACTTAAACTAACTTCAAACTACTCATATTCATTCATTTTCAAGTAAAATGGCCTAAATGACCTCAAAAGGCCTATATTTGGTTCTAACTTGCCTATATTGTGTATTTTCAATCAAAACTACTTATAAATACATTAAACTAACTATATATATGATGTTTGAGGTGTTTATAACATAAACTAACTTTAAACTACTCATATTCATTCATTTTCAAGTAAAATGGCCTAAAATGGCCTCAAAAGGCCTATATTTGGTTCTAACTTGCCTATATTGTGTATTTTCAATCAAAACTACTTATAAATACATTAAAAAATATATATATATGATGTTTGAGGTGTTTATAACTTAAACGAACTTCAAACTACTCATATTCATTCATTTTCAAGTAAAATGGCCTCAAAAGGCCTATATTTGGTTCTAACTTGCCTATATTTTGTATTTTCAATCAAAACTACTTATAAATACATTAAAATAACTATATATATGATGTTTGAGGTGTTTATAACTTAAACTAACTTCAAACTACTCATATTCATTCATTTTCAAGTAAAATGGTCTAAAATGGCCTCAAAAGGCCTATATTTGGTTCTAACTTGCCTTTATTGTGTATTTTCAATCAAAACTACTTATAAATACATTAAACTAACTATATATATGATATTTGAGGTGTTTATAACTTAAATAACTTCAAACTACTCATATTCATTCATTTTCAACTAAAATGGCCTAAAATGGCCTCAAAAGGCCTATATTTGGTTCTAACTTGCCTATATTTTGTATTTCCAATCAAAACTACTTATAAATACATTAAACTAACTATATATATGATGTTTGAGGTGTTTATAACTTAAACTAACTTCAAACTACTCATATTCATTCATTTTCAAGTAAAATGGCCTCAAAAGGCCTATATTTGGTTCTAAGTTGCCTATATTGTGTATTTTCAATCAAAACTACTTATAAATACATTAAACTAACTATATATATGATGTTTGAGGTGTTTATAACTTAAACTAACTTCAAACTACTCATATTCATTCATTTTCAAGTAAAATGACCTAAAATGGCCTCAAAAGGCCTATATTTGGTTGTAACTTGCCTATATTGTGTATTTTCAATCAAAACTACTTATAAATACATTAAACTAACTATATACTTCCTCCGTTTCTTAATAAGTGCAACATAGAGAAAGTGGGGGAATACCAAGGAATGTAGAGAGAGAAAGTTGGGACCACAATAAAGTAGATTAATTCAAGTGATCAAACAAAAAATTTGTGGTCCACTCTTGCTTTTTGGTGGCATATTTGTAATAATATTGAACTTTTTTTACCATTTTGAGCTTGGTTGCACTTTTTGTGACTATTCCAAATAAAGAAAGTGTTGCACTTATTAAGAAACGGAGGTAGTATATGATGTTTGAGGTGTTTATAACTTAAACTAACTTCAAACTACTCATATTACTTCATTTTCAAGTAAAATGGCCTAAAATGGCGTATATTTAGTTCTAACATGGCTATATTTTGTATTTTCAGTGAAAACTACTAATAAATACATGAAACTAACTATATATATGATGTTTGAGGTGTTTATAACTTAAACTAACTTCAAACTACTCATATTCATTCATTTTCAAGTAAAATGGCCTCAAAAGGCCTATATTTGGTTCTAACTTGCCTATATTGGGTATTTTCAATCAAAACTACTTATAAATACATTAAACTAACTATATATATGATGTTTGAGGTGTTTATAACTTAAACTAACTTCAAACTACTCATATTCATTCATTTTCAAGTAAAATGGCCTAAAATGACCTCAAAAGGCCTATATTTGGTTCTAACTTGCCTATATTGTGTATTTTCAATCAAAACTACTTATAAATACATTAAACTAACTATATATATATATGATGTTTGAGGTGTTTATAACTTAAACTAACTTCAAACTACTCATATTCATTCATTTTCAAGTAAAATGGCCTAAAATGGCGTATATTTAGTTCTAACATGGCTATATTTTGTATTTTCAGTGAAAACTACTAATAAATACATGAAACTAACTATATATATGATGTTTGAGGTGTTTATAACTTAAACTAACTTCAAACTACTCATATTCATTCATTTTCAAGTAAAATGGCCTCAAAAGGCCTATATTTGGTTCTAACTTGCCTATATTGGGTATTTTCAATCAAAACTACTTATAAATACATTAAACTAACTATATATATGATGTTTGAGGTGTTTATAACTTAAACTAACTTCAAACTACTCATATTCATTCATTTTCAAGTAAAATGGCCTAAAATGACCTCAAAAATATTTGGTTCTAACTTGCCTATATTGTGTATTTTCAATCAAAACTACTTATAAATACATTAAACTAACTATATATATATATGATGTTTGAGGTGTTTATAACTTAAACTAACTTCAAACTACTCATATTCATTCATTTTCAAGTAAAATGGCCTAAAATGGCCTCAAAAGGCCTATATTTGGTTCTAACATGCCTATATTGTGTATTTTCAATCAAAACTACTTATAAATACATTAAACTAACTATATATATGATGTTTGAGGTGTTTATAACTTAAACTAACTTCAAACTACTCATATTCATTTATTTTCAAGTAAAATGACCTCAAAAGGCCTATATTTGGTTCTAACTTGCCTATATTGTGTATTTTCAATCAAAACTACTTATAAATACATTAAACTAACTATATATATGATGTTTGAGGTGTTTATAACTTAAACTAACTTCAAACTACTCATATTCATTCATTTTCAAATAAAATGGCCTAAATTGGCCTCAAAAGGCCTATATTTGGTTCTAAGTTGCCTATATTGTGTATTTTCAATCAAAACTACTTATAAATACATTAAACTAACTATATATATGATGTTTGAGGTGTTTATAACTTAAACTAACTTCAAACTACTCATATTCATTCATTTTCAAGTAAAATGACCTAAAATGGCCTCAAAAGGCCTATATTTGGTTGTAACTTGCCTATATTGTGTATTTTCAATCAAAACTACTTATAAATACATTAAACTAACTATATACTTCCTCCGTTTCTTAATAAGTGCAACATAGAGAAAGTGGGGGAATACCAAGGAATGTAGAGAGAGAAAGTTGGGACCACAATAAAGTAGAGTAATTCAAGTGATCAAACAAAAAATTTGTGGTCCCCTCTTGCTTTTTGGTGGCATATTTGTAATAATATTGAACTTTTTTTACCATTTTGAACTTGGTTGCACTTATTGTGACTATTCCAAATAAAGAAAGTGTTGCACTTATTAAGAAACGGAGGTAGTATATGATGTTTGAGGTGTTTATAACTTAAACTAACTTCAAACTACTCATATTACTTAATTTTCAAGTAAAATGGCCTAAAATGGCGTATATTTAGTTCTAACATGGCTATATTTTGTATTTTCAGTGAAAACTACTAATAAATACATGAAACTAACTATATATATGATGTTTGAGGTGTTTATAACTTAAACTAACTTCAAACTACTCATATTCATTCATTTTCAAGTAAAATTGCCTAAAATGGCCTCAAAAGGCCTATATTTGGTTCTAACTTGCCTATATTGGGTATTTTCAATAAAAACTACTTATAAATACATTAAACTAACTATATATATGATGTTTGAGGTGTTTATAACTTAAACTAACTTCAAACTACTCATATTCATTCATTTTCAAGTAAAATGGCGTAAAATGACCTCAAAAGGCCTATATTTGGTTCTAACTTACCTATATTGTGCATTTTCAATCAAAACTACTCATAAATACATTAAACTAACTATATATATATATATATGATGTTTGAGGTGTTTATAACTTAAACTAACTTCAAACTACTCATATTCATTCATTTTCAAGTAAAATGGCCTAAAATGGCCTCAAAAGGCCTATATTTGGTTCTAACATGCCTATATTGTGTATTTTCAATCAAAACTACTTATAAATACATTAAACTAACTATATATATGATGTTTGAGGTGTTTATAACTTAAACTAACTTCAAACTACTCACATTCATTTATTTTCAAGTACAATGGCTTAAAATGGCCTCAAAAGGCCTATATTTGGTTCTAATTTGCCTATATTGTGTATTTTCAATCAAAACTACTTATAAATACATTAAACTAACTATATATATGATGTTTGAGGTGTTTATAACTTAAACTAACTTCAAACTACTCATATTCATTCATTTTCAAGTAAAATGACCTAAAATGGCCTCAAAAGGCCTATATTTGGTTCTAAGTTGCCTATATTGTGTATTTTCAATCAAAACTACTTATAAATACATTAAACTAACTATATATATGATGTTTGAGGTGTTTATAACTTAAACTAACTTCAAACTACTCATATTCATTCATTTTCAAGTAAAATGACCTAAAATGGCCTCAAAAGGCCTATATTTGGTTGTAACTTGCCTATATTGTGTATTTTCAATCAAAACTACTTATAAATACATTAAACTAACTATATATATATATATGATGTTTGAGGTGTTTATAACTTAAACTAACTCCAAACTACTCATATTCATTCATTTTCAAGTAAAATGGCCTAAAATGGCCTCAAAAGGCCTATATTTGGTTCTAACATGCCTATATTGTGTATTTTCAATCAAAACTACTTATAAATACATTAAACTAACTATATATATGATGTTTAAGGTGTTTATAACTTAAACTAACTTCAAACTACTCATATTCATTCATTTTCACGTAAAATGGCCTAAAATTGTCTCAAAAGGCCTGTATTTGGTTCTAACTTGCCTATATTGTGTATTTTCAATCAAAACTACCTATAAATACATTAAACTAACTATATATATGATGTTTGAGGTTTTTATATCTTAAACTAACATCAAACTACTCATATTCTTTCATTTTCAAGTAAAATGGCCTAAAATGGCCTCAAAAGGCCTATATTTGGTTCTAACTTGCCTATATTGTGCATTTTCAATCAAAACTACTTATAAATACATTTAACTAACTATATATATGTGATGTTTAAGGTGTTTATAACTTAAACTAACTTCAAACTACTCATATTCATTCATTTTCAAGTAAAATGGCCTCAAAAGGCCTATATTTGGTTCTAAGTTGCCTATATTGTGTATTTTCAATCCAAACTACTTATAAATACATTAAACTAACTATATATATGATGTTTGAGGTGTTTATAACTTAAACTAACTTCAAACTACTCATATTCATTCATTTTCAAGTAAAATGGCCTAAAATGGCCTCAAAAGGCCTATATTTGGTTCTAACTTGCCAATATTCTGTATTTTCAATCAAAACTACTTATAAATACATTAAACTAACTATATATATGATTTTTGAGGTGTTTATAACTTAAACTAACTTCAAACTACTCATATTCATTCATTTTCAAGTAAAATGGCCTAAAATGGTCTCAAAAGGCCTATATTTGGTTCTAACTTGCCTATATTGGGTATTTTCAATCAAAACTACTTATAAATACATTAAACTAACTATATATATGATGTTTGAGGTGTTTATAACTTAAACTAACTTCAAACTACTCATATTCATTCATTTTCAAGTGAAATGGCCTAAAATGACCTCAAAAGGCCTATATTTGGTTCTAACTTGCCTATATTGTGCATTTTCAATCAAAACTACTTATAAATACATTAAACTAACTATATATATATGATGTTTGAGGTGTTTAAAAATTAAACTAACTTCAAACTACTCATATTCATTCATTTTCAAGTGAAATGGCCTAAAATGACCTCAAAAGGCCTATATTTGGTTCTAACTTGCCTATATTGTGCATTTTCAATCAAAACTACTTATAAATACATTAAAATAACTATATATATATATGATGTTTGAGGTGTTTATAACTTAAACTAACTTCAAACTACTCATATTCATTCATTTTCAAGTAAAATGGCCTCAAAAGGCCTATATTTGGTTCTAAGTTGCCTATATTGTGTATTTTCAATCAAAACAATTTATAAATACAGTAAACTAACTATATATATGATGTTTGAGGTGTTTATAACTTAAACTAACTTCCAACTACTCATATTCATTCATTTTCAAGTAAAAATGGCCTAAAATGGCCTCAAAAGGCCTATATTTGGTTCTAACTTGCCAATATTCTGTATTTTCAATCAAAACTACTTATAAATACATTAAACTAACTATATATATGATGTTAGAGGTGGTTATAATTTAAACTAATTTCAAACTACTCATATTCATTTATTTTCAAGTAAAATGACCTAAAATGGTCGCAAAAGGCCTATATTTGGTTCTAACTTGCCTATATTGTGTATTTTCAATCAAAACTACTTATAAATACATTAAACTAACTATATACTTCCTCCGTTTCTTAATAAGTGCAACATAGAGAAAGTGGGGGAATACCAAGGAATGTAGAGAGAGAAAGTTGGGACCACAATAAAGTAGAGTAAGTCAAGTAATCAAAGAAAAAATTTGTGGTCCCCTCTTATTTTTTGGTGGCATATTTGTAATAATATTGAACTTTTTTTACCATTTTGACCTTGGTTGCACTTATTGTGACTATTTCAAATAAAGAAAGTGTTGCACTTATTAAGAAACGGAGGTAGTATATGATGTTTGAGGTGTTTATAACTTAAACTAACTTCAAACTACTCATATTCATTCATTTTCAAATAAAATGGCTTAAAATGGCGTATATTTAGTTCTAACATGGCTATATTTTGTATTTTCATTGAAAACTACTAATAAATACATGAAACTAACTATATATATGATGTTTGAGGTGTTTATAACTTAAACTAACTTCAAACTACTCATATTCATTCATTTTCAAGTTAAATGGCCTAAAATGGCCTCAAAAGGCATATATTTGGTTCTAACTTGCCTATATTGGGTATTTTCAATCAAAACTACTTATAAATACATTAAACTAACTATATATATGATGTTTGAGGTGTTTATAACTTAAACTAACTTCAAACTACTCATATTCATTCATTTTCAAGTAAAATGGCCTAAAATGACCTCAAAAGGCCTATATTTGGTTCTAACTTGCCTATATTGTGCATGTTCAATCAAAACTACTTATAAATACATTAAACTAACTATATATATGTGATGTTTGAGGTGTTTATAACTTAAACTAACTTCAAACTACTCATATTCATTCATTTTCAAGTAAAATGGCCTCAAAAGGCCTATATTTGGTTCTAAGTTGCCTATATTGTGTATTTTCAACCCAAACTACTTATAAATACATTAAACTAACTATATATATGATGTTTGAGGTGTTTATAACTTAAACTAACTTCAAACTACTCATATTCATTCATTTTCAAGTAAAAATGGCCTAAAATGGCCTCAAAAGGCCTATATTTGGTTCTAACTTGCCAATATTCTGTATTTTCAATCAAAACTACTTATAAATACATTAAACTAACTATATATATGATGTTAGAGGTGGTTATAACTTAAACTAACTTCAAACTACTCATATTCATTCATTTTCAAGTAAAATGGCCTAAAATGGCCTCAAAAGGCCTATATTTGGTTCTAACTTGCCTATATTGTGCATTTTAATCAAAACTACTTAGAAATACATTAAACTAACTATATATATATATGATGTTTGAGGTGTTTAAAAATTAAACTAACTTCAAATTACTCATATTCATTCATTTTCAAGTAAAATGGCCTAAAATGGCCTCAAAAGGCCTATATTTGGTTCTAACATGCCTATATTGTGTATTTTCAATCAAAACTACTTATAAACACATTAAACTAACTATATATATGATGTTTGAGGTGTTTATAACTTAAACTAACTTCAAACTACTCATATTCATTTATTTTCAAGTAAAATGGCCTAAAATGGCCTCAAAAGGCCTATATTTGGTTCTGATTTGGCTATATTGTGTATTTTCAATCAAAACTACTTATAAATACATTAAACTAAATATATATATGATGTTTGAGGTGTTTATAACTTAAACTAACTTCAAACTACTCATATTCATTCATTTTCAAGTAAAATGGCCTAAAATGGCCTCAAAAGGCCTATATTTGGTTTTAAGTTGCCTATATTGTGTATTTTCAATCAAAACTACTTATAAATACATTAAACTAACTATATATATGATGTTTGAGGTGTTTATAACTTAAACTAACTTCAAACTACTCATATTCATTTATTTTCAAGTAAAATGACCTAAAATGGCCTCAAAAGGCCTATATTTGGTTCTAACTTGCCTATATTGTGTATTTTCAATCAAAACTACTTATAAATACATTAAACTAACTATATATATATATATGATGTTTGAGGTGTTTATAACTTAAACTAACTTCAAACTACTCATATTCATTCATTTTCAAGTAAAATGGCCTAAAATGGCCTCAAAAGGCCTATATTTGGTTCTAACATGCCTATATTGTGTATTTTCAATCAAAACTACTTATAAATACATTAAAATAACTATATATATGATGTTTGAGGTGTTTATAACTTTAACTAACTTCAAACTACTCATATTCATTCATTTTCACGTAAAATGGCCTAAAATTGTCTCAAAAGGCCTATATTTGGTTCTAACTTGCCTATATTCAGGCCCGGCCCTGAGGGGTGTTTGGAGGGGCAATGGCCAAGGGCCCAAGGCTAAAAGGGGCCCAATCCTCTAAAAATAGAACTAGGGAAAAAAAAAACCGAATCTCAAAGACTCAAACACGCGTGAAGTGAACGACGCTCATAGCCTCAAACTCCTCGTCTTCTTCAATCTTCGGTCTTCATCCTTCTCTCTCTACTCTCTTTCCAAAATCCACATTAAAATCTTCTTTTAATTTCCAAAATTTTCTCTAACCTCCATTAAACTCGTTAAAAATTTCCATATTTCCCAAAAAATTAGCTGTTAAATTTCCCTTAAATATGGCAACGGGAAATTTTTTCTACAATTTAAATAGGGAAGAATTGGATTTCTATAATGCAATACTCATAAGATTTAGTCTCAATCAAGTAAAATTATTAAGATATTATGAAATTCAGAATATAAGGAAGGCTTTTGGGAATTTTTTCTTCGATTGGGATTTGCCTCGCCGGATTTCGATTTTCGAGTTTCGCAGTTACTTCGCCGCCTCGTCGGATTGGTCATTTGCTCTGCCTCTACTGACGCCTTACGGTTCACGAATCACGGTCAGAAGGTCGTCGGTGGTTGCCGCTTGCCGGAGTCCATCGCTTGCTGTCCTGCTGAGTCATTGATTGCAATTCGCTGGCCGCTGCTGCCGTAGTGCGGTGCCGCTGCCGGATTATCCTAGCAAGTCACTTGTTCAAGGTGTTGTTATTCCATCTCTATTCTCTGTAATATGATCTGATTATTATGTCATTTTGTGTTTGATTTATTTTATTTGCAAATTACAATGTTGCCTAAAAAACATTTATCCGGAAGTGAAAAAAGGAAAAAAAGAAAAATTGCTGAAGAATTAATAAAATCACAGCATGGTGCTATTGACAGATTTGTTGTTGATATGGCAATTACTTCTTTGAAAAGCAGATTTGAGCAACTAAAAACTTTTGAAAGTATTTTTGGATTTTTGTTTGATTCAAACAAGTTAAGGTCATTGGAGGAAAAGGAATTAAGAGAATGTTGTGTTATTTTTCACTCTGCTTTTTCTCATGGTGATTCATTTGATGTGGATTTGAATGATCTTTACTCAGAATTGAAAGTGTTACAATCTACTTTGCCAAATAAATTAATGTCAGCCACTGAAATTCTTGAGTTTGTTAAATCTGCAGATTGTTATCCAAATACTTCAATCGAATATAGAATTTTTTTAACAGTTCCAGTGACTGTGGCATCGGCTGAAAGAAGTTTTTGAAAGTTAAAGTTGATCAAAACCTACTTGAGGTCATCCATGTCACAAGAACGGTTGAATGGTCTTGTAATTTTATCAATTGAGAAGGAACTTTTGGAAAACATCGATGTTGATATTATCATTAATGATTTTGCATCTCGGAATGCTCGTAGAACCCGTTTTTTATGATATTTTATTATCATGTATTAGATGATGGCATATGAGTTGCTTGAACAATTTATTTTTTTTTGATAAATTTATTTGCAAATTTGCATTCACTTGAGCAACGGATTTATTTCATACAACTACTATCAAATGTTTTTTTGTTCTATTATAAATTGTGTTTTTTAAAAGGGCCCCAATCTGCTATTTTGCCTAGGGGCCCCAAAAAGGTCAGGACCGGGCCTGCCTATATTGTGTATTTTCAATCAAAACTACTTATAAATACATTAAACTAACTATATATATGATGTTTGAGGTGTTTATAACTTAAACTAACTTCAAACTACTCATATTCATTCATTTTCAAATAAAATGGACTCAAAAGGCCTATATTTGGTTCTAAGTTGCCTATATTGTGTATTTTCAATAAAAACTACTTATAAATACATTAAACTAACTATATATATGATGTTTAAGGTGTTTATAACTTAAACTAACTTCAAACTACTCATATTCATTCATTTTCAAGTAAAATGACCTAAAATGGCCTCAAAAGGCCTACATTTGGTTGTAACTTGCCTATATTGTGTATTTTCAATCAAAACTACTTATAAATACATTAAACTAACTATATACTTCCTCCGTTTCTTAATAAGTGCAACATAGAGAAAGTGGGGGAATACCAAGGAATGTAGAGAGAGAAAGTTGGGACCACAATAAAGTAGAGTAATTCAAGTGATCAAACAAAAAATTTGTGGTCCCCTCTTGCTTTTTGGTGTCATATTTGTAATAATATTGAACTTTTTTTACCAATTTGAGCTTGGTTGCACTTATTGTGACTATTCCAAATAAAGAAAGTGTTGCACTTATTAAGAAACGGAGGTAGTATATGATGTTTGAGGTGTTTATAACTTAAACTAACTTCATACTACTCATATTCATTCATTTTCAAGTAAAATGGCCTAAAATGACCTCAAAAGGCCTATATTTGGTTCTAACTTGCCTATATTGTGCATTTTCAATCAAAACTACTTATAAATACATTAAACTAACTATATATATATATATGATGTTTGAGGTGTTTATAACTTAAACTAACTTCAAACTACTCATATTCATTCATTTTCAAGTAAAATGGCCTAAAATGGCCTCAAAAGGCCTATATTTGGTTCTAACATGCCTATATTGTGTATTTTCAATCAAAACTACTTATAAATACATTAAACTAACTATATATATGATGTTTGAGGTGTTTATAACTTAAACTAACTTCAAACTACTCATATTCATTTATTTTCAAGTAAAATGGCCTAAAATGACCTCAAAAGGCCTATATTTGGTTCTAACTTGCCTATATTGTGTATTTTCAATCAAAACTACTTATAAATACATTAAACTAACTATATATATGATGTTTGAGGTGTTTATAACTTAAACTAACTTCAAACTACTCATATTCATTCATTTTCAAGTAAAATGGCCTAAAATGACCTCAAAAGGCCTATATTTGGTTCTAAGTTGCCTATATTGTCTATTTTCAATCAAAACTACTTATAAATACATTAAATTAACTATATATATGATGTTTGAGGTGTTTATAACTTAAACTAACTTCAAACTACTCATATTCATTCATTTTCAAGTAAAATGACCTAAAATGGTCGCAAAAGGCCTATATTTGGTTCTAACTTGCCTATATTGTGTATTTTCAATCAAAACTACTTATAAATACATTAAACTAACTATATACTTCCTCCGTTTCTTAATAAGTGCAACATAGAGAAAGTGGGGGAATACCAAGGAATGTAGAGAGAGAAAGTTGGGACCACAATAAAGTAGAGTAAGTCAAGTAATCAAAGAAAAAATTTGTGGTCCCCTCTTGCTTTTTGGTGGCATATTTGTAATAATATTGAACTTTTTTTACCATTTTGACCTTGGTTGCACTTATTGTGACTATTCCAAATAAAGAAAGTGTTGCACTTATTAAGAAACGGAGGTAGTATATGATGTTTGAGGTGTTTATAACTTAAACTAACTTCAAACTACTCATATTCATTCATTTTCAAATAAAATGGCTTAAAATGGCGTATATTTAGTTCTAACATGACTATATTTTGTATTTTCAGTGAAAACTACTAATAAATACATGAAACTAACTATATATATGATGTTTGAGGTGTTTATAACTTAAACTAACTTCAAACTACTCATATTCATTCATTTTCAAGTAAAATGGCCTAAAATGGCCATAAAAGGCCTATATTTGGTTCTAACTTGCCTATATTGGGTATTTTCAATCAAAACTACTTATAAATACATTAAACTAACTATATATATGATGTTTGAGGTGTTTATAACTTAAACTAACTTCAAACTACTCATATTCATTCATTTTCAAGTAAAATGGCCTAAAATGGCCTCAAAAGGCCTATATTTGGTTCTAACTTGCCTATATTGTGCATTTTCAATCAAAACTACTTATAAATACATTAAACTAACTATATATATGTGATATTTGAGGTGTTTATAACTTAAACTAACTTCAAACTACTCATATTCATTCATTTTCAAGTAAAATGGCCTCAAAAGGCCTATATTTGGTTCTAAGTTGCCTATATTGTGTATTTTCAATCCAAACTACTTATAAATACATTAAACTAACTATATATATGACGTTCGAGGTGTTTATAACTTAAACTAACTTCAAACTACTCATATTCATTCATTTTCAAGTAAAATGGCCTAAAATGGCCTCAAAAGGCCTATATTTGGTTCTAACTTGCCAATATTCTGTATTTTCAATCAAAAATACTTATAAATACATTAAACTAACTATATATATGATGTTTGAGGTGTTTATAACTTAAACTAACTTCAAACTACTCATATTCATTCATTTTTAAGTAAAATGACCTAAAATGGCCTCAAAAGGCCTATATTGGGTTCTAACTTGCCTATATTGGGTATTTTCAATCAAAACTATTTATAAATACATTAAACTAACTATATATATGATGTTTGAGGTGTTTATAACTTAAACTAACTTCAAACTACTCATATTCATTCATTTTCAAGTGAAATGGCCTAAAATAACCTCAAAAGGCCTATATTTGGTTCTAACTTGCCTATATTGTGCATTTTCAATCAAAACTACTTATAAATACATTAAACTAACTATATATATATGATGTTTGAGGTGTTTAAAAATTAAACTAACTTCAAACTACTCATATTCATTCATTTTCAAGTAAAATGACCTAAAATGGCCTCAAAAGGCCTATATTTGGTTCTAACTTGCCTATATTGTGCATTTTCAATCATAACTACTTATAAATACATTAAACTAACTATATATATATGATGTTTGAGGTGTTTATAACTGAAACTAACTTCAAACTACTCATATTCATTCATTTTCAAGTAAAATGGCCTCAAAAGGCCTATATTTGGTTCTAAGTTGCCTATATTGTGTATTTTCAATCAAAACTATTTATAAATACATTAAACTAACTATATATATAATGTTTGAGGTGTTTATAACTTAAACTAACTTCAAACTACTCATATTCATTCATTTTCAAGTAAAAATGGCATAAAATGGCCTCAAAAGGCCTATATTTGGTTCTAACTTGCCAATATTCTGTATTTTCAATCAAAACTACTTATAAATACATTAAACTAACTATATATATGATGTTAGAGGTGGTTATAACTTAAACTAACTTCAAACTACTCATATTCATTCATTTTCAAGTAAAATGGCCTAAAATGGCCTCAAAAGGCCTATATTTGGTTCTAACTTGCCTATATTGTGCATTTTAATCATAACTACTTATAAATACATTAAACTAACTATATATATATGATGTTTGAGGTGTTTAAAAATTAAACTAACTTCAAACTACTCATATTCATTCATTTTCAAGTAAAATGGCCTAAAATGGCCTCAAAACGCCTATATTTGGTTCTAACATGCCTATATTGTGTATTTTCAATCAAAACTACTTATAAATACATTAAACTAACTATATATATATTATGTTTGAGGTGTTAATAACTTAAACTAACTTCAAACTACTCATATTCATTTATTTTCAAGTAAAATGGCCTAAAATGGCCTCAAAAGGCCTATATTTGGTTCTGATTTGCCTATATTGTGTATTTTCAATCAAAACTACTTATAAATACATTAAACTAAATATATATATGATGTTTGAGGTGTTTATAACTTAAACTAACTTCAAACTACTCATATTCATTCATTTTCAAGTAAAATGGCCTAAAATGGCCTCAAAAGGCCTATATTTGGTTTTAAGTTGCCTATATTGTGTATTTTCAATCAAAACTACATATAAATACATTAAACTAACTATATATATGATGTTTGAGGTGTTTATAACTTAAACTAACTTCAAACTACTCATATTCATTCATTTTCAAGTAAAATGACCTAAAATGGCCTCAAATGGCCTATATTTGGTTCTAACTTGCCTATATTGTGTATTTTCAATCAAAACTACTTATAAATACATTAAACTAACTATATACTTCCTCCGTTTCTTAATAAGTGCAACATAGAGAAAGCGGGGGAATATTAAGGAATGTAGAGAGAGAAAGTTGAGACCACATAAAGTAGAGTAATTCAAGTGATCAAACAAAAAATTTGTGGTCCCCTCTTGCTTTTTGGTGGCAATAATAATGAACTTTTTTTACCATTTTGAGCTTGGTTGCACTTATTGTGAATATTCCAAATAAAGAAAGTGTTGCACTTATTTAGAAACGGAGGTAGTATATGATGTTTGAGGTGTTTATAACTTAAACTAACTTCAAACTACTCATATTCATTCATTTTCAAGTAAAATGACCTAAAATGGCGTATATTTAGTTCTAACATGGCTATATTTTGTATTTTCAGTGAAAACTACTAATAAATACATGAAACTAACTATATATATGATGTTTGAGGTGTTTATAACTTAAACTAACTTCAAACTACTCATATTCATTCATTTTCAAGTAAAATGGCCTAAAATGGCCTCAAAAGGCCTATATTTGGTTCTAACTTGCCTATATTGTGCATTTTCAATCAAAACTACTTATAAATACATTAAACTAACTATATATATGTGATATTTGAGGTGTTTATAACTTAAACTAACTTCAAACTACTCATATTCATTCATTTTCAAGTAAAATGGCCTCAAAAGGCCTATATTTGGTTCTAAGTTGCCTATATTGTGTATTTTCAATCCAAACTACTTATAAATACATTAAACTAACTATATATATGACGTTCGAGGTGTTTATAACTTAAACTAACTTCAAACTACTCATATTCATTCATTTTCAAGTAAAATGGCCTAAAATGGCCTCAAAAGGCCTATATTTGGTTCTAACTTGCCAATATTCTGTATTTTCAATCAAAACTACTTATAAATACATTAAACTAACTATATATATGATGTTTGAGGTGTTTATAACTTAAACTAACTTCAAACTACTCATATTCATTCATTTTTAAGTAAAATGACCTAAAATGGCCTCAAAAGGCCTATATTGGGTTCTAACTTGCCTATATTGGGTATTTTCAATCAAAACTATTTATAAATACATTAAACTAACTATATATATGATGTTTGAGGTGTTTATAACTTAAACTAACTTCAAACTACTCATATTCATTCATTTTCAAGTGAAATGGCCTAAAATAACCTCAAAAGGCCTATATTTGGTTCTAACTTGCCTATATTGTGCATTTTCAATCAAAACTACTTATAAATACATTAAACTAACTATATATATATGATGTTTGAGGTGTTTAAAAATTAAACTAACTTCAAACTACTCATATTCATTCATTTTCAAGTAAAATGACCTAAAATGGCCTCAAAAGGCCTATATTTGGTTCTAACTTGCCTATATTGTGCATTTTCAATCAAAACTACTTATAAATACATTAAACTAACTATATATATATGATGTTTGAGGTGTTTATAACTGAAACTAACTTCAAACTACTCATATTCATTCATTTTCAAGTAAAATGGCCTCAAAAGGCCTATATTTGGTTCTAAGTTGCCTATATTGTGTATTTTCAATCAAAACTATTTATAAATACATTAAACTAACTATATATATAATGTTTGAGGTGTTTATAACTTAAACTAACTTCAAACTACTCATATTCATTCATTTTCAAGTAAAAATGGCATAAAATGGCCTCAAAAGGCCTATATTTGGTTCTAACTTGCCAATATTCTGTATTTTCAATCAAAACTACTTATAAATACATTAAACTAACTATATATATGATGTTAGAGGTGGTTATAACTTAAACTAACTTCAAACTACTCATATTCATTCATTTTCAAGTAAAATGGCCTAAAATGGCCTCAAAAGGCCTATATTTGGTTCTAACTTGCCTATATTGTGCATTTTAATCAAAACTACTTATAAATACATTAAACTAACTATATATATATGATGTTTGAGGTGTTTAAAAATTAAACTAACTTCAAACTACTCATATTCATTCATTTTCAAGTAAAATGGCCTAAAATGGCCTCAAAACGCCTATATTTGGTTCTACCATGCCTATATTGTGTATTTTCAATCAAAACTACTTATAAATACATTAATTAACTATATATATATTATGTTTGAGGTGTTAATAACTTAAACTAACTTCAAACTACTCATATTCATTTATTTTCAAGTAAAATGGCCTAAAATGGCCTCAAAAGGCCTATATTTGGTTCTGATTTGCCTATATTGTGTATTTTCAATCAAAACTACTTATAAATACATTAAACTAAATATATATATGATTTTTGAGGTGTTTATAACTTAAACTAACTTCAAACTACTCATATTCATTCATTTTCAAGTAAAATGGCCTAAAATGGCCTCAAAAGGCCTATATTTGGTTTTAAGTTGCCTATATTGTGTATTTTCAATCAAAACTACATATAAATACATTAAACTAACTATATATATGATGTTTGAGGTGTTTATAACTTAAACTAACTTCAAACTACTCATATTCATTCATTTTCAAGTAAAATGACCTAAAATGGCCTCAAATGGCCTATATTTGGTTCTAACTTGCCTATATTGTGTATTTTCAATCAAAACTACTTATAAATACATTAAACTAACTATATACTTCCTCCGTTTCTTAATAAGTGCAACATAGAGAAAGCGGGGGAATATTAAGGAATGTAGAGAGAGAAAGTTGAGACCACATAAAGTAGAGTAATTCAAGTGATCAAACAAAAAATTTGCGGTCCCCTCTTGCTTTTTGGTGGCAATAATAATGAACTTTTTTTACCATTTTGAGCTTGGTTGCACTTATTGTGAATATTCCAAATAAATAAAGTGTTGCACTTATTTAGAAACGGAGGTAGTATATGATGTTTGAGGTGTTTATAACTTAAACTAACTTCAAACTACTCATATTCATTCATTTTCAAGTAAAATGACCTAAAATGGCGTATATTTAGTTCTAACATGGCTATATTTTGTATTTTCAGTGAAAACTACTAATAAATACATGAAACTAACTATATATATGATGTTTGAGGTGTTTATAACTTAAACTAACTTCAAACTACTCATATTCATTCATTTTCAAGTAAAATGGCCTAAAATGGCCTCAAAAGGCCTATATTTGGTTCTAACTTGCCTATATTGGGTATTTTCAATCAAAACTACTTGTAAATACATTAAACTAACTATATATATGATGTTTGAGGTGTTTATAACTTAAAGTAACTTCAAACTACTCATATTCATTCATTTTCAAGTAAAATGGCCTCAAAATGCCTATATTTGGTCCTAACTTACCTATATTGTGCATTTTCAATCAAAACTACTTATAAATACATTAAACTAACTATATATATATGATGTTTGAGGTGTTTATAACTTAAACTAACTTCAAACTACTCATATTCATTCATTTTCAAGTAAAATGGCCTAAAATGGCCTCAAAAGGCCTATATTGTGTATTTTCAATCAAAACTACTTATAAATACATTAAACTAACTATATATATGATGTTTGAGGTGTTTATAACTTAAACTAACTTCAAACTACTCATATTCATTCATTTTCAAGTAAAATGGCCTAAAATGGCCTCAAAAGGACTATATTTGGTTCTAACTTGCCTATATTGTGTATTTTCAATCAAAACTACTTATAAATACATTAAACTAACTATATATATGATGTTTCAGGTGTTTATAACTTAAACTAACTTCAATCTACTCATATTCATTCATTTTCAAGTAAAATGACCTAAAATGGCCTCAAAAGGCCTATATTTGGTTCGAACTTGCCTATATTTTGTATTTTCAATCAAAAATACTTATAAATACATTAAACTAACTATATATATGATGTTTGAGGTGTTTATAACTTAAACTAACTTCAAACTACTCATATTCATTCATTTTCAAGTAAAATGGCCTCAAAAGGCCTATATTTGGTTCTAACTTGCCTATATTGTGTATTTTTAATCAAAACTACTTATAAATACATTAAACTAACTATATATATGATGTTTGAGGTGTTTATAACTTAAACTAACTTCAAACTACTCATATTCATTCATTTTCAAGTAAAATGGCCTAAAATGGCCTCAAAAGACCTATATTTGGTTCTAACTTGCCTGTATTGTGTATTTTCAACCAAAACTACTTATAAATACATTAAACTAACTATATATATGATGTTTGAGGTGTTTATAACTTAAACTAACTTCAAACTACTCATATTCATTCATTTTCAAGTAAAATGGTAAAAAATGGCCTCAAAAGACCTATATTTGGTTCTAACTTGCCTATATTGTGTATTTTCAATCAAAACTACTTATAAATACATTAAACTAACTATATATATATGATGTTTGAGGTGTTTATAACTTAAACTAACTTCAAACTACTCATATTCATTCATTTTCAAGTAAAATACCCTAAAATGGCCTCAAAAGGCCTATATTTGGTTCTAACTTGCCTATATTGTGTATTTTCAATCAAAAATACTTATAATTACATTAAACTAACTATATATATGATGTTTGAGGTGTTTATAACTTAAACTAACTTCAAACTACTCATATTCATTCATTTTCAAGCAAAATGGCCTAAAATGACCTCAAAAGGCCTATATTTGGTTCTTACTTGCCTATATTTTGTATTTTCAATCAAAACTACTTATAAATACATTAAACTAACTATATATATGATGTTTGTGGTGTTTATAACTTAAAATAACATCAAACTACTCATATTCATTCATTTTCAAGTAAAATGGCCTAAAATGGCCTCAAAAGGCCTATATTTGGTTCTAACTTGCCTATATTGTGTATTTTCAATCAAAACTACTTATAAATACATTAAACTAACTATATATATGATGTTTGAGGTGTTTATAACTTAAACTAACTTCAAACTACTCATATTCATTCATTTTCATGTAAAATGGCCTAAAATGCCCTATATTTGCCTATATATGGTTCTAACGTGCCTATATTTTGTATTTTCAATCAAAACTATTTATAAATACATTGAACTAACTATATATATGATGTTTGTGGTGTTTATAACTTAAACTAACTGCAAACTACTCATATTCATTCATTTTGGTTCTAACTTGCCTATATTTTGTATCTTCAATCAAAACTAATTTAAATATATGTTTAGAAGTATGTACCGAGATTTGCTTTGCTTTCTTGTTTGCTGGAATTTCTCCTTTTCCAGGAACAGTCTTAAAATGAGTCTTCAAGAACAACTCGGGAGCTGTAGGGAGTACTCCTCCTCTACTCTTTGCCTGTACACATTGTTGAACAAAGGCTTTATTTTTTACTTATACCGAAAATGTCATGTAAATTAAACTAAGTAGTAGATATGAAACATTTTTACCATCTTTCTAGCATGCTGTGCCGCCGAAATAGAACCCTGAAAGTGTGACGGCTCAATTGGATTAGACAGGGAGCCACCTCTTCGGTTCTTCTTCGCCTTTTTAGATTTTTCCAGATTCGTGGGCTCTTCACTTCTTTTCTTCATGTGTTCGTAGATGGTCTCCCCCAACCATTTTGGCCTTTCCTTGGCTTTCTTAAGCACCCAGTATCGCAAGTCTCTCAGACGATATGAAGCTTTTTTCTTGTAAGCCTTCCTCACTAGGCAATCTAACTCAGGAGCCCATACGTAAAGACCCTTTAATCAAACATTAAACCAAGTTATTAATAAATTAATATAATCAATTTCATTCTTCATAATTCGATTCATACATACTGTGAAAATGTTCCACCAATGCGTCTTTGTTGCATCGTCTACCTCACTGTAATTGAACCAAGGTTTTCGAAAATGGCCCTGGAAAATGTCAGTGATGGACCCACTAACCTTGTTATCATCAAACCTGAATTGAAAACCAAACAAACACGTGAATTGTGAATATCATTTCATACAAATATCATGAAGCATATATTAGCTTACAAACTTACCACAATACAGTAGGGCTTAAACCTTTTTTGGTGCACGGTTCGAACCTTCACCTTCCTCCATATGAGTGTTCGGAGTCTCCGGTACGTGGTTAACAAAGTCACGTGCCTGTGAATCATCTCCCCGTGTCTCTCGGGATAGGGATCCGCCTTTCTTGTGGTTACGGTATTGAAAAAGCTTCCTTGGAATCATATTCCCACGACCTTGGCTTCCACCTAAGTCATCTCCACCTCCGCGCCCCTTAGGATTAGACATGATTACCTAAAAAAAACAACAAATATATAAATCATGGTGGATAAGATTAATCGTTAGCTAAATACAAGAACACACGGGTACAAACATTACCATGTATCAAGCTTAGATAGCTGTGATTTATGAAATTGAGAATGTGTGCACTGTGGACCCTTCATAAAGTACTGTGACAAAAATGCTTGTAGAATAAGGGAAAAGAACATACACCCTAGTACCCTCTTCGACATCTTTGGTGAGATATGTTCAATGATGATTGAACCTTATCATGAGAGTTCATCCAAACAATCTCCAACACTATAGAACATAACAGTAGCACCAAATTAGGAAAGAGAAAAAAAATGATTTAATCCTCAGGTACATGCAGGAGTAATAGCAGAAATAAAGGCTGCAACTTGCGTCTGATCAAGCAGGCAGTATTATAGAGGAGTGCACTCTCAAAGGGCAATGGCAAATGGGAGATTGTTACCTACTTAGCTTAGATATATTTGAAGCCAAATTCTTACAACATGTAAAAAACATAAATTCATAACACATAAAACCAGCAAGAAAAATATTATGATCCCAATACTCAATCAAGTAGCACCACAAGATCAGAATTGAGAACTAATCATACCAACTCATATCACATGTCAACCAGAAATCAATAACAACATCGCATTCAGTGTTCCACAAGAAATTAATTCAAGCAACAAATTGATCGACTAAAACTCAAGCGCCAAATTTGAGCAGCGAATTTTCACACATATAAAAACTGAAAATTCAAACAACAAATTCAGTGATATCTCTCTCCATGACTCCATCATATCTAGATATATATTTATACATACCTAAAAATATCATAAAAACCTTGATTTTAGTTCATTTTCGCAGTAATCTAAAGTTATACCAATATTACACTTCCACTTGCAAATTCTAGAAAATTCCACACAATGAAAACTAAAACTAAAAAATAATTCAAATAACAGCACCTGAACAATTGAATTATGATGAACAGATTCAAGATTGGCAACCCTAGCTTCCAGTGCGCCAAAATTGTCCTTCAACTGATAATAAATCAAAATAAATTACAACGAAAAGATTGAAGAAAAAACGCATACGTGAAATTTAAGGAAAGAGAAATTAAATTGGAGAGAGAAAATGAATACTTGATCGACAAGGAGGTAATGATCTTTGGAGAGGTATTACCGGCGGCGAGGACTGGCGTACGGTGGTGTTGGCCACCTATATCCCAAAAACCCAATTTTTAGGGTTTGATGAGTAACAAAAATTGAAAAAAAAAATAAAAAAATGAAGCTTCAGGAATTACCGGCGGCAAGGAGAGCGAAAATGGGTTGTCGCCAGTCGTTGGAGGAAGGTGGAGGTAGCCTTCAATGGCTTCTTCAATTCGCGCGCCCTCCTCTCCCTTTTGTGTTTTGAAAATGAAATGAATACAGTCGTTTAACAACAAAGAGGAGGTCAACTTTATTTTAACTCCTTTACAACAGCGACCGCTTAATACCGTCGCTAGAGATAAAAAAATCTAAAATTTTAAAAAATTAAATCAACGACTGGTTTAAGCGGTCGCTGACTAACAACGACTGCTTCTTCCGTCGTTGTTTCTTAAAAAGCAGTCGGTGACCACCGACGGCTTACAGCCGTCGCTAAATTTAATAATAACGACCGTTTCTCGCACCGTTGCTGTGAAGCAGTCGTTGTTTTAGCATTTTCTTGTAGTGGAATTACATAAAAAAATCATGTAATTAAGAAACATACATGGTTGTTTTTTGCTAAAAGAAAGAAGTAGCTTAACTAATATGTATTACCTTCATTGCTTTCCATTCCGGTATTTTTCCCGTGCTCTTAAATTTCTTCAAAGAACTGTAGTTAAGTTAATTTCATGTGAGAAGTGGCCAAAGAATGAAATTAGTACAAAATTGTAATGCTAAGCATTTTAATAACAAATATACCTATTTATGCATGATTTGAGGAATAAGTGTCGTGGTGGATCTTGAGCTATAGAATCAAAATGATATACTGTGTTGTTTGAAGGACAAATCACAACGAGCGACCAATGGAGACTAAAATGCCAAAAAAGTTAGGAAGCAATCATGTGAGTACTTCTATTGCATATATAATGATAATTAAAGTGGTAAAAATAGATACAAGGTTAAGAACTATACTCTTCAAAACAAGGGGCAAGTATGAACTTATGTTGTGCACGTAGAGATGTTTTGATACATAGCCAAATATACTCCTTCACCACATATGCGCAACTTCTAATGTAGCTTGTTGCATGCACAAAACTATAAGACAGTCATCAAAATTTGGAAAGGCGCAGCAGGATGCGTCAGTGCACAGCCGTGCGCGAGACGTATCACTATTGCGCGTCGTGCATCTGGTGTGCTCGCAGCGCAACACGTGATCATATCTTATTTTTCTTGTAAATAGGCCACGTCTCACTTGATTTTTGTCACGTTTTCATATGATCTCTCACTCATATTTCACTCACATTCTCTAAGCGGATACTCTCAAGCACTTCATACACTTGCATACTTTCGATCTTTCATTGGTTTCATTGTGAGGCTCCACAATTGCTCCTTGCGAAGGTCGTTACTCCCTAAGAAATAGGTGACACCGGTATATTCCTGAGGGTTCTTAATCTTTTCCTTTCATTTTTATCTTATTGAAGTTACTAACACACTTTTCATGATGATCTTTAAAAAAAATTCAGATGTTTTGTATATTCTTAATCTCTAATCTCTTTCTATATCTTTGTACAATTTCTATGTTTTCATGCTTTATTGCTTTCATCACCTCATAAGCTTATCATTACTAATTACAAGACCTAAAAAAATGTTCTAACGGCTAATAAGATAACTTGGACAATTGGTTTAGGATCCAGTAATATGATTGCTTAATAAACATGTCACTCAAAATTAGTGTTTTGTGTGTTTAATGAACCGACCTAGATAGACTAATCTATTTAGGGTGCTTGAAATCGATTTTTTGGTTGTTTAATAGCATAAAGGTAGTGTATGAATCGTGTTAAGTATAGGCCAGCAATGAGCAAACATGATTCCTGATCATGTTCGTACCCTCATCCCCAAACTCAATTTTTGGTTAAGTGACCAATTATGAAGTTATGACTAGTATATCTACATTGGATAAATTCATAAGGTTTCCCTTGGATTTTCCAATATCCAATTAGTTTATGTAGTTGACTTCGAAAATATTTTCAATAAAATCCTTCAATGAGGTAGTCAAATCAGTGCTCATCCCGCTTAGGCAATAAAAATATGCCTACACCTGTATATATTGTTAAGTAAGCGGCATTAAAGGCCATTGAAGAGGTGGCATGTCCCGATATTAATGGAAAAGATTCGAGCAAACCAAAAAGCGAGCGGTTATTTGGTAGGCATGACAAGTCATATGTCTTATAAAACAATTGCCTTCGTGTTTTAATTGTTTAAAAAAAATCATTGATAACATAAATTATAATCCTCAAAACTGATTCATGAGACTAATATCGAAATCAAGTAAAGCTTATATACGAGAAATACTTGGAACATTTGTTTATTATTGTAGGCCTACAAATATGTCTCTTCTATTAGTACCCAATGATGAAACATACCGTCATCCAACTTGGTTCAAACTGAAGAAAGCTCTTTTCAGTCAAAATATGTTTTAACAGAAAGCCCAATTTTCAAAGCCCAATTAATTATTCATGATAATTAATTGAATTTTAAATAAATATCTTACTAAATTATTTTTCATAAAATCAATTTTTTATGATTTAAATCTGTTATTCAACGATAATATATGATAAAAAGATAAGATAAGACGGCTGCTTTAAATAATGAATCAAGAATTCGACAGAAAAACAATATATATATATATATATATATATATATATACATATATATATATATACATATATATATATATACATATATATATATATATATATATATATATGTATACATATATATATATATATATGTATATATATATATATATATGTATATATATATATATATATATATATATATGTATATATATATATATATATATATGTATATATATATATGTATATATATATATATATGTATATATATATATATGTATATATATATGTATATATATGTTGAGTTCATATGAGAATGCATACTTACATGAGAAATGAGAATGGATTTTACGCGCTATAACTCTAATGAACAAGTGATGTAACTCTAATGATTATGTGATGTAACTCCAAAAAAAAGAATATTAGGAAAAAAAAAAATTTTTTTTTGGGCTCAAAGTTTTTTTCGGGGGTATAACTCTTATGAACAAGTGTTGTAACTCTAATCCAATCGTGTGGTTGAGATTCATTCTCATTTCTCATGTAAGGAGCATTCTCATGTGATCTTGCCCCTATATATATATATATATATATATATATATATATATATATATATATATATATATATATATATATATATATATATATATATATATATATATATATATATATATATATATATATATATATATATATATATATATATATATATATATATATATATTTATTTATTTATTTATTTATTTATATTTGAACAATATGACTAGAAAATTTAACTTAAGACTTTTACCCTCCAAAAAGCAGGGTCATATGCTGTTGGTCGCTTTGCACACCCTATTAGACGGCTCTGAGCTCAGCTATGTTAGTATTCCGCGGCGATGTTTTTTTGAATCCTAATCGTATTTGTACTATAAATACCCCACTTTCACTCATATTTTGGCACAGACTTTTCATAATATAGGAGTACAATACAAATCAAAATACTCAAAAAGTCTCTCTAAACTCTCTACAAATCATATTCAAACACATTCAACTACAAATCAAGAATATTCATTCTTCCTCGATCCTTTAAATCTTCATTCAATAATTCTTCTTTTAAAGGCCACAAATTGATTCTTCTGATGTTCGTACAGTCAGACTTAGGCGATAAATGTATGATTCCTGAGGGTTTTCCAATTTATCTCTTTACTAACTATTTTGTTTTCTGATGTAGGAATTAGAATTAAAGATGCAATCTTTGTAAATATTTTGTACAATCTTTCTTATCTCTCTTTCTCATAATTATTTGAATGCTTCTCATGCTTTGAATATCTTTTATGCCTTTAAAATTGCAATTGTCTCATCACCAATACATTATTATTTGCTAAATTACACCTAGAAACTAGTTAAATCACACATAATATGATAATTGGACAACCTATCTAGGTATAAATTAATCTTATAATTTACGGTTTTTTCACCATATACCCCTGACAATTTCTGTTTTGCACCATATACCCTTTCAACTTTTGAAATTCACCATATACCCCCACCTTTCAAAAAATACATCGACTTACCCTTTTGACTAACGGTGTTAGACTTCCGTTAGTCATTAACCCCTAATCCCCTCTAACCCTAATCAACTAACCTAAATCTACCCCTAATCCTAACCCTAACCCTAATACACTAACCCTAACCCTAACCACCACTTACTCCCACTTCCCCATCACCCCCCTCACCACCGCCGACCTCACCACCACCCCCTCACCACCGCCGACCCCCTCCCCTTCCCCACTCCTCCGCTGATCCCCCCTCCCCTTCCCCACTCCCCCACTACCCCGCCGATCCCTCCCCTTCCCTCGTTGACCCCCTCCCCTTCCCCACTGACCCCCTCGAAAAATCTGGGTTGAATGGGTTTTGAAAAATCGGGTTGATGGGTTTCGACGAAGAATCTGGGTTGAATGGGTTTCTTCGAAAAATCGGGTCGTTGGGTTTCTTCGAAAAATATGGGTTTCGACGAAAAATCTGGGTTGAATGGGTTTCTTCGAAAAATATGGGTTGTTGGGTTTGAAATATCCGGGTTGTTGGGTTTTTGCGAAGATTCGGTAGAAGGGAAGGGGGGATGCGCGACGACGGGGAAGGGGAGGGGGGTTGCGCAACGGCGGGGGTAGGGGGGAAGGGGAGGGGCGATTCGGCGAGGGAAGGGGAGGGGGAGGGGGGAGGTGGGGGCTGCGGGGAGGGGGGGCTGCGGGGGAAGGGGGAAAGGGGGAGGGAGGGGGTTGTTGGAGTGGTGGTGCGGTGGGGTAAGGGTGGGTGGGGGCGGTGGGGGGTGGGGTGAGGGGGTGGTGGGGGTGGGGGGTGGGGGTGTTAGGTATTAGGTGTTAGGGTTAGGGTTAGGGTTAGGGTTAGAGGTAGATTTAGGTTAGTTAATTAGGGTTAGAGGGGGGATTAGGGGTTAATGACTAACGGAGTTTAACGCCGTTAGTCATTAAGGGTAAGTCGATGTATTTTTTGAAAGGTGGGGGGTATATGGTGAATTTCAAAAGTTGAAAGGGTATATGGTGCAAAAAAAAATTTATCAGGGGTATATGGTGAAAAAACCGTATAATTTAATTAAGTGATCACAAAAATCAGATTTTATGTGTTAGAAAACCGACCTTTTAACATGTTTATCTATTTACGCAATGAATCGAATTATGTGCATGTATTTAAATATTTCATTGAATAAGTACTAGGGAAATTCACCCTAATCTCAAAATCTCTTCTTTTGGTTTTATTAATTATTCTCATAAATTTATTGGTGACTCTGTTTTCGAACCAAAACATCACTAAGAATTGTGTGAGCTAAAATATGATAATCACATGCCTACAATTATAAAAGTTCGGGGAGTATTGAAGAGGTCTATACTCTATGTAAACATGATAAATGAAATCCCAAGTTCAAGCAATGACCTCTTTTGATGTTATAAATCCATCCTCTCCTTTTACTTCTTTTTCTTTGATTTGTAGTAGGAGAAAAGACAACAATACTAAACATATAAACCCCATTACCCCAATTCTTTATATAATTTTTCTTGATGGAAATCACGGGATTAGGGTGGTATATTTTACGGTTTTTTTCACCATATACCCCGACAAATTTTTTTGCACCATATACCCTCGCAAGCTTTCAAATTCACCATATACCCCCGACGTTTTAAAAAATACATCAACTTACCCTTATGACTAACGGAAGACTAACATCGTTAGTCATTAACCCCTAATCCCCCTCTAACCCTAATAAACTAACCTAAACCTAAGCCAAACCCTAACCCTAATCCCTAATTTAATACCCTAACCCTACCCACCCCTCCCCCACCCCTTACCCTAGCCCCCCCCCCCCACCCCTTACCCAGCCAGCCCCCATCGCCCCGCCACCCCGAAGCCCACCCCCTCCCCACCACCTCACGAAGCTCCCCCCCCACTCCCCGCGAGTCCTCTCCCCCCTCCCCCTTCCCGGCTGAATCACGCAACCCCCCTCCCCTTCCCTCGCTGAATCGCACTGACCCCCTCCCCCCTTCCCCGGTGTGCAACCATCCTCCCCCTCCCCTTCGAATTTTGAATTTTTTTTTTAATTCGACGGTGAGTTTCGTCGTTTTGAAGTGGTGAATTTGTCGAAAATGGCGGGTTTGGGGAGGATTTTAGATGGGTTCGTCGAAAATGGCGGGTTTGGGGAGGATTTCGAGTGGGTTTTTGCGGAAATTATAAGGGGTTTGTGGGGAAGGTTAGTTGTGTGGGAGGGGGGTTGCGGGGCATGGGGTTGCGAGGGAGGGGGTTGCGGGCAGGGGTTACGAGGGAGGGGTGGGGGGGTTGCGGGTCCGAAAGGGAGGGGGAGGGGGTTGCGGGTCCGAATGGGGGCCGCGGCCGGGTGGGGTAGTGGGGGTGGGGTGGTGGCGCGAGTGGGGGGCTGGAATAAGGGGGTGGGGGAGTGGGGGGTTGGGGTGGTGGGGCAGTGGGGTGGGCGGGGGTAAGGGGTGGGGGAATGGTGGTTAGGGTTAGGGTATTAGATTAAGGGTTAGGGTTAGGGTTTATCTTAGATTTAGGTTAGTTAATTAGGGTTAGGGGGATTAGGGGTTAATGACTAACGGACGTTAACGTCGTTAGTCATTAAGGGCAAGTGAATGTATTTTTTGAAAAGTGGAGGGTATATGGTGAATTTGGAAACTGGCGAGGGTATATGGTGCAAAAAAAAAATTATCGGTGGTATATGGTGAAAAAACCGTATATTTTATATACGAGTAGTTCTTGTTAGTTGTTAAAGAGCACTATAAAAAAACTGAGTTGCTAAACGACGTCTTATTTTTTTTCCTACCAACGCCCTAAATACGCTAAATACATACATGGCCCACCCTCCATATATTTATACTCACCAAACCCATTTCCTTATCACCTCTTCCATCTCCTACTCTCATACTTCCTCACACACTCTCACTTTCTCTCATCACCTTCACTTTTGCCACCATTAGAGGAGTTTCACATATTCCAGCAACATCAACATCTCTAGTTGCTTTTCTGGCGACTTCTCATGACATCAACATTTGCGGTCACTTTTTCGGTGACATCAGACATATAGCTCCGGCAATCAAGGTTAGCATTAAAAAAAATTTGTTTGGAATGGCCCATAAGTGCTCCAATCATCTAACATAGGCGTCCCACCATAAGTGCAGGCGCCTGTCAAACACGTCTCCACCTGTGGTGAGACGCCTATGCTAGACGCCTGCACTTGTGGTACGATGCCTATGGTAGACTCCTAAGCTTGTGGTGGGCCATCTACCATATGCGCCAAATCATAAGTTCATGGGTTTTATGTTTAAATTTTTTTTCCTATATTTATTTGAATTGATGACTTGCATGTTATGATGATTGTAAATTAAATTTACATGTAAATTTATTGTTTAATTGGAATTTTGAATTGCATGTTGTGATTTTGAAATCGGAATTTGTAATTGCATGTTTTATTAAAATTTGGATCGGAATTGCATGTTATAGTGATTTTAAAATCTGACAATTAGAAATTAGACTCAGGCGTCTATGAACTATGTTGGAAATTGGAATTTTGGAATTGCTGAAGTGTTTGCAAATCTGGAAATTAGACTCAAGCGTCTGCCATAGGCGCCAAAACTAGTGGTCAGGCATATATGGTTGACGCCTGAACCGGTGGTGAGATGCCTACTATAGGTGCCTAAACAAGTGGGCTGGCGTCTATAGTAAACGCTTGAACCTGTGGTGAAACGCCTACCATAGACGCTTAACCTTTGGTTCAGGCGTCCACCATAGACGCCTGACCACTGGTTTAGGCGCCTATGGCAGGCGCCTGAGTCGTTGTAATTTTCAGATCTACAACTTTGTTTTCTTTGTAATGTACTACTTGAATTTGTTTAGTTTAGAAAAAAATAATGCAATAATTAGAAAATTTAGTTACTATTGTGCATTAAATTAGAAAATTGTGTACTTGAGAAAAAATAAGTTGTTGATTGAATATAAGTGGATATAAGAGAAAAAAAAGTGGATACAGTTTTTAAGTTAGAAAAATTAAATACTTTTGATAAATAATTAGAATATGGATAAGAAATTATTCCAACACAACGAACTATTGAATATAAGTGGATTTACATCTAGAATTATAACTATTATGAAATTTATACTTCATTTAATTAAAGATGAGTCGGTGGGAAAAGGGCAAAGTGAAATCTTTGCCAACCGATTCGGGTCATCGTCATCCTTATGAGAAAGGAGTGACGATCTCATCACGGAAGGCTATAGAGATGTTTTTGAGGGAAACTAAGTCTTCATCAGGCGCAGAATCATACGCCCCGAAAATTCATCCTTTAGCCATTGTATTGTCTCAGGAGCCTTGAAGACCTCACCTAACTTGGATCGGCGATCTGATGGTGCAGGATGACGATGTACGGGATGTGATTATTATGATGATCAGTCGGAGCCTCCATTGATGGGCCTATATGAGGGTCATACTTCTAGGGGATGCAAACCACATACTTCTCGTGGTCGTTTTGCGCGTTCTTCAGAAGGATCGTGCACTGGAGAAGTAGGGCGGACAAGAGGAAGGCGACGGAAGATGACATTTCATGGCTAGTACGTGACAGTAGGCCAAGTGGGCCATTGGATGGTTGTGTCATACGGAGTTATAATGGCCACATAGCGGCACACATTTGGGACGAAGGGGACCAGCGCAGTATGTTGAACTGTCATAATCGGGAGAAGACATACAGGAAGCTCCAGGCGTGTATGAGTCCCGTTGTTCAGGGGATGATACAGGCTATTGGGCTGAGTCACTTGCCTGATATTATGTTCGATCATTTGGATAAGTCGTTGATACAAGCGTTTATCGAGAGGTGCAGCTGGTTACAAACACTTTCCACCTCCCTTTCGGAGAGATCAACATTTTGTTACACAACGTGAGTTCTATCATTAGGATTCCATTAGATGGAATTATTACAGGTGGCTTTGATACATAGGATGACCTAAAGAGTTCATGTGCAGAGCTATTTAGGATGGAGAGGGATGCCTTTTTGAAGGCTCATTGGTCTAGTGGTGGTGTATTCATTAATTCTTTGATCGAGAGATGTTCGAGCCCCGATCGGAGTGAGGTCCACCAGTTCTGAGGTTTTCTTCTCATGCTCCTTGGTGCCACCCTATTCGTTGATAAGAGTGGTAAAGTAGTCCGTCCTTGCGCGCTGACAACATCTGTCCAATAATTAGGAAGAGGTTGGTGCCATGTTCTAGCATCAAGATCCCATGATTTTAAAGTGTTGCATGGAATGGAGGTGTTGGTGGTAAGTGTAGAAGAAAAATCGTGTGCCTGTAGAAGATGGGACTTAAATGGAGTCCTATGTTGTCATGCCATTACTGCTTGTAACTGGTTGAGAGTTCCATGTGAGGGATATATTGATGAGAGGCTTACAAAGCTAAAATATTTGGAGACATACAGTGGTTCTATCAAGCCAATCAGAGGTGAAAGGCATTAGGAACATGTGGACTTCCCTTTGCATCCTCCTGAAATTAAGGTTGGTTTTGGGTGACCAAGAAAAGACATAAGGAAAGCACCACATTAAAGACAAGAAAAGCCAAGAAAATTAATCAAGCATGGAGTGTTGATGACTTGCAATCTATATAAGTCTAAGCAACATAACAAAAGAAGGTGCTTCTTAAATCTCAGGACAATCCAAGTAGATCTGCTCCATCTATAAGTTAGATTTGTTTTGTTTTTATTTATTTTTTTACTTTTGAATGTCCACATCTGGTCTTAGATGAGATGTAAGCATAGATAGTTGATGATTTGGTTCTTTTGACTGGAGGCTAATAAAAGAAGGAGGACTGAGAGTACTGCCTCATCAAGAACACAAGGAAGCAGACCTGATAGGACAACATCAGCAGTTCCATCTATTGGGAGAAAGAAATCTGCAGAAGATCCTAAAAGAGAGAGGGACAGGCTAAGGAAAGTCACCAACATCATTTTGACTGGCTCAATAGATGCAGTTAGCACTTAAGCATCAGCAGCATATTGATTTACCATCTGTATATTTTGGTTTTTGGGAGGAAGATCCATTTTTTGTAGATTTAATTTGGGGGTATTCAAAATAAACCATGATTTAAGGCATTGAATATTTATTCTACAAATGCTTTTGGAAAGTTGTTGCAACCACTTTTTTTCTCTTTTATGCTATAAGACAGAAGATGGCACACAAACATAATTGCCAAAATAACCAAAGCCATTCATTCCATTTACTTAGACATTTACAAAGGCAACCCAAATACATAGTCCTTTCTCTTTAAGTCAGATTTCTCCTAAAACTTGCCTAAATACAAAACAAAGAAAATCCAAGAAACTAAAACTGCAACAACATATGTGTTCTCTCTACCACTCATAAGCTTCACTTGCTGCTTCATGCTCCTATTTTCAGCTTGTAGTGCCTTCATTGCCATTTGAAGCTTCATGTTTTCCCTACAAACATCATTGTGATCTTCAATTTCCTTGTCAATTGCACCTTGTTCTTCATATCCTTCAATTCAGCTTCCAAGTGATGACTATCAGCTGCCAGATCATTAATTACTTCAATTACACGTGGCCCATATGCCTCTTTGTCAATCCATTCAAAGAATTTTACAATCATCAACCTATTTTTTAAGATTGTTTCCAATCAAATTAAAATTGCAAAAAATAAAAATAATTCATCTTCAACCACTACAATTGCGCTTACATTCCACTTTGGACAGCCGTAGAAGCATTTTCCTTGATTGTGGTTGAACTTCCATGTAGTTTGGACTACTGTAGGCAATCAATGTTGAAAGTAAACCCTAATGGGTACTTCACCTTCAAGATTATTGTGTGAAAGATTTAGTAACCGCAACTATAGGCTGGCAAGAAATTGTGGGATCGGGCCAGATAAATTATTGTATGACAAATCTAACTCAAGAAGACCCTTTAATGATTCCAATGCATGAGGGATATGACCATGAAAATTGTTTTCACCCAAATATAGAAACTCTAGCGCTATGCAACTACCGAGAGAGCTTGGTATCTGACCTGAAAACATGTTACGGGAAAGTTCAAGGCTATTAAGATTATTTAGTCGGGCGACATCTTCTGGAATGGAGCCAGTAAGATGGTTTCCAGAAAGATTTATTGTTATAGGCAGGTTGGGGACTGGGGAGACTAAAAAGTTGTGAGGGTATCGGACCGCTAAGATTGTTACTAGCAAGGTATATTGCTGTTAGCGATGTACAATTTCCTAGAGTTGAAGGTATTTGGCCTATAAAATTATTATCAAATAAAGAAAATGCAGTTAACTTTGTTAAGTTTCCGATTGAAGGTGGAATGACCCCTGATAAATGGTTGCCCTGCAAATACAATATCCCGAGGTTCGGGAGTTTCCATATGCCACTCGGAACGACCCCGGAAAGTTGGTTGTTATTCGCCATAAAAATTTGCAATTTGGCCAACTTTTCAATGCACTTTGGAATTTCTCCACCTATGTGATTATGGCCTAATCTCAAGTAAACAAGCATTGAGAAATTGCAGATGATTTCAGGAAAAACTCCTTTGAAATTATTTTCACCTATCTGAAGGCATTTTAAATTGGAGGAATTCGCCAAGGAAAAAATAAAATCTAAATCTCCAGGCTGGGCATACCCAAGGGAGTTATTAGAAACGTCAAGGCAAGAAAGGTTTACTAACTTCTGCAGGGAAGGAACTTGTCCTTCAAAATTGTTCTGATTCAAGTACAAAGAGATTAGATTGGAGGCATTCGATATTGAAGCTGGAAGATGTCCACTAAATCTGTTTAGGGCTGCATTGAACCACTGAAGGTGTGGAAGAACAATACCTAGATTTGAAGGAAGGTTTCCTTCAAAGTCATTATGTTGCAACGTCAACGTTGTCATTAATGACAGGTTAAATATTGATGATGGGATGACTCCATAAAACTTATTATCTTCTAGAGACAAATAAGTAAGATTTTTTAGTTTGCCTAATCTATCCGAGATCCTTCCGATCATGTTGTTTTGAGCTACGGATAGAGAAGTGAGCAATGATAAATTCCCGAAAGATGAAGGAAAATTGTCTGTCAAGTTGTTTCCTCTCAAAGAAATATTTTGCAAATGTGACAGGGAACCAAATGTAGATGGGATTTCTCCCACCAAATTGTTAATTGAAAGGTTTATGTATACAAGCCTATAGCAAGTTGATATATTTGATGGAATTTCCCCTGTAATAGAATTACTAAATAGCCAAAAAGTTGTCAACCTTTGCAAACGACCAATTTCAGGCGGAATTGTGCCACCAAAATGGTTATATTCTAAGCGTAGTTCCACAAGGAAGCTTAAATTTCCAATATGGGGAGAGAGTATACCTGTGAGTTCAGAGGCATGTAGGTCGAGTTTTGTAACACCCTCGTACGTGCGATCACAAGTAACCCCATACCACTCACAAAAGTGGTGTGTGTCATTCCATGAGTTCATGACATCCAATGGGTCATCACTAATTTTGGCTTTGATATCAAGCAATGCTAACCTCTGTTTCATTGTTTCTAGCTATAGAGAGCTGAAAAAAAAAGAACATACACGTAGCATAAATGATCCAGTAAAATAGAGAGCAGAAGCTTGACATCTTTAGTCTTTGGAAAAAAAATGAATAGATATGGCTATTATTTCTCACTGAGAGTTGGGAAGAATAGTTAATGTGAATAAAATGCAAGGCAAGGCTAGTCATATCATATAAACTTGCTCATATTTAATCTTCGAAGAATATTTGTGTCCAAACTCCAAAGTCCAAGGATACTAACATGCTCCCAAAACTGGCTTTGTTTGGACAGTATTTTTCTTTAGGCGTAGTTTTCGCGTGGGCCATATTAGCCGAAGAATTACGTCTAGAAGAGCAATCAATGTCGAAAATATATATATTTCCTCCGTTCTGTTTTAAATGAAATATTGGGTAAAATGGCACTATTCATTGATCAATTTTGACTCCAATTTATCGCCATTATATAAAGAAAAACATAGTCAAGTGGGATATTGTTAGATTCGTCTCGATGCATACTATCAAATTATAACTTTTTTATATTTTTTACGTGTGCACAACTAAAGATATTAATGGTTAAAGAAGCGTGTTGGGTTGCGTGAAAAGACAAACGTTTCATTTAAAACAGAACGGAGGAAGTATGTAAAGAATAAGTCCTCAAACGTGAGACATGATGATTAACATATGTTTGATGATGGTCTAGCAGTGCAAGTTAATTAAACTATAAAAAATGTTAACTAATTACAAAAAATGTGCAAAGTATATTTACAAAATAACTTTTAATGAAATTATATTAACTAATAGATTCAAACTCATAACTATTAACCAATAAACCATAGTTATCAACCCTAAACCATAATATCAACAAAACCACCATAATCATAACTCAAAACAATAACTTTTTATCTAAACCTATAACTAACAATCCAAAACAAACACTATTAACCCGAAAACTATAACAAATAACAAACAAACCATAACTATGTAGTATCCATCCAATACCATATTTTAACTTGAAAACTATAACTAATAACATGAAATTTATAACTAATAACGTGTAAACAATTACTAATAACTAAAAACCATAACTATTAACCTTATAAACATAACTATTTACCCAGAACCATAACTATAGCTAATAACATTAAAACTATAACTAATAACATGTAAACAATTACTAATAACTGAAAACCATAAATATTAACCTTAGAAATATAACTATTTACCCAGAACCTAACTATAACTAATAACATGAATACTATAATTAATAACGTGTAAACAATTACTAATAACTAAAAACCATAACTATTAACTTTACATATATAACTATTTACCCAGAACCATAACTATTTTTTGTGGAAACGATAATTAATTACCAGCAAAGCATAAATACTTACCCAACATATATATTATATGGCGAAACTGTAAGTAACTACCTGAAAATCATAACTCATAATAAGAGATACATTAGAGTTCAAACTCATTGATAGATTGAAACAATGAGCTTTGAGAATTAAGAATATACTTACTTGACTTTGATGCAACAATAATGTCGTTGTTTAAGCGGGAGAAACTGCGTCATCAAATTTTCATCATCAAGATTGAAGAAGGCGTGAAAAAGGACGTTAGTTTAAAGTTTCAAATGTTCATAAATACTGCAATCAAATCTGGTTTGTCCTACTTCAGCTCAATTTCACACAAAATTAGCAACAATCGAGCTGAAACTCTAACAAATGTGGATAGATGATCTTGGTATTTTAGCTCAATGGAAAAGTGAAAGAAAAAAAAAAAAAAAAAAAAGTAGGCTTTAGGTTCCAAATCTGATTATATACAACAGAGAAATTGAAGTTGGGTTTGACATATTTTCCATTATAATTCTTACTTTTGAGTTTTATGTATCTAAATAAAAATATACTTCCTCCTCTAGCCACAATATACTTCGGGCTCTGTTTCTTCGGCATAAAAACAACCGAATCGAATCGAACCGAATCGAACTAAACCGATTCGAACCGGCGAATCGAACCGAACTAAACCGATTCGAACCGAATCGAAGCGAATCGAACCGAATCGAATTATAACTAATTAATAGTAATGATTATCATTTAGGAACTGAACTGAACTGAACCGAACTGAATTATAACTAATTAATAGTAATGATTATCATTTAGGAACTGAACTAAACTGAACAAAACTGAACTGAATTATAACTAATTAATAGTAATGATTATCATTTAGGAATCGAATCGAACCGAACTAAACCCGAATCAATCGAATCAATCGAACCGAATCGAGCGAACGTAACTAACTAAATCAATCGAATGAATCGAATGAATCGCGAATCGAATCAAAAAAATGTGCCGGGAGAATGCGCCCTCAATATACATGCTAAAACCTAACCCAACAGATAATGAGAATGTAGGGATTAATCATATAAATTATCCACAAAATGTTGCAAAACGTAGTCAGTAGGTGCACCAAAAAAGAATGGAATTGAAAAATAGTCAAAAATCAGCTGTTCTCCCCACCTTATTTTCGCCCGGCTCGCTCACCCGCCCGCCCGCTCATTGATTCGCTTCGCCCGTCAGCTTCGGTTCAGCTTCCTAAATGATAATCATTACTATTAATTAGTTATAATTTAATTCCGATTCGCTCGATTCGGCCCAATTCCGCCGGCCCGCTTCGATTCATCTGGCCGATTGTCAATTCCATTGTTTACGCGAAGAGAATACGCCCTAAGTTATGCTTTTGGTTAACTAAGAATAATGAAAACTTAGGTATGTATCTGCTTTTAATAGGTTCAACAGGTAAACAACTTGTTATTATAAGTAACTCGTCCACATGTTTTTTTTACTGGGTTTAAATTATTAATTTTCGATTATATTTTTTTTCTAAAATACCTCCCTTTTCTCCTCTCTCTCCTCTCCTTCACGGTTTCACCTCAATGTCCCTCCTCTCCCTGACCTCCATGCCCCTCCTCTAACCCCTCCCGTGCCACCCCCTTCCTCCTCGTCCTCTCATTTCTACCACAGACCGTACAACTTATCCCAAAAACTAAAATCTGATTTTTAAAATTAACCTTTATAAGATGTTGTGGAGTATAAAGGTTTTCAATTTGGTACGTGAATCAACCCAAATGGGTCTTACATACCAAAATAGAGGAATGCAAATAGAAGCAAGAAAACAAGATCAATAACGACAATAACAACTTCGACGCACAAAACAACTGCCACCAATTAATTAACGCAGCAGCACCAACAAAGGCTAATAGTTCCGTCACCAGCGATAACATCTTAGGAGAGAGAAACACAGAGTGATGGATAACAGCGCAACAGGGTAGCCAAAGCAAGACACCACAGACGAGCACTGGCGGATGCAGGTGGTTCATTGGGGGTACTGCAGTACCCCCAAAGTGGAAATTTTTTGTGGAAATTTATACCTAAACTAGAACACTTAAGAAAGCAATGAAGGAGAAAGAAGAGAGAGAAAGAAAATATGCTCATCTCCATAAAAGATTGCACGCTGGAACTGGTAGAAAGAAGTGAGAGAAAGAAGAATTGGGGCTTTTCTGCTTTTTAGGGAGTTTACATTACATGCCATGTAGAATTGTAGATGTAGATAAAGCAAATAAATTTATCTTGTTTAATGATGTCTTAGCTCATCATCCCGTCCCATAAAAGCAAAAGGATAGAATTACAATCCAATTAGATCACCAAATCCCTAATACTCTCTTGGTTATTAATTTGATTTCTAATGGACTATTTATTATTGGTTATTAATTTGATTTCAAATGAAGTATTTATCAGATAATAATTAGTTTATTTGTTTATTGGGTATAGAAAATTACACATGGATCAAAAAATTGAGGGACAACAAACTGGATCTTCGATAATTTGTGTAATTTTACTTATTTATTTTCATATTTTGAGATTTATGACGTTAATTATTGAACTATGTTTTGGATTGTAATATTTATGACGTTAAATATCGAGACCAAGGTTTATTTAAGTAATCACAGTACCCCGGATTTGAAAATCCTGGATCCGCCACTGCAGACGAGAGTAAGCAAGCTAGAAAGAACAGCCATGGCTGAAAATCAACATAAAGCAAAAATCAAAGGGAAACAAATGGACATGTTCTGAGTTAATTAAAAACCTGACATAATTAAAATCTAACATAAAGCTTTGATTATTCTGAGTTTAATTAAAAGCCTGCCTTATTTTCAGCAAACCCAGTCAATGGTTGGATTATTTTTTACTCCCTCCGTCCCATAATATAGTGCTTACTTCTCATTTTTCACGGGAATTAAGGAAAATGGAATGAGTGGTAGGATTTTCAAAAAAATATATTTAATGAAGTGTTTTTTTGATACTTTTGTATTGAAACTAGTTATTTATTTTCTTTTTCCTTTAAACAAAATCAAAAATTAATAAATGTTCCTTGGAATGGTGTAAAGCAATAAATGGGTTCACATGTTTTGAGAGAAAAGTAGGGGTATTTTGGAAAGTTTGTGTAGAACTTAAGGATAATTTAGTCCAAATAAATTGACAAAAAAGAAAATAGGCACAACATTTTGGGACACCAAAAAAGGAATGTGAGCACTATATTATGGGACGGAGGGAGTACAATTTTTCCAAAAATCAAAGGGAAACAAATGGACAAACATAAGAAAGGAAAGTCAAAGTTAAGAAGGCAAGCTTTTTCTAAGCCATGCATGAAAGAAAATTCTAACAAGTTAGTATATTTCAAAGAAATTTATTGCCGAAACAGAAAATTCAAAATCAACGAACGAATAGATTGTTAGATGCATATCAAATTTGCGGGCAACCGGATGGTTCTTCGAAGTACGTAGAATTCGCTTTCCAATAATTATTATACTAACCCACTACGATCAAGGGGTTCAAGGTAAACACTTATGAGATACGATCAAGAAGCTATAGAGATTGGTAAATGACAAACTCTATACACTATAAGTGTTTGAAGGTTGTGTTTTCTCAAGAACAAGAAGAAGAAATCTAGAGTAACTTCTTCAAATCCAAGTATGAGATTGATGTAATGTGTCTCTCTACATGTGATATCCTACTATACATACCATAGGAAATATATATATGAAATGGTGAAAAAAGGTGTTGCTTCGCACCAAAAGCCACGGAAAGAAACGCGAGAAATTGCACCCGGACAGAGTGGTGCTGGCGCACCACACAAATAGGTGTGGGCGCACCTACTTGGTGCGGGCACACTTTTCTCTCTGCCTCCCATTTTGTTCCGCGGAATTTTGGTGCAGGCGCACCATATGCCTTGTTCCAAAATTATTTTCCTTCTTCTATTCATCATGTTACACTAAACTCCAGAACTCCCTAATGTAACATTATCACATATATAACTAAGGGACACATTTAACTATAATTTTTCCAGCAATCCTCCTCCATTTATAATACAAATGTTATGTAATCCGTACACTTGCAAATAAGATAATTTGCACTAATAACCAGACCAACACGGGTGGAAGAGACCGCAAGTATCATGATACCCAATGCAACCAATGTTGTTTTTGTCGTGGTGATCATAATAAACATGAACAGCTTCTTGAAGGAGGATATTTTTTTTAATGGGAATGGGAAATTATCATTAATAAAACGTCATGCGACATATATAACAATAACAACCCTTATGTAAAAGATAATGCATCTAGAACATCAATCTGAAAGTTTTCATCCATGCTACTAATATAGACGGTTCAAATTTGCTGTCGTGATATAGTAATATTCCAACCATAATCGATTTTAAATGACTTAATATTGTTAAATCCTGATGTAATAGTAACCTGGAATTGACTTTTATGTGGAAATTCTTGTAGGAGGATTATCTGAGATAAGGGGTGGAATTGGCGAAAAGCAAGGTGGGTTGAGGTTTTATAGGACCACAAAAAGGCTACCAACATTACCAAACAAGTAATTTCTTCACCTCCATTTCTCTCTTTAGCTCTGATTAGCATGCTTTACTTTTGTTGTATTTTTCTTTTTTTGGTTATAGGAGGTGACGAAGACCCTTGCTTTTATAGAGGTAGTTGCTTAGGCTATGGCTTTGTTTTCACTTTTAAAAACATTATTTTGAATATGTGAATTCCATTTAGTTTAATTAATAAGTTTCAATGAGTGTTACGCAAGTTCAGTATACATACTTCTTCCGTTTTTAAATAGTTGCTTTATTTTAACTTGTACATTTGCTGATACACAACTTTTACCATAATATCTCTAATTATCCATTATTAAATAATTGCAAAAATTGATATTTTGAAAAATATACGTCATGACAAATTCAAAATCTTATATGCTATCATTGTGTCATATATATATATATATATATATATATATATATATATATATATATATATATATATATATATATATAGGGGTAGGATCCGCTGAAAACAACTGTTAATCTGAAAACTGAAAACAGGGTAACTTTTAGCAATTTTTGGGTAACTTTTAGCAATTTTTGGGTAACTTTATATATATACTTCAAGGGTAACTTTTAGCACTTTTAGGGTAACTTTATATATATGTTCAAGGGTAACTTTTAGCACTTTTAGGGTAACTTTATATATATGTTCAAGGGTAACTTTTAGCACTTTTAGGGTAACTTTATATATTTTAAGGGTAACTTTTACCACTTTTAGGGCAACTTTATATATTTTAAGGGTAACTTCTTTTAGTGTAACTTTGATTATAGTTAAACCTATGCAGGATTCGAACCTACATCGTTGTGTATTACACAATGCTCTACCAATTGAGCTAATAGGTTGTATGAAATTCGTCAAAGATATGTGAGAGAGAGGAGGTAACAAATAGCTTTAAAACAACAACTAATAACAATATTTGGGAAACTAATAAAACACATATTATGCTATACCATAATGAACAAGATAAAAATAACAAAGAGGACGCCAAAAGCATAAAACTAGACATTACCACATGAAACGAAAGATTTTGAAAATTAAAATTGCAAGAAGATTGATTGCATATCAGTCAAAGTTACTGTTATAATACTCAAAGTTACCCTAAAAGTGGTAAAAGTTACTCTTATAATGTATAAAGTTGCCCTTGGAATATATAAAGTCATCCTTAATATAATATAGTTACCCCAAACTGGTAAAAGTTACCCTTAAAATATATAAAGTTGCCCTTGAAATACATAAAATTATCCTTAATATAATCTAGTTACCTTAAAACTGGTAAAAGTTACCCTTAACATATATAAAGTTGCCCTAAAAGTGGTAATAGTTACCCTGTTTTCAGTTTTCAGATTAAGAGTTGTTTTCACAAGATCCTATTCCTATATATATATATATATATATATATATATATATATATATATATGCTGAAAAATATGGTCAAATAGAGTTTGTAAATAGTGTAAAAGTTGAAATGGAACATTTACTTGAAAAACAAAGGGAGACTTTCATTAATAAATTTCTTGCACTGTTGCACATGTTCATGCACAATTACCCCTAAAGCCTAGCCCTACAAGCTTCTCTCCAATAGCATGCATGTACATAATCACATTTTTATAGAGCCACACATTTTTAAATTATAATATCATCTGAACACACTTTGGTATTATTATTATTATTCGTGCCTTAATTGGCCGTTTGGTTAGTTGTCATAAATAGTGGTAATGGTAGTGTATTATAGTGTAAATTTGTAAATGAAATCCCGGCCACATCATTACCCGTGGTAATGCTACTTGATCCCAAAACATCCATTTTCTTCCTAAAATCTCATTACTATCCATTACCACTTAGGAAGTTAGTATTGAGTGGTAATGGAATTTATAAAGGAAAACCAAAATATTGTAGGATTGATTGACAGGAATAATCTCACCTTTATGCAGTCTTCTTAAAACAGCCCCACCTTTTAATAATCTCAAAATAATCCCATCTTAGCACCTAATCTTCTTAAATGGGTCTTTTTACTTGGAACCTGTTGAACATGTTATATTCACTTAATTCCTTTTCTTTTCTCTCACTCCACACCCCCTTCCACACTCCCCTTCCTCTTTCCTCCCTCACCACCATCATCACTGAAGGGGTTGTTGTTGTTGTAATATTGAGTGGCGGCGATATCGAGGCGGCATAGGCGGGATTATATTTAACTGAGGGGTGGTAGAGGAAGGTATTTCAGTGGTGTGGCCGGGTGGCGGTTGGATCAGTTAGGGGTGGCGGTGTGGTGGTGGGGCGGGGATTGTCGTGGTGGTGGTCATGATCGTGGAGAGAGAGGAGAGAAAAGAGTGACTTAATAAGAAAAAAAACCTAGACCAATTAGAATTAGACACATCCAACTAGGGGTGTTCATAAATATCCGATCCGGTTGATCCGATCCGTTTTTTTAGTTTTCGGATATTTCGGATCGGATACGGATCAGAAATTTTCATTTTCGGATATCCGGAAATATCCGAAACATGGAAATTTTTTAGGATTTTTTTCGGATATTCTTGGATATCCGATCTGAAATATCAGTTTTCAAGGCCAGATATCCGAAATATCCGGTGATCCGATCCGAACCGAAACTTATATTATGAACTTTTCCTTTGAAAATTTCAATTTTCTAGTTTTCGGATATCCAACCGATCCGAAATTTCGGATATCCGACTGATCCGAAATTTCGGATATCCGATCCGTTCCGATCCGAAATTTTTCGGATCAGATTCAGATCGCATTTTTCCCGATCCAAAATTTCAGATCGGATCGGATATCCGAAATGAACACCCCTACATCCAACTATTACCTCTTATACAAGTTACCATCAGGTTCTGACCTGTTATATGAAGATTAGGTGACAAGGTGGGACTATTTTGAGATTATTAAAAGTTTGAACCATTTTCAGAAGATCGCACAAAGGTGGGATTATTCCTATCAATTAATCCTATTTTGTAATGAAGTTTCTTTACCATGGTCATTGACATGAGAACTTATTTACAAATTTACATTAACATTACATCCTTTTTCTTCCTAAAATCTCATTACTATCCATTACCACTTGGGAAGTTGGTATTGGGTGGTAATGGAATTTATAAAGGAAAACCAATATTTTGTGATGAAGTTTTATTACCATGGTCATTGACATCAGAACTTCTTTACAAATTTATACTAAATAACATTACCATTACCACCATTTATAACCACTAACCAAACATACCATAAATGATATGAGAAATCAAGTAATTTGGGTGTCGAAGAGTTGCTCGATATATGGAGAAACTATACTAACCCAGATGCCTGAACTAAAACTAGGCTTATTGATTGATTTTTGAGATTTTACCGAGAGGGCAGCTATGCCGTGTTTGTCAATCATTTTTGACATTTGCAATCAGACTTTCCTACTTCCTCCGTTCTAAAATAAATGAAACACTTCTCTTAAAAAGCTCTCACATAAAAGAGAGAAGTGTTTCATTTATTTTAGAACACAGGAAGCAGGGTCGGCCCTGGGCTGGGGCAGGTGGGGCGCCTGCCCATGGCCCATAAATCAAAATGAGTTAAAATAAATTATTCGCATTATATTAGCATTGGAAGTCTACTGGCGCGGTAGTTAGCATTTTAGTGCCTAACTTTCTTTGTGGGAATGCATACGGGTTCAAATCCCGTGCTATTCTTTTTCATCTCTTAAATGTCATTCTCCTTCACTCCTTATTACTTCCCTTTCTTTTAGATTTCCTTTTTTGAATGACTTGGACTTGCTTTTTTTATTTTTAAACCATACTTTTTCTTTCCATTTTCTATTGACTACTAAATCCATGTTTTCCAATCTTTTAACTTTCTATCTACCAGCTAAACTCTAGCCTCCATTAGTGAATTTCAAAGGGGCTTCCATCGATTTTATCGGTGGATAGCCCCACCTTAATTTTAATTTTCTTTGTTGTTTAGCTTTCTTTATGTTCGTTCTTGTTTGAATAATACTTCCTCCTTTAAAGAGATGATCGTTTCTCCCTTGAAAGAAAGGGTTTAATTTGTTATTTCTGATTTCTATTGTAGATGTCGTATGACTCTTTTATTAATGAATTAATTTTACTTTCAAAAAAAAAAAAAAATCTACCATCTACCACATTTTAAAAGTTTTGTACATAATATTTCTTTTTGTTTTAGTAAAGGAGTATGATTTTATATCTTATATACCTTCATATTGTAAATAGTGCCTATATTAAAAAATAATGTACACAACCCAAAGTCTTATAGTATTAGGGATTTTATGTTCTCAATTTTTTTGTGTTTACCAACTTTAATCTATGTGATTGTTTTATGATATTACATGTACTAATTGATAGCATAAAGATAAAATTAAAAAAATTAGTCTCTAAAATAATAATAATGGATACTTCTATATATTATGCATCTACCCTAAATTTACATAAACTATCTTAGAGTAACATAATATTATATGTGATAAAAGTTATTGCATTCTGAGAGACAAAATAATACTTATACCTTTTTTCCTACTAATGAATAATTAAGATTTCAATGGTCAAAGTAGTGTGCTAGAAGATACGAAAGTCAAAATAGAACAACTAATTTCAGCTTTAATATTAATTGTTGATTGATATATGTTATTATATTTGATTTCTAATATTCATTTTAAGGGTCCGGTAATAAGTGCATTAAGCTTTAAATTTAATTATGTATTTCAAAATTATGATTTTATTCGCCAAGCTACTGGTTGATCTAGTTTTTATAGACTAATAAATCTTAACAATGTGAAATGAAATTTTTTTGGCTGAAGAAATAACTTATGGTACACGTGAATGAGACCATATTCAGTTAGTTGTTGTCCTATAAACATGCATATTTTCTTAAATTTCTTGTGTTAGGGGCCCATTTTTTGATTTTGCCCTGGGTCCAATAATATTCAGGAACGACCCTGACATGAAGTATATTGTTATAAAATTAAAGCCCATTAGCTAAGAATAAATTAAGGTGTCTTGAGATTTATTCGAGGGTTTTAATGTCTAATTAGATTTATTTTTTTTGGGTGCGATGTGTTACGAGCTTTCCCCAATTCCTCTCCAGAAGGAACATAAAATTGTTCATACCATTACTAAACTTAAATCATTTTTAATAACATTATTAATTATATATACAACGTTTATAATTTGTTCTACAATATTAATATATAGTTTTATATATATAATTTGTTATTTATTATATAACACTACTATTTCTAGAAAACAACATAAAATTTTACACAATATTATATTCTTAGCTATCATCGTAACCCCCCTCCTCTCTCTCTCTCTCAAAAAATCTAAAAAACCCTAATTCCTTTTCCAACCGTAAGGGCACTAGTGCATAATTGGCCTAAAGTATCACCCCAAAAGTGTTACTTAAAGGCCTAAAAATGTTGCTTTAGGCAATAGGTAACACTTTTATAGGTGAAATATTTGTCCGTGCTACATATTCTCTAAGGTAACACTTTTTAATGCTAATGTTTCACTTTCTCAAGTGTTACTCAAAATTCTCTAATGTAACACTTTCTTTTAACTAATGTAGCATTTTTTTAGTGTTACTTATAATTGTTTATGTAACACTTTTTCATATATAGTAGCATTTTCTATGTCATCTCTTTAATTATAGTAACACTTTATTAGCTATTATGCATCATTTTGAGTCAGTATATGTAACACTTTATTAAATATTAGGCAACACTTTTTATTAGCTAGCTTTATAGTAACACTTTTATTTCACATGTCTCATAATGACATTTTTTAAAATTTACCCACACATATACAATGATAATAATACTAAAACTTACAAACGAAATAAACGAAGAGGAAATAAAATGATATTATAGATATAAATGAGTACAAATACTCAACGATCATTGTATAGAATGAGCGAAAGAGTAGTATTCATCAATTGAAAACATAATATTGCGTTCAAAATATAAATAGTTGATCTGAAAATCCAATCATAATATATATAACTCTCCTAAAATAAACCTAAATCAATCTTAAGGTCATTTCTTTCTTTCGTCTTCAATTCCATCGCTCTATCCATACATGCATGTTTCCCGAAGCATCATGCCATTATCTTGATCATTCTACTGTAAGAACAAAAAAAAAGATCTTCAAATTCTTATATGATAACAGAGAAGAGTAACAGAGATAAAAGTTCATTATTTAACACAAGCCTAGTCTCCAGAGGAACATTTGATGCTCTAGCAGAAGCCAAATTCATATGAATTTTAGTGGAGAAGAATAGCAGAGATGAACGTTGTAGCTCAATACTATTCTTAGCCACATCAAATTTGAAAGAAGCCAATTAGAATATTGCGTTACAAAAGCCAAAACAACACCACTATCCCCTCTTTAGTTTTCAAACAATTTATACATCAAATTTGAAAGATGATAAAGTATTCAAAGATGATAATCTGAAATTAAACAAGCATATAGACCAAATAATCTGAAATTAAACTGGTTTCAATTTCTTATTGTTAAACCAAACATGTTCTTAAATCAAATAACCTTGAAATGATAAGAGATCATATAAAAGGACAAAAAACCAACTATATAATGAATTGAGCTTCATGCATCATATGATGTTACTGGGAAGCTTCAATCATGCTCCATGTATAACCTTGCTAGCTAGTAGCTACCCTAATGATGGCACATACATTAAATACTACGTTACCAAGTTCTAACTTCCATACAAAAGGGAGGTACCTTTCTGAATTGCTACTGCAAGGACCAGAATCAATAGCCTTTGCACTGCACTGCCAAAATGTACCAGAAGGATTTGTACAATATCTACACAGCAGATATAAGAAGGTTCAAGCTTCTGATAAACGAACACCAAAAGCACCAAGACTATGGGTGAGGTAGAATTTAATAAAAATGACATTCAGTAAATTATTCCAGTGAAATTTTAAGTTACAAGCTTGGTCCATTTTCATCACACCCTGCAATGAGAAGAGACACACCAAAAGGGCAAGACTGCCCAAAACACACAAGACATTCCATCAGAACAACTATGTAATCAGAAGTTTTTGTAAAGTAGTGAATTACAGTCAGAGAATGAACTCTTAAACAGCTGCAGATAGTTAATACTTCATTATACTAGAAAGGAAATGGAGCTATATCCAACAATGACAGCTTCGTATTATAGGAAGGTTGTCTCATTGCTAATATTACAAAAGTCAGATCCATAAGCGAGGTTCTGCAATTTATTCAAGGAAAAAAAGAGAACAAGAATTACTACGTGATATTGGAAGCAGCTCAATAGTTAGCCACACCACTTGGAGCTGGATAACTTAAACAGTAAGATAATATGATGACCCAAGCAAATGACTTCCGATCGATAAGCACATCATCAACTAGTTACAGATTGATTTTACTCTTCAGTTGTTTATGGAACCAGAAACAAGCTTCCAGTAAGCAAAGATAACCCAATAAATGGTGAATAAACCACTAGGTCAAAATAAGGTGTAGATTAAGGTAGTCATATTCATGTTTGCCATTGTCTCAGAAAAGCTTAGTCTGCAAAACTCCAGAATATCTATAGATAGCAATGGTGTGTACACAAAATAAGAGCTCCATGCTGTCAACTTATCATCCCTTTCCTAGTCCAACATCAGGTATCCAACCTCTTCTACTACCCACAACTGATGGTTTTCATAGCACATTTTGAGAGATAATTAACGCATGGAATAATTTCAATTAACTAGCAAAAAAACCCAATACATCAGCAACATTAAAAATCTTCAATTCTGTTACAGATAAGAACAATCCAATACAACAACATCATTAATATTTTCAATTATAAATCTTTTCAACTTTAGTACAACACGTAAAATCAGCCCTATTAACAATTAAGAGAAAGAGAAAGAATGCATAGTGAGGGTTTGTACTAGTCGGTCATTCTACTATTTGCAACTTAGTTTTATCATAAACCAAAGCCAATTAGTACCAACAATAGAAAGAAGAACCTCGATGGCGGCACCACCACCAGCCACGAGCTGCGCAACCAGCGAGAGGAAGGAGGAGTAGAGCCACGACACACAAGCAACAACAGCAACGGCAACAACCGCGCAGAGGTGAGAGAAGATCGTGGAACAGGACAACAGCAGTCGCGAGAGTAGAGAAAGGACAGCAGTAGCAGCGGCAACACCAACACCAACACCAACATAGGAGCAGCACCACCACAAGGAAAAAGAGAGAGAGATGCGACGAAAAACTAGCAGCACCAACAGCAACAAGGAGGAATGAGAGAGATGCAAGGAAAGAGGAAGTAATAGGGCACGACAGCAGCGCCGGTCTAAGCGGCGGTTAGGGGTGTGCACAAACCGGTCCGGACCGGAATTTGGACCGGACCGGACCGGACCGGAGATTCCGATCCGGTCCCCGGTCCGCCGAAAATCAGGATTCCGGTCCGGTCCAAACCCGGAAAATTCCGGTCCGGACCGGTTGGACCGGAATTTATATTATTTTAGTAAAAAAAAAATTTATATGTTAAAAAAAAAATTAAAAGGTAGAAAGTTAGAAACTTAAAAACCTACTATTTATTCCTTTAGGATTATTGACATTAAAATTATTAATTTTTAATGTATATAATTTATAAATATATTTAAATAAAATAAAAAAGATTTTTTTTTTTTGAAAAAAAAAATTCCGGTCCAAGAGGTCCAGGACCGGACCGGACCGGACCGGAATTTTTCCGGTCCGGTCCCGGTCCAAGAAAACCCCGGATTCCGGTCCAGCCGGTTCCGGTCCGGTCCTGGACCGGTGCACACCCCTAGCGGCGGTAACTGGCGGTGAGGATGCGCACACCGGCGAGGCAAAGGAGAGAGACGAGGGTTTGAGAGAGAAAGGGTGACAGGAGAGAGAGGGTTTCAGGGTCATAGAGAAGGCGGGGTTAGGGGGTTTCTTTGGGTTTAGCTGACCGACAAGGATGGGGGGCGTTTCGGTTTTGGGTTCTCAAATGAACCAACAAGGGAAAACAAAAGGGTCGGGGAAACCGACCCAAACTCATAAAGCTACAAATTGATTTCATATTTTGGGTAAAAACTAAACAAATTTAAATAATTGAAATCGAAAATATATAATAACAATATTGATAGTAATAACTTTATAAAAGTAAAATAATAAATATATTAAAACATAACAAATCAATACTCACATTCCAAATAAAATAAAATGAGGATATCCAATACATAATTAAATTAATAATTATAATTAACATTTAATAAACGCTTTTAAAAATAAGGCAGTTATAGGAACGAAGAAGGAGAGCGAGCAGTCTGACTGGAACGAAGAACGAGAGCTAATGGTGAAATACTGAAACCTAAGCAGCATTACTTTGTAATTAGAATTGAAAATAAGCGCCAACAATAATTTTGGGATCAGCACTCAATTAATTTAAGATGACTTTGTTTTTTTTTATAGGGAAGATGAGTTTGTTAAGTACACTGCTCCTATATGAAATAATACGAAGTAATTAAAAAATCATAATGTTATATTAAAAATTATACTTATACTCTTAAAAAAATACTTATCCTAAAGTGTTACCTTAAAATTTTACCAATATGTAAGTGTTACCAAATGGTGTTACCTATCTGAAAGTGTTACATCAAAATGTTACTCAATTGAAAAAGTGCTACTTCAAAATGTTACTTATAAAAAAGTGTTACATATTGATTAAGTGTTACCAAGGTGTTACATACATATTCGACAAGCTTAAATTTTGAAAAGTGTTACCTCACACATGTTACCTTAGACCAACTTTGTACTAGTGGGGGCTACCATCATCATCTCTTTGATGATGGTAAACCCCAATTCCTTCTTTAATTCTTTAGTTTTTAATTGTTTAGTTTTTAATAATCCTCATTCTTCTCTCTTTATGAGAGTTTTCTTCCAATTTTTGGGTTTGTTCTCTCCTTTACTGAGAGTTTGGAGCATGAATTTCTTCTCTTCCCTTATGCAAGATTAGAATTTGTCAATTGCAGTTCGCTTAAAAGATTAATCTCTTTGATTGTTCGTCTGGCGAGGAATGAAGATCTAGGGTTTCATAATCACTGTAAGTTTCTAGAGGACCACATAAATATTTTCACCCAATCGACTATTCATCAGTGGATCTTAAGCCGAATTAATGCTAACTCACATATTGTATTGCTTCAGATGAAGTTTTTTTTATTAAGGCTATTGTTGATCGAATCTGCGATGTAATTAGTTCTAAGGTGTTATGTATTTGTGTTGGAATTTTAGATTTCTTAGGAAATATATGTAAGTGCCGTATGACTTTCTATTATCAATGAAACGCTATTTATGTAAAAAAAAAAACATAAAATTTTATTTCTTTTTATCATTTATTGAAAAAAAGAGTTTATTTATTTACAAAAATGCCATCATTTATATAACAAAAATACACGAACATTATTCATTCCTCTCTAAAAATAATTTAGGCTTTTCTCAGTGTGAAAAATCAGCTAAAATGCTAAATAGAGCAAAAGCATTTTGCTTTTTTGACAAATTTACCCTTCTGTTAATTTTACCTCCTCCCTCTCCTAAATCCTAATTGCTGTATTCTTCACTTTGCAGTTTGCAAACCCACACTACCCCGTTAGAAACAATCGTTGGCAGCAAAAGACTCACCTCCGCCACCCTTCAAGGACTAATTTCCCAAAATTTTGTGTTTTTCTTAGGTAATCTCTTTCACCTTGTTTGTTTTTTCCTAATTTTTCTTCTAATATTTGGGTGATGTTTAAATTTAAGATAGGTATTAAATTCTTGAAAGTTGAGATTTTCTAATTCTGTAGATATCTATTAATATTTGGACAGTTAATTTGTGCACATGGCTTTCATCCTTACATGTAGTAAGTGACATTTACAAGTCTTAATTCTTTTATATATAGATAAAGGAGCTTTCCTGTTTTATGTTGCTTCATCGTGTTTATAAAAAAGAACATATACATAGTCTATAGTCTTTAGATATCTGATGTCGTAGAAGTGAAAATAAGTTTCTTATCATACAATAAGCATCTTGTATTTCATAAAAATTGGGATAAGTATTACAATAAGTATGATGATCAAGTATTTGGTGTTACATCTCCATGTTTTGGTCAGTGTATTTCTGATGTTGTATAGTATTTAACTTAAATGAGTTTTTTTTCCATTTATCTGTCTCAGAAATTGTTGGGGTGGAAAAAGTTTATGGTGTAATGCTTTGCAGCATAAAGCCAAATCTTGTGAAAGTTTACCGAGCTGAATATTGGAGACTGCTTCATAGTTTTCATAATATAGCTGCTTCTAGTAGGTTCACTCGTTCAAAGATAGAGAATAATCAATGTCTTAGCAAACTGTCGAAATCCGGTGAACTCGATGAAGCTCGCCAATTTTTTGATGCAATGCCTGAACGGGATGAGTTTAGCTGGAATATTATAATTTCTGGGTATGCCAGTGCAAGTAGGTTGAATGAAGCTAGAAAGATCTTTAATGAGTCCCCATATAAGAGCTCCATCACTTGGAATACTTTAATTTCCGGGTATTGTCGACATGGGTATGGAAACGATGCATTCAAGTTGTTTTGGCAAATGCAATATGGTGGATTCAAACCCACAGAGTTCACTGTTGCTAGTATTCTTGGATCGTTTTCAAAATCGGGGTTTCTCCTTCAGGGTAAACAGCTCCATTCTTATGCTGTAAAAACTCAGTTGGATGTTAATATCTTTGTAGTTACTTCCCTTGTAGATATGTATGGCAAGTACAGTTGCATCTTAGAAGCTGAATGTGTTTTCCAAACATTTCCTGGCGCAAAAAACCATGTTTTATGGACTGCCATGCTCACTGGTTACTCTCAGAATGGACATGGGCATAAAGCAATTGAGTGCTTCCGAGACATGCACTTGGAAGGATTGAAGTCTAATCAGTTTGCTTTTCCTAGCATTTTGACTGCTTGTACCTCCGTTCAGGCTCTAGAATTTGGGCAACAAGTACATTGTTGGTTAATTAAGTGTGGCTCAGGGGATAATATATATGTTCAGAGTTCTTTGCTTGATATGTATGCAAAGTGTGGGAATTTGGATAAGGCAAGTTATATTCTTGAAAGTTTGGAAGCTGACAATGTGATTGCTTGGAATTCCATGATAGCTGGCTGTGTCAGAGAAGGATTTGCAGAAGAAGCATTGTCGTACTTTAAGATGATGCATTCTCGAGGTATGAATATTGACGCGTTTACTCTTCCTATCATTATGAAAAACTTTGCTTCCAAATCTAATGTTCAGATTGCAAGGTCTATCCACTGTTTAGCGGTCAAAACTGGATATGAGTGTTACATTCATGTGAGCAATGCTCTAGTTGACTTGTATGGTAAACAAGGAAATTTAGATTGCGCGAGTAAAATCTTTAATGAATTGTCCAACAAGGACATTGTGTCATGGACTTCCCTCATCTCGAGCTATTCTTATAATGGTTTCAATGAAGAAGCAATAAAATTATTCTGTGGCATGAGACTGGCAGGGGTATATCTGGATGAAGTGTTGTGCTCTTGCATATTAGGTGCCTGTGCTGAACTAACTGTCCTGGATTTAGGGCAGCAGGTACATGCAACCTTCATCAAAGCAGGCTTTATGTCATCCTTATTACTTAACAATTCCCTTCTCGCTTTGTTTGGAAAATGTGGATGCATAGAAGAAGCATTTTGCGTCTTTGATTCAATGCAAATGCGAGACCTGATTTCTTGGACAGCAATTATTGTTGGCTATGCACAGAACGGTCGGGCAATGGACTCAATAAAGTTCCACGAGAAGATGCTAGAAAGTGGGATCATACCTGATTCAGTGTCATTTCTTGGCTTATTGTTTGCTTGTAGCCATGCTGGACTAGTTGACAAAGGTCAATACTATTTTGAATCCATGGATAAGATCTATGGTATAAAACCAGGCCCACAGCACTATGGATGCATGATTGACCTGCTAGGGCGATCTGGGCATTGGGCAGAAGTCAAGATAATGCTAAATCAGATGGAAGTACCACCAGATGCGAGCATATGGAAGGCATTACTTGCTGCATGTAGAGTACATAGTAATGCAGACTTGGCTGAGAGAGCAGCAAAGAACCTCTTTAAATTGGAACCCCAGAATGCCGTTCCTTATATTTTGCTTGCTAATATATACTCTGCAGCTGGCAGATGGATAGAAGCTGCAAAAATTCGAAGATTGATGAGATCAAAAGCTATCAATAAGGAGCGTGGTTGTAGTTGGATTGAGATGGAAGGTAAAGTTCACACCTTTGTATCTGCTGATAGAAGCCACCCACGAATTATTGAGATTTACTCAAAGGTTCATGAGATTATTAAGCTAATTAAAAAGGCTGGATATGTACCAGACACAAATTTTGCTCTCCATGACACAGATGAGAAGGGCAAGGAGCTTGGTCTTGTCTATCACAGTGAAAAGCTGGCAGTTGCATTTGCACTTCTTGTATTACCTCCTGGGTTGCCTGTCCGAATTTTCAAAAACATAAGAGTATGTGGGGATTGCCATACTGCTATGAAATTTATATCAGAAGTTTTCAATCTGTATATTATATTAAGAGATACAAACCGTTTCCATCATTTTAAAGGAGGAAAATGTTCCTGTAATGATTATTGGTAGATGTGCGTCCGCTCTATAGCCAAATTCCTTCTCCACGAAATTGATTCCTTTGCAGGGCAGACTGCTTCCTTACTGGATTGTCTTGCTTGAACTGCCTGCAATCATCTAGGTTGTGGGTGTAAGAGATTTTCAAAACTTGTTTGCTGATGCAAAGTGCAGGTCAAACAATGCCAGGCTTCAAAATATGGATGACAGCCTAGACACTATAAAGTCAACTATAGGATGCGCCATATTTATATGAAGTTAGAAGGTGAGGTATATGATTTCATTCTCCCTCTTGTCTTTATGGTTCAGTTGAAGGATTGAGAGGCTTTATTATACTGTTTGTACTTTTCTTCTAGGAGGACTACTACTTTCTATGGTGCATATGTCTTCTGATTGCTTTAGGATAAAGTATAAACTGTCTAGTAAAGCTGTCATGTGATGTAGTTTTTTGCGCCGATACTTTTTTTTCTTCGGCCACCTATATGCTGGAAGTCCATCAAGGCTTGATACTGCTACTATAAAAGCCTTGAAAACATCTCAAAGCTTGAACTTCTATTAACCAAAGAATTTTATGTTTCAGGATTTTCTTTGGCCATAAAGTTGATTCTGCTGTGTGTTTCTGATTTTTACTAGAAGGGGATCCTATTGGAAATTCTCATTACTGTACCCAAACAAAGTTGCTTTCATGCGTTCTGGGTGGCATTCCTCCATCTTTGTTACTTACTAGTATTATACAATGTGTTTGTTTTTACTGGCAAACTTCTGTAGACTACATCTGCCTTGTTGACCGCCAGGCGACCACAAGGTGACTTTTGATAAGAATATCTTCTTTTCTTGCTAGATTTCTTCAAGAATTTCTGCTGTTGTTCCTGTGGTCGTTTCTCTCATTTTTTTACATTCAATGGTTCTGTTGCCATGAGAGAGACTCATTATCTGCAAAAATAATTCCTGAGGGCTTTTTTTATTTTCAGTTCTATGTAGATCGGTGCAATCATGTATATTTCCTGAGGCGAGTTTTTTTTTTTCTTTTTAATGTAGACTGGTGCAATTTATTGATACAGACAAGTGCTGAAATATTGAAATAGTTGGTAGCTTTACATTCTGATGAACGCCATCCTCAGGAGTTGCCAATCCCATAAGGCGTGTGTCAAATTTCCCGTTCGTTGTAATAATCCGAGGAACTTTGACCCCTGTGAATCCGCACACAACTAAGTATTCAGTCGAAGGTTAACATGTCCCCGAAATTTGATTGCATATGTCCTGTTTGGTCCTAACTTGATTATTTAATCTATCTAGACACACACACACACACACCCACACTTTATGCTTTTCCAGAAAATGTCCATTACAACATTTCTATTCGTCTACCTTTAGGTATAGCCTCTAAGGTAATTAGTAGCTTCCTTGGACTAAAACTTTCAATCCATTCGTCACACTGCTCAAAGTGTCTTATATCTCTCTACTACAACAGTTATGTGACACGTAGGTTTTTTTTAATCATATAACTAAGTCCTGGAGCTCGTGGTTATAATTTTTTTTTATGGTACTGCCTTTATTAACTGTGTGTGTGTGCGCGCGCGTGTGCGTGCTTGCGTGTGCGTGTGCGTGTGTGCGCGCGCGTGTGTGTGCGTGCGCGTGTGTGTGCGTGCTTGCGTGTGCGTGCGTGCGTGTGCGTGTGTGCGTGCGTGCGTGCGTGCGTGCGTGCGCGTGTGCGCGTGCGTGCGTGTGTGCGTGCGTGTGTGTTACATAATGCTTCCAACAGCTGAAGCATAAGGAACATTTTTTCACTTGTTCCCTCTCAATTTCATTCCTAGGGCACTAGTCCAAACTGAACCGGTCACCTTTCACAATTGGTGCTACACTTGGTGAGCAATTTTTCATACGAAATCTATCAAGTACCTTGTCGATATAGGTCTCTTGAGATAAACCCAAAATGCCTCGAAGTCTATCTCTATGGATCTTAAAGCCAATGACATAAGATGCCTCACCCATATCTTTCATATCAAATTTACTTGAAAGAAATTGTTTCACCTCATATAACAACCCCTTATCATTGGTTGCTACCAAAATATCATCCACATACAACACAAGGAAATAAATCTTACTCCCACTAACCTTCTAGTATGTGCATTGATCCATGACATTTTCTTCAAAACTAAATGAATTTATCACTTGATGGAACTTCATATACCATTGTCGAAAAGCTTGTTTCAGTCCGTATATGGATTTATTTAACTTACAGACCAAATGCTCACTTTTTCCAGAGGAGAATCCTTCAGGTTGTTTCATGTAAACCTCTTCCTCTAAATCACCATTGAGAATGCCATTTTCACATCCATTTGATGTAACTCATAATCAAAATGAGCTACTAAGGCCATAATCACTCGGAGATAATCTTTCTTTGAGACGGGAGAGAAAGTCTCTGTGTAATCGATTCCTTCTCTTTGAGTGAATCCTTTGGCAACAAGTCTAGCCTTAGGTCTCTCGATGTTGCCTAATGAGTATTTCTTTGTCTTATAGACCCACTTATATCCAATGGCTTTTACACCATAGGCAACTTGACGAGATCCCAAACTCGATTAGATGCCATAGAATCCATCTCATCTTTCATTGCACTCATCCACAAGTCTGAATCCTTAGAACATGTGGCTTGTGAAAATGTGATTGGATCATTGTCAACTTCATCATTACAATCCGATTCTTGTAAATACACTTAATAATCATCAGAAATAGCTGATTTCCTCATTCTAACAGATCTTCTTAAAGGAACTGGAATAATGTTTTGATCATCTGAATGCTCCTCATTTTCTTCATGATCAATCAAACCATTATCAACATTTTGTGGAATTTCGATCACTAGTTGTCTAACACCCGATTGAACTGGAGCGGTGTGAATGACAACCATCTTATCACTTGAATCAGAGGGTGGAACTTCAACATGATCGTTTTCAGGAATAATGTCCTTGAAATGATCACTCCCACTGACTAAGTCATTCTAAAGAAACTTAGCATTTCTTGATTCCACAATTCGGTGTTGTGGGATGGATAATAGAATCTATAACCCTTAGATTTTTTGGGATATCCAATGAAATGCCCACTAATAGTTCTTGGGTCAAGCTTCTTTTCTTATGGGTTGTAAATTCTTACTTCTGACGGGCATCTCCAAATGCGCATACGGCGCAAACTCGGTTTCCATCCTTTGAATTACTCAAAAGGTGTCTTAAGGACAGCCTTGGAAGGAACTCGGTTTAATATATATGTTGCCGTCTTAAGAGCTTCAATCCACAAAAATGGTGGAAGTTTAGCATTACTCTGCATACTTCTTACCATGTCCATTAAGGTCTTATTTCTTCTTTTCTGCTACACCATTTTGGTCTGGAGAACCAGGCATAGTGTATTAGGCAACAATCCCATTCTCTTGAAGAAATTTTGCAAATGGACCACATGCTTGTCCATTCTCGGTGTATCTACCATAATATTCTCCACCTTTATCCGATCTTACGATCTTGATGTGCTTATCACATTGTTTCTCTACTTCAGCCTTTAACAACTTAAAGGCATCTAAAGCTTCGTCTTCGGAACGAAGTAAGTAAAGATACATATATCGTGAATAATCATCAATGAAGGTGATGAAGTATTTCGGATCTTTAGCGTTCATGTCGGGACAACAAATATCCGTATGTATGATCTCTAATAGGTTAGAGCTCCTTTTAGCACCCTTTTTAGATTTGTTATTTTGCTTTCCCTTAATGCAACTAACACAAGTCTCACAATCAGCAAAATCCAGAGTATCAAGTGCCCCTTCCTTTACTAATCTCTTGACTCTCTCATTGGAGATATGTCCCAATCTCCGGTGCTATAACATAAAGGATTCTTCATTCACAATACAACACTTTAAACTAGCATTAACATGCAGGGAATTATGAGCAATATCATTTTGCAATACAAGACGATATAAACCATCAGGCAAAATACCAAAACCAACAATTTCAAAATTTCTTAATACACTGAAACCAGAATCTGAAAAGTTAAAGGAAAATCCCAAAGGTACAAGTCTTGAAACTGAAATCAAATTTCTAGAGAAATCTGGAACATAAAATGTTCTTTCTAAATGCAAAAGAAAACCACTACTTAAAGTTAAGCTGCATGTCCCAACGGCTTCCACATTCGAACCCATCTTGCTGCCAGAATAGATGTGATGTTCACTGCCCACTGGTTTCCTTATGTTTGTCATACCCTGCAAGGTATTCGAAACATGGATTGTAGTACCAGAGTCAATCCACCATGTATTATGATTAACATTAACCATATTAGATTCATAACAATCAAACGCAAGAAAATTATCTTTCTTCTTAAGCCAAGCTTTAAACTTCACGCAGTCTTTCTTCATGTATCCCTTCTTTTTACAGACGAAACACGAAGACTCCTTCTTAATGACTTGATTTGCTGGAATCTTCCCCTTTCCCTTATCCTTAGCGTGATCCTTCTTTGCAGAAGTAGTAAGGTTCACCTTTTCACCTTCTTCCATCAACAATCTTCCCTCCTCTTGAACACACATGGTCATAAGTTCATTAATTGACCATTTATCCTTATGTGTGTTGTAAGAGACCTTAAATGGGCCATATTGATGTGGAAGAGTGCACAAAAAGTAATGTACAAGGAAGGAGTCAGATATGGTAACTTCCAAGTCCTTAAGATGATCTGCAATGTCCCTCATGCGCATGATGTGATCACGCACTCCCTTAATCTCAGTAAGCCTTATGGATGAAAACTGCATAATTAAGGTGCTAGCAAGAGCTTTGTCAGAAGATGCAAACTGCTCATCGATGGCCTTAAGAAGACTTTTGACATTGGTATGCTGATCGACGGAGTCCCGAATACTGGCACTATTCTTGGTCTTTATGAACATAACGGAAAGGCGGTTAGACCTCTCCCACTTTTCATAAAGATCAACTGCATCTGGAGTACTAGTCTCAGTAATGCCAGTTGGTTCGTCTTTCCGAATAGCATAGTCAATATCCATCCATCCTAACTGTAGGAGCACTCTTTCTCCCCACTCCTTATAGTTATCACCCTTTAATTCAGGAATGTCACATTTGATATCAGAAATATTTCCAGGTTAAACTACTGCAAGATAAATTACAGACATAAGTAATCATGCTTATTGTCAAAAAATTTAAGACTTCCAACATTAATCATGTTTTACCAATGTAAATCATGCGAAATATGAATCTGATGACATAAAACTTGCCCGTGGGCTATAGTTCTACTCAATTAGATTTATAATAGCCATATGGTGAAGCTATTAAACTGTATCAATTTCTTAATTCTTGTGAGATACTTAAGAAATAAATTTTAATATTTCACCCCAATTAATCGTTCAGCTAAAATAAAGTTCCTGTGGGTAAGTTTTATCATATTGAATACAATCAACTACAACAAAAGTCTAGTTTTCACATGTGATTCCAAAATAAAATTTTAATAATTAGAGGGGTTGTGGCTACTCCCTAACTAATAAAACTTTGAATCACTCAACTTTAACTTAATTTATTATACTCAAATATTATCTATAAAAGTACTATATTTGAACAGAAAATTAATTGATCAAGAAAAAACCGCAAATTCTTTGCAGATAACTAAACAAACAGTAATAGTACTTGATGAATGGCAGAGTATAAAGGTCAACAAATTATCAAAGAAGTATAGTAGAATTTGCCCATATCATATTATCAAAGTCAAAAGTTAACGCAAAACATTAGACAAAAGTATTTGATAAAAGCTCCACATATAAAGAGCAGAAAGGATAAGTATAATTATTGAACCACTATGGAAGAATTTTTCGGCAATACTCAAACTGCATAAGTATTTGATAAAAGCTCCACATACATTATGGAACCACGCATATGGGAAAAATTAATTATATATGAATCATATATAAATCATGGCAGTAAGATTATTAAAAGCACTCCACTAATTTATGACTATATTACAGCATCATCATCAGTAGTATATCACACATCAAACATCATACAATATCATAAATATTAGTATACTATTATACTCATACTTTTCCTTAACGCAATGGAATACAAAAAGAGAATTAATAATATGATAATACATGAATGCACCGTACAACACGCAGCATCAATATTATCAATATATCAACAACATTATCATCATGGCAACGAAAGATGAAAAAAAAATTAAATAATAATGGTACAACGCAGCCATAAAAGGTTTAACAGAACATTAATATACAAGGCAGAGGTAAAACGGCTCGATACCAAATGTTATGCGATATATAAATTTATCATGTTCACTCAATCAAACTGACAACATGTAACATACAAGCGGAAACTATAAAAAATCAAGAATATCTACAGCCATTGCAATTGTATTGTCTGCTTCTTTTCTGCCGCAATCCCGTGAACCAATTCAATCTTTAATTTTCTGACTTTCGGTGCCAAACCCTCACTCTCTATATTTAGATGGTGGTTTTTAGAATTTTAGAGGGTAGATTTAGTGACCCTTTTCCGAATAGAACACCTATTTTTATATAGAGTCTTACCATCAAAGAGCCCTAGTAAAATGGTGAAGGTTGTGAGTGGTTATGTAAGTGGGGAGAGGATCATAGGGGTAGTTCCTTGATCATGGGTAACTACCCACATAAAATGGACCATATATATTTTTAGTTGACTATACATTAATTGATTAATTAACTAAAAATTCCAACATTTTATGCTTAACTAATTTTTAGGCCCGGGCTAAGCCCCGTGTACTTATATATTTCATTTATTAGTATTTTACATTGAAATTATAACACCAAATATTACTTGGTTTAGTGGTTAAAGACATTAGTACACAAGCTTGAGGTCATGGGATCAAATCTTATACCATGCAAAATCTATTATTTTTCTATTGTATGTGGAGTACATGAAATTAAAACTCTAAGGGATAGCAACATAATGCCACGTGGCACAGTTCCTTGTTCAGGTACACCTTTTAAAAAGCGTTCCTAAGAACGTATATGTGCCACGTGTCACCATCCCTCATTCAATAACATTCTATCCACGTCTTTCTCATATAGTAAAAAGAAGAAGCATTGTTAATGTAAAGATCCGAACCCACAACCTCAAGTATGAAAGAAAGAGATCCAACCATGATGATATATGAATGGAGAACTTTTGAAATTCATATAATAAATGAGATGACTTTTTTAAATGATTATGAGATGACTTATTTAACTATTACTAAATTGTAGCACAGAGAAACCCCGAGGCATCGCCCGAGCCTAAATACTAGTTGGGTACTATAATGAGTTGAAGTTGTGATCTGTACATTGAACAAGTACTCTAAGGTGACTATCTCACATTAAATTAAAATAAGATGTTATATTTTCCACCGAGTTTTCCCTCAATATATTATCAACCAACTTTACTATAGGTACACAAGGATCTCGGTACCTCATTCCTTATTATCTTAGATCAACATGGTTGCTAAATGCAACCTCACTTTACTAACACAACTCTTTTCCTCATAACCCATTTCTCTCTCTAACTACTCCTCTCTCCACTCCTCTCTCCATTTTCCCTCTTCGTACTCTTCGTATGTTGAACAAATTGGGGCTGATTCTTCCAATTCTGCATAATTATTCTTCCAATTATCCATAATTTGTAGTTCTAATTCTCCATAATTCTCCTTTCTCCGTCTTCCTCCATAGGTTTTTCCTTCTTTCTCCACTTACATGCGGTAGAACCAACATCAAGTTTTTCATTCGATGAAACCAAAGTATCATTTGGGGCGATTTCCATGAGTTATTGTGTTCTTGGCTTCTTGCTAAGCGATTGGGTCTTGATTTTTAACCAAATTTCACGAAGTGAAGCAAATCGGTTCGTTCTTGTTTTTCTTTTAGAAATTTTCTCGCAATTTTTTCTTCAATTTTGTTGTAACTTGTATTTGTGCTTTCGTACTTTTTCCAATTGGCAATTGCTGCGTTTTTTACGCATTTGATTGCAAACTTTCTCGCATTTTTCCAATTTATCATTTCATACTATATCTAGATTACTGAGGAAACCGACGATGTAGATAGTGTGGAGCAGGAAGAAGTTACTCCTACACTAGTATCACATAGATTGGTTTTGTTGTGTAATTGAATGGAATAGCTTTTACTGCTTCATGTGAATTGAACAAAATCAATAATCTTGTTTCATATAAGCGAGATTAAATGGTTGATCCTATTTCATATAACTTGGATGAAGTAGTTGTTACTGTTTCATGTAAGTGGGATGAAGTTGTAGCTACTGTTTCATATAAATGGGATGAAACAAACCATGATGAAATAGAATGCGTCTTTAGCACTTCTTTCATTCTTAATCATTGTTGTAAATTAGCTTAAAGGTTAAGATCAACTCATTATTTTTCCACTTACAAAAGGCATTTACCTTTTTTATTGTTCGACAAACAATGCTTGGAATATTTAAAACTTCTTTAAGAAAAAAGTTAGCAAGAAATAATTAATCTAAAGTGGAGTATGTATATAGTTGCTTGTTTGATTAAGCATATGTTTGTCCAACTGCACCAACCTTCAATCAAAAGTAGAAAGAATAAAGAAGTCTCCATCATTGTAGGATGATTCATCTTAATCTGATATAGTAGTACAAAAAATGCAGCACCATTCCCCTGTGAGATTTGCTATGAGATGCTTTTTTTGTGGATGAGTTAGTTATGCTATGATGACTATAGAAGTAGGAATAGTGTAGAGATACACATTCATTAAAAAAAAAGTTTGCAATTTGTATTGTGAGTGATACTAAGCCTTGAAAGCTTAAAGTCTCTGCAAGAATTTCCGCTAAGTTTATGCATGACTTTGATTGTTACACTTCTTTGATTAAGTTTTGTAAAACTACCTTGTCAAACACTTCACAAGTACTTTTACTACCTCCTGCACTATTCTGGTAACTTGTTTTGGTGCCAAAATCACCATTTAGGTCTAAAATAACCGAAATGACAATGTGTAACCTGATGTAGGGAATGGAGAATATAAGTTAGATGTCTGTTAGAAAATAATTTCTCATCGAAGTTAAAATCGAGATTAAATATTTGATCTTTGATATATGCATATTTGTGCTAGAAAATAAGAGAGTTCCCATCTCATAATTAACGCCATGCCATAGTTTACTTTCAAGTTATTTATTATTAAGTTATGTATACAGATGACTAATAAAACTGAAAAGAAGACTCGCTTAGACGGTAGGACGGTGGACGGTTTGCGCCGGGGCTACTCGTGCGGCTAGGAGATCATCCTAGGATCCTAATTCGGGTGTTGGCGGTTCGAATGAGGAGCATGTTGTCGAACCAGAGCAATCCGAGGAAGACAACGGCAAACGTAAATGGGTAAAACGTCCTCGCACTTGTGATTGGAAGTTGACTGCCTAGGAGGGCCACATTCTACAGATTTGCTACGAGGTTATCGAGGTCATGTAGCGTGTTACATTTGGGAGAAAAATGTGAGTTCTTATGTGTAACACCCTGTAATTTTCACTCTTTATTTTTTTTGTGTTAGTTTATTTTAAAATGATATTTTTCGTAAAAATAAATAATTTATTATTTAGATTATTTTGGAACGTGTTGTGAAAATGTGTATATATATTTATATGTTGTGATATATTTATATATATATTTATTTTAAGTTGTTAGTTATTTATTTTAAAGGTTATATTAATTTCGTTATTTGTTTAGGCGTTTAGGATGCTGTTTTGTCGCGTAGCGTTTTTGTAACGTTGTTGGACCGACTTGGGTGATGAAATGTTGCATCGCATGTGGCGTGCTAATGTGTTTATTATATTTATATTTATATTATAATTTATTAGAATTATTTTCATTATTAAGTATTTTTAAAGTTTAGGCGCGATTTAAGAATTTATCTATTTATCGCGTAGCGGGCTTTTGAAGCATGGACCCTTGTTGATTTGGGCCGAAATTTTTGTTGGTGTGTTGGGCTTGACAGCCGGCCAAGGAGATGGAGAAGGAGAGCTCATCTTCTTTCTTTTCTTTATATTTTTCCTTGTGACTCTTGGTAGCTTTGTAACTCCTATAACCCCCTAATCATTCTCCTTCATTAAAACCCTTTATTTCAACCATTAAACATCCATAAAATTCTGATTTTTATTCAAAGAAGTTCAGCATCATTTGAATTTATCACCCACCGTTTTTCAAGAAAAGGAAGAGAGAAAAGGAAGAGGAAAAGAATAGGAAGTTTCAACCCGGTTTTTCCTGTCACACCTTCACGAAAATAACCGTAGCCAGATATCTAACCGTTGGATCCTCTTCATTTTTGGACTCAACGTTTATAACATCTTGTTATACATTCTGACCGGAGCGATTTATAATCTGAGCTTTTGATCATCGGGAATCATGGTCGTAACAGAGCAGTGCGAAACAAGAGTTTCCAACGTTCAAGAAGAAATGCTTAGTGACTTGTTGCTACAATTCTCGTTTGTTATGCCTTGGGGTTAGAAGAGGATTTGGATTGCATGCTTAACTCGTGATTGTATCTTTGGACTCAGCTCTCCTCCCGACGATCCAGGTAACTAGTTGTTATCTTAGAACCATAGTGATTAGGGTATTATTCGGTATTAGATTACTACGCTAGGAATTATTTAAAATACTTTTTTAATGAAATTTTTGATGAAATTTGACATAAATATACTTTATACATGCTATGTTAATAATGTGTAGAGAAAAATAATTTTCGCATGATTTTTAGTATTTATTTGATTTAATTTGTATTTTTTGCGTTTTTGGCTAAATTGCATAATAATTATGGAACGACTGATAAAATTGAGGAAATTATTTTTCTTAGATCATGTTACATACGTAGTATGTATTCCATGCCTTAGAATAATTTTTGCCTACTGTTTACTATTTTATTTAATTGATATATCTGTTTTATGTAATTTCGGTTCTGTCAGTATATAAATCATGGAAATTATTTGTAGGGGCATAAAAATTAATTTATTTGAATATTATGTATTTCCGTGAGTTTTTACATGTTATGTAAATTCTTGGTAATTTTTGGGCGTCTTTTTATATTTTTAATTATTATAATGGCTTATTTGAGGAATCTGTATATTAACTGTTAAAAATACTTTTTGAGTCCGAAAATTATAAATAAAAATTGTACCATGTCAGTAGAGCTATTAGGGTTATATGATAATTTTTGTGTGATTTTAATGCTCGAATTTGTTAGTTTCATAATTATTATGGTGTTTTTGTGATGAAATTGAGGATGCACTTTTAAATTGTTTGAAGGCTTTTAAATCAGATATAATTTATAATTTAATATATTATGGGTTGCTGATTTTCAGTAGTATACAGTATGCATCATTTCGGTAACCACATGTTTAGGTTTGATTTATGGAATAAAATGATTTAATTGTTATTACTCTTTTAATGAATATGATTTAGAGTTAATTGGTGATGTATTTGTGATTGAGTGTGGTTGCTGTAAAAACCAGTATATTGTCATTGATGATGTTTGGGAATGTTCAAGTGTTATTGTGAGAGTTATTTGTTGATTATTGTATAAGTGATTTATTTTGAGGAATTATGAAGAACTGTTTGATGAACTGTGGGTATAAGGCCGGGTGGCATCCCCTTTTTGATGAATATTTTTGATGAATGATACTTAGTTTGTATGCATGATTGTATTTTGAGATAAGAATATCTGGTGGGATAGATGTAGTCCCCGGTTAAGAACATGCCAACCACCTGGTTTGCGAACTAGGGGTACACCTGGGTTAATTGTTGTCGTCCGAGAGGTCAGGGAGTTCTGCGTGTTCTACCCTGCATCGGGAGTTTGGCCATTCTTAGACACAGGCAGTGGGGAACGTAAGCCCCTAGAATGACCTGGAGATTGCGATCTGACAAACCTTAGGAAGTGATTTGCGAATCACCGGCGTTCGGTTTCTGACTCAATAACTTGTTGAATTCTTGATTTATTATTATTTATACATATTAGAATTATGTCACTCACTCTATCATGTTTACTTATTGTTGATGATCACTTGTTTCATCTATGAGCTTTATGATTTCTATGTGCATGCTATTGATGTAATGATTGCATGTTATTCCTTTCTTAATAATCTTCTTCTGAATCGTGCTTTGATTGCTATTATTCTGGGAGAACTGCTAGTTACTCCCCACTGATTGTGGATATTTGTTGTATATTTTGCAGGTTTTGTTGATGGGGATTTTCTTTGATTTTGGGCTCGGGTTGAGATGCGAGAAATAATCTATTAGGGTTTTAGTTCTAGACTTCTCTTTAGTTTGAGATAGTTTTCTCTTTTCGATTTTAATCTAAGTAATTAATTTACTTATAGTATTTAATTATGTTTGGTTTTATCACTTAGTTATTTAAACAGTATTCTTGTAGTAGTGACATTCCCAGAAGACGATGTTTCCGCCATCGTCCTATCAAATATATTATTATTTCTTTCTTTTCCGCCTTTGAAATTCTGGGGTGTTACATTATGTGTAGTAGATTTGTTTGTTATCATAATTTCATCAAATTCGCATCGAAAAAAAGCAATAAATGAAATATCAATATGGTAGAATTTAAATTGATTTCTGTTCACTTTCTCAGATTGAGCGTGGTTGTTTGGTTATTCAGTCACGAACACATGCGATTGATCTCTTTCGATTTGAGCCTCGTGATGCATGATATCTATTAGTGAAAAGTACTGGGTTGGGTCATTTGAGGGAATGCATGTTTCTTCATCATAATGCACCATTAATATCAGCTTTTGTTGAGAGATGGCACCCTGAAACAAATAGTTTTCATTTGCCCTTTGGAGAGATGATAATTACATTACATGATATATGTTTAATTTTGGGTCTTCCTGTAACACCCCGTAATTTTCACCCTTTATATTTGGTGTTTGTTTACATTAAATTAATATTTTTTGTAAAAATAAATAATTTATTATTTAAATTATTTTGGAACGTGTTGTGAAAATGTGTATATATATTTATATGTTGTGATATATTTATATATATTTATTTTAAGTTGTTAGTTATTTATTTTAAAGGTTATATTAGTTTCGTTATTTATTTAGGCGTTTAGAATGCAGTTTTTTTGCGTAGCGTTTTTTAAACGTTGTTGGACCGACTTGGGTGATGAAATATTGCATCACATGTGGCGTGTCATGCTGGCCAAAAATCAGCAATTATGGAGGGGAGTATGAAGAGTTTTGGTGCTCATTAAGCTAACCTTTGGATCTCTTGTAACCGCTCATTTAATCCCTCTTTAACATTCTCCTAAACCCTTCATTTTTCCTTGACATAAAATTCTGATTTTTATTAAAAGAAGTTCAGCATCATTCTCATTTAACCCACACCATTTTCAAGAAAAGAAAGAGAGAAACGGAAGAGGAAAAGAATAGAAAGGTTCAACCAGGTTTATCCTGTCACACCTTCACGAAAATAACGGTAGCCGGAGTTCTAACCGTAGGATCGTCTTTAAATTTGGACAGAACGTTTATAACATCTTGTTATTAACTTTGACCAAGGCGATTTAGAATCCGAGCTTTTTATCACCGGGAATCATGGTCGGAACAGAGCAGTGTGAAATAAGAGTTCTCAACGTTCAAGAAGAAAATGTCTAGTGACTTATTGCTACAATTATCGTTCATGGAGGAATTGGATTGCTCGCATATTTTTTCGAATCCCTTTAGACTCAGCTCTCCTCCCGACGTTCCAGGTAACTAGTAGTTATCTTAGAACAATAGTGATTAGGGTATTATTCGGTATTAGATTATTACGCTAGGAATTGTTTAAAATACTTTTTGAATGAAATTATTGATGAAATTTGACGTGAATATACTTGAGGCATGCTGTATAAATATTGTATACAGAAAAACAATTTTCGTCTGAGTTTTAGTATTTATTCGATTTATTTGGTATTTTGTGCGTTTTTGGCTTAATTGCAAAATAATTATTGAACGAATGTTAAAATTGCTGAAATTATTTTTCGTGAATCATTTTATATGTTTAGTATGTATTTCATGCCTTGGAATAATTTTTGCCTACTTTTTACAGGTTTATTTAATTGGTTTATCTGTTTTTGCATTTTCGTGTCTGTCAGTATATAAATCGTGAAAATTATTTCTGGAGGCCCAAAAATTCATTTCTTTGCATATTATGTATTACGGTGAGTTTATGCATGTTATGTGAATTGTTGGTAATTTTTGGGCGTTTATTTGTATTTTTAATTATTATATTGGCTTTATTGAGTATTCTGTAAATTAACGTTTAAAAATACTTTTAGAGTCCGAAAATTAGAAATAAAATTTGTACCATGTCAGTAGAGCCATAATGGTCGTATGATTATTTTTGTGTTATTTTACTGATCGTGCTTATTTGTTTAATAATTATTATTGTGTTTTTGTTATGAGTTTGAGGATATTCTTTTTAATTATTTAAGGGCTTGTTAATCAGAAATAATTTGTGACCTTTTATGTTCTTGGAAGCTGGTGTTTATAAGGTTGCTGTGAGTATTATTGACTATCATTATGTTTACGTTTGGTTTATGTAAAAATAATTAGTCGTGTACGCTTCATTTATTTAATAAGCCTTGGAGTTAATTGGTGATCTTATTTGATGTGATTCATTTCTGGTTGATACTGTTGGTGTTGTAAACTCTTTAATTGTCGTTGTTTGTGCTTTGTGGTGCGCAAAATATTTGTTGTTGAGATATTTGTTGTAAGTGTGTAAGTTACTACTTTGAGTATTTTTGAAGAATTATTTTTGATGAATTATGGGTATAAAGTCGGGTGGCATCCCTTTGACGAATATTTTTGAGATGAATGATACTTTGATGATATTTATGATTTTATTTTGAGATAAGAACATCCGGTGGGATAGATGTAGTCCCCGGTGAAGAACATGCCAACCACCTGGTTTGCGAACTAGGAGTACACCTGGGTTAATTGTTGTCGTCCGAGAGGTCAGGGAGTTCTGCGTGTTCTACCCTGCATCGGGAGTTTAGCCATTCTTAGACACATGCAGTGGGGAACGTAAGCCTATAGACTGACCTGGAGATTGCGATCTGACAAACCTTAGGAAGTGAATTGCGATTCACTGACGTTCGATTTCTGACTCAATAACTTGTTGTACTTTTGTTTTATTATTATTTAAGTATTTGTAGAATTGATTTACTCACTATATCTTGTATACTTGATGTTGACTATCTCTTGTATCACTTGTGAGCTTTATGGTTTTGGATGCATGCTATTGTTATCATGATTGTATGCTTTCCTTTCTTATTAATCTATGTCTGAATCATGCTTTGATTTCTTTTGTTCTGGGAGAACTGCTAGTTACTCCCCACTGATTGTGGATTGTTGTTATATATTTTGCAGGTTATGTTGATGGGAATCTTCTTTGGTTTTGGGCTCGGGTTGAGATGTGAGCATTAAAATGTTAGATGTTTTAGCCTAGACTTTTAGTCAGTTGAAGAGTTAGTTTTATCTTTTGGATATTACTCTAAATAATTTAATTTATTTATACTATTGACTTATGTTGGTTTATCACTTAGTTATTTAAACGCATTTCTTGTAGTAGTGACATTCCCAGAAGACGATGTTTCCGCCATCGTCTTATTACTTCTTTCTTTTTCGCTTTGAAATTCTGGGGTGTTACAGTTGGTATCAGAGCAAAACGCTCCTAAACTCTGAAACAGAGTTGCTAATGATTCTTTAGAATTATTAGTTAGCCATAGGAGATAAAATTTGTTTAGAATTAAGTTAAGTAGTTTCACTATAATGAGAGTGTGATGGGTAGAGTAAGTAAAGGGAAGTCTTATGGGAATGTGGTGTGCTCTCATGCTTATGGAGCATATGTTATATGTATAGTTACGTGTATTATTGGTGGAATTAGTCTACCAAGTTTGCTAATCTTATTTACAGGGCCTGTAACATGTAATTTATTTTCTCTTTTATCAGAGTGCGCAGCGAAAGCGAAGTAATTTATAGCCTTCTCGGTTTAGTTGTGCGTTTAATTTATTTTGTGTTTTAATTTGCAATTTAAAGATAAACTTTAATTTTATTTTAATATAGTCTTATGTGTTGCATGGCTTTTATTTTATTTGCTAGTTGCTTGATAGTATATGTTATTATGTGAGACAGTATATACTTTCTGTTCTTTTCCAATTAAGTGTTGTTGTTTATGTAAGTACTACGTATCTGTTTTATTATTTATAAAACTTTCTAGTTTGAATTTATATTCCAAATTATATTTTAGATCTTTGAACTTAATAAATTTCATACCTTTATTAGAGTTATTTTATGACTTTCAAATTTTCCTATTGTTAATATTTTGATATACTCTTTTGAAAAACGTTTAATTTCAATTGTTTTATAATGGTTTGGAAAAAGAAAGGGGTTATGAAATTGTATTTCAAGATATTTTTCAAATTTCTCTTACCGTCTTTTACCATCTATATTTATTAATATTTTTCTTTTAATATTTTTATTTTTCATGCTAATCCTTGTTCAGCCTTTAATTATGGTAATATGTTTTGTAGTCTTTGAAAATAAAAGTACTTTAATGAGTTGTCTTGGTGTTAGATTGAAAAGTAGATGTAAACTATTTTGTTTTAAAGGTTAGCATTCAACAACTTTTACTTTACTTACTTTTCTTATTAGCATTATTTTTCAAACTCAAATGCGTGAAAGGATCTCGTTTACTATTTGTTGTTTCTTTTTTTTAAAAATATTTAGTGCTTTCTCATTTCATAGCAAGATTTTGGTTGTTTTCATTACTTCTTATTTAATTCTCTGATTTTGGCTGATCTGTTTTATATTCTTTGAAAACGAAATTTATATACTCAGTCTAAATTTTAAACTTGTTTGAGTTGATATTAAGTCATAATGGGTGATTCCTTTGACTTGTATGTCAATTTGATAAGTTTAAATTTTAAACTTGTTTGGATCTCTTGGTTGTTTTGAAGTTTCGAGGACGAAACTCTTTTAAGGGGGAGTGATTGTAACACCCCGTAATTTTCACCCTTTATATTTGGTGTTTGTTTACATTAAATTGATATTTTTTGTAAAAATAAATAATTTATTATTTAAATTATTTTGGAACGTGTTGTGAAAATGTGTATATATATTTATATGCTGTGATATATTTATATATATTTATTTTAAGTTGTTAGTTATTTATTTTAAAGGTTATATTAGTTTCGTTATTTATTTAGGCGTTTAGAATGCAGTTTTATCGCGTAGCGTTTTTGAAACGTTGTTGGACCGACTTGGGTAATGGAATGTTGCATCACATGTGGCGTGTCATGCTGGCCGAAAATCAGCAATTATGGAGGGGAGGATGAAGAGTTTTGGTGCTCATTAAGCTAACATTTGGATCTCTTGTAACCGCTCATTTAATCCCTCATTAACATTCTCCTAAACCCTTCATTTTTCCTTGACATAAAATTCTGATTTTTATTAAAAGAAGTTCAGCATCATTCTCATTTAACCCACACCGTTTTCAAGAAAAGAAAGAGAGAAACGGAAGAGGAAAAGAATAGAAAGGTTCAACCCGGTTTTTCCTGTCACACCTTCACGAAAATAACCGTAGCCGGAGATCTAACCGTAGGATCGTCTTCAAATTTGGACAGAACGTTTATAACATCTTGTTCTTAACTTTGAACCTAGCGATTTAGAATCCGAGCTTTTGATCACCGGGAATCATGGTCGGAGCAGAGCAGTGTGAAATAAGAGTTCTAAACGTTCAAGAAGAAAATGCCTAGTGACTTATTGCTACAATTATCGTTCATGGAGGAATTGGATTGCTCGCATATTTTTTCGAATCCCTTTAGACTCAGCTCTCCTCCCGACGTTCCAGGTAACTAGTAGTTATCTTAGAACAATAGTGATTAGGGTATTATTCGGTATTAGATTATTATGCTAGGAATTGTTTAAAATACTTTTTGAATGAAATTATTGATGAAATTTGACGTGAATATACTTGAGGCATGCTGTATGAATATTGTATACAGAAAAAAAATTTTCTTCTGAGTTTTAGTATTTATTCGATTTATTTGGTTTTTTGTGCGTTTTTGGCTTAATTGCAAAATAATTATTGAACGAATGTTAAAATTGCTGAAATTATTTTTCGTGAATCATTTTATATGTTTATTATGTATTTCATGCCTTGGAATAATTTTTTCCTACTTTTTACAGGTTTATTTAATTGGTTTATCTGTTTTTACATTTTCGTGTCTGTCAGTATATAAATCGTGAAAATTATTTCTGGAGGCCCAAAAATTCATTTCTTTGTATATTATGTATTAAGGTGAGTTTATGAATGTTATCTGAATTTTTGGTAATTTTTGGGAGTTTATTTGTATTTTTAATTATTATATTGGCTTTATTGAGTATTCTGTAAATTAACGTTTAAAAATACTTTTAGAGTCCTAAAATTAGAAATAAAATTTGTAACATGTCAGTAGAGCCATAATGGTCGTATGATAATTTTTGTGCTATTTTACTGTTCGTGCTTATTAGTTTAATAATTATTATTGTGTTTTTGTTATGAGTTTGAGGATATTCTTTTTAATTATTTAAGGGCTTGTTAATCAGAAATAATTTGTGACCTTTTATGTTCTTGGAAGCTGGTGTTTATAAGGTTGCTGTGAGTATTATTGACTATCATTATGTTTACGTTTGGTTTATGTTAAAATAATTAGTCGTGTACGCTTCATTTATTTAATAAGCCTTGGAGTTAATTGGTGATCTTATTTGATGTGATTCATTTCTGGTTGATACTGTTGGTGTTGTAAACTCTTTAATTGTCATTGTTTGTGCTTTGTGGTGCGCAAAATATTTGTTGTTGAGATATTTGTTGTAAGTGTGTAAGTTACTACTTTGAGGATTTTTGAAGACTTGTGAGCTTTATGGTTTTGGATGCATGTTATTGTTATCATGATTGTATGCTTTCCTTTCTTATTAATCTATGTCTGAATCATGCTTTGATTTCTTTTGTTCTGGGAGAACTGCTAGTTACTCCCCACTGATTGTGGATTGTTGTTATATATTTTGCAGGTTATGTTGATGGTAATCTTCTTTGGTTTTGGGCTCGGGTTGAGATGTGAGCATTAAAATGTTAGATTTTTTAGGCCTAGACTTTTAGTCAGTTGAATAGTAGTTTTATCTTTTGGATATTACTCTAAATAATTTAATTTATTTATACTATTTACTTATGTTGGTTTATCACTTAGTTATTTAAACGCATTTCTTGTAGTAGTGACATTCCCAGAAGACGATGTTTCCGCCATTGTCTTATTACTTCTTTCTTTTCCGCTTTGAAATTCTGGGGTGTTACACTTCCTAACGGGCTTGCTATTAACCACCCAATGCAACAAAAGGAATCACAGAATTCACTATTTTCTTTTGTTGGTAAATTGCTTAATACAGATACAAAAGAAATAGAGTTTGAACATGCACATGGTGGAATTAAGTTGTCAAAATTAGAGACTTTGATGGATCCAAAAAATAAGTATGGTGCGGATGATCTAGCTAGAGGCTTCTTAGTTACATTACTTGGGTCCACTAAATTTATTGACAAAACAGTAGATCGAGCATCCACTCTATTATTTCCTCTAGTTCGCGACCATGTTAGTGTTAAGTCATACTCGTGGGCTTCGGCAGCTCTTGCGTATCTTTATCGGGAACTTGGCAAAGCTACAAGAGCAGAGACTAAGCAACCAAGTAGATTTCACATAATCTAACACAGCTGGCATAGACTTAAAGGCTTCATTCATTTCTTTTAATCGTTGTTCATACAAAGCAACACTTGGTGCATCCACTAACTTATACCATCTAGCACGAAATGCTTTGACAATATCTTCATTTTTAGTCAACTTGCCCAGATAATTGTCCACATATTTCCCAATATGTCTTGTACATAAAAGATGAGATGAGTTAGGAAATATTTGTCTAACTGCGTTGATAAGAGCCAATTCCCTGTCAGTTAAAATCACACCCGACAATTTCTCTGGATCAATATAACTGTTTCACACATTCCATGACCCATTGGTAATTTGTTTCCTTCTCGTTTCTCAACCAAGCAAAGGCGGCAGCAAAATTTTTTCCAGTTGGAACTATACCAACTATCTCCAAAAAAGGCATTTTGTATCTGTTTGTCTTATATGTACAATCAATGACTAACACATAAGGAAACAAGAACAATAGATCAACAACATCAGGATGAGCAAAAACTATGTCACTAACCAATTTTGTTCCCACTTCTTCACGATGCCATTGTAGATAGTTATTATCAACAATCAGCTTCATTAGTTGTTGCATCACATACCTACCACACATTGCCTTAGTTTTCAACTTCTGACGGGCATTATAAATATGCTTCACTGTAGTCAAAGTCTCTTCATCCACCCTACTAAGAACTTTCATGTTTTGACTAGGTGGTATATGAGATTTAGTTAATTCTTCTACCAAATTGAGCTCATCTTTACTTAACCTGCCAATAATCGCACGACCCTCATTTAAATCGGGAAGATCATGATTGTGCTTGCCATTAATGACATACACACTCCAACCGCCATCAACACGCTCCTTCGCTTGAAGTCGAAAAGGACACAATCTTTTTTTTGTACTGGTAAATTTCTCCACATCTACACGTTCTGTAGACTTATACATCCTATATCTCCCGCTTCTTTCACAAGTGAGGGTAGCTTTTGCATTTCCCAAACATTGCCCTTCACCATATTGTGATCGAGCGATGATTATCACCATATTATGCAGCCTACCTACTTCAGTAACCCAATCACGCAATGCTTTCCGAGTGGGAAATATAGTTGTAGTGGTGAAAAACTCACTATAATCAGGTGTATTCTCATCAACCTCTTCTACATGAACATCATCCTGACAATTTATAAACACAACAAAATACAAATCTTATCATAAATTCTCAATCATCAAAAACAAAATTTTTTGTTACACATCATTAATTATACAATCATCAATCACAAACAAAAAAACTATTTATACATCAATTTCCTAAATTTGATAACTATCATCAATTTCACATCAATAATTTCATAATTTAATTTAACATCATCAATCACAAACACAAAAAAGTGGGCATGTTTTGTTATTAACTAGATTACACTGTTTTATTCATGTCGCACGAAACAGATTTAGTCGTTTCATAAAGTTTGGAAGAAACATCTATATCTGTTTCGTGCGACCACCATGAAATAGAAGATATTACTTCGTGCAATTTATATGAAACAGATGCATCAGTTTCGTGCAATCTGCACGAAACAGAATAGACTGTTTCGTTCAATCTGCACGAAATAGACTAATCGGGTTCGTTCAGATTGCACGAAATAAGGTAAATCAATGCATACGAATCGCCCGACATTGCATAATTACGAAAAAAAAATGAACAACTTACATCAGATTGAAATTCAATTGGGTCAAAATTATCGTCCATTGAGTATCAGATTAAAATTTGTGAATTAGGTCTTCTATGAAGTTTTTTTCTCTAACAGTTAGAAAGGAGGAGAGAATATTTTTAGAGAGAGAAAGGTTTTTTCAGAAAGAATATGATAATAAGGGTTTTTGGGGCTGCGTTAGTAAAGTGAGGCTGCGTTTAGTAAAGTTTTTAGATGTTAGAACAAAAAGTTTATGTGAGATCAAGTTCGGATTTGATAAAAAAGAAGAAGTTCAAATCAAATCTATTAGAAGATTAGAAGAAATAAGTTCATATTACAAAGGAAAAATTTCAAAAAACTACCTTTTATAACAAACATTTTCAAAAAACTACCTTTTAAAAATTATTTTTCAAAAAACTACTTTATACAACACATTTTTTTTCAAAATACTACCAATTGACCGCTAAATGAGGGTTTAACCACCCGTGACGTGTTCATTGCTACTTATTGCCTTGATCTCACGGCCCAAGCACCGCTGACAACCCACATAGGGTGCCAAACTGCCACTCATTTCATTTTCTTCTTTACAGGCACCCCCTCCCGCTAGCTTTTCTCTCCTCCATTTTTGTTCTTCTCTTTTTTATTTGTTGCCCCACCGACAACAACACTTAGAGCCATTCTTATTTAAGAGTCAACGTCAACAAAAAAAAGTCAAATGGTAGTATATTGAAAACATTATGTTATATAAGGTAGTTTTTTGAAAGAAATTTTTTATAAGGTAGTTTTTTGAAAAATTTATGTTATAAAAAGGTAGTTTTTTGAAATTTTCCCTATTACAAAAGTAAAGTGCAGAACAAACAAGTACAGATAAGACTTTGCCCTTTACATTACTAGAAGCGCTATATAAGTATCTATATATATATATAAAACAAGGTTCATTCTTGCCACATGGCAGTTAACCAATTCATTTTGCCACATGTCATGATTCTTGCTGCTACATGCCACGTGTCTGCATGAAGGAGTGCAAGTGAGCATCATCCTTATTTACAATTACAAGTTTCCATATACGATTAGTATAACTGATTGACAATAATCATAATCAATCAATGCACCAATTGTGGAATCTTTTTATGGGAGTTATTTTTTTTTATATGGAATTTATTATAATTATAATGCCCTTCATTTAGCTTTATAAATATACATGAAATGATATTCGCCATTCGGTCTTCAAAAATCAGTAAAAGGAAAAAAAAAAGTGCCCCATTTTTCAATCATCATGCTTTCACCATATCATTGCTTAATGCTTACACCTTTCTTCCTTTAAATTGTTTTGTATAGCAGTAATTATGTGATCATATATAAAGGATTATATATATATTGCTTTCACCAATTTATTGCTTACATACACCTTTCTTCTATAAACGCAAATGGCTGAAAATGGTTATGCACCTTTTGTGTGGTTACATCTATATTGGCCACAGAAAGTAAAAGCTAGGTTATTGAGGTTATCTGATGAGAATTACATGGAATCATTCAATCTTCAATATAGTTGATTGAGGGCTTGCAATAATATTAGCAATAATAATAGATTTTATTTTTACAAATGCTATTAAAGAGGTTAATCGAGACTGGCAAGAGGAAGAATGTAATTTATGTCCAATTAAGTATGATCTACATTTTCTCCATAGTAAGTCTTAATTAGTATAATTCCTTTTCTATATCAACTGCCTTTCTTAAATGAAATTTTGTCAATTATATCAATAAACTATGTCAATGATCTATATGTCTAATTTTTATGTGATTACGTCTTCATATATTTTTATATTTTGTGTGACAAAATTAACAAAAGAGACAATATCATTTCCTTTGTTTCTCTATAATGCATTACTATAAATCACATTGAATTAGTGTGACTTTTTTTTTCACACTTAATCACGAGAAATCTGATGGAGGATGATTAGTAGCAAAAATCATGGAGAATAATCCATAACACGCTAACTTTGAATGATATGATCTATATCTATATCATCTATCTATATATATAAACGCAGAAAAATTAGTCGAGTAGTCATCTATTTATGACATCAACGCCATTTGTCATCTTTAATCAACTCTCCCACTAATTCAATTGTCATGTATCGTGTGATGCTTGAGCACACTAATGTGTCGTTCCTCCATTCAATGTATAACTGTACCATACATTCATTTCCACATATATATGGAATAAGAGGAATCAATTACAATCTCCTCAATTTGGTAAGTTTTTATCCTTTACCTTCAAGCACGCCAGCGGTCAACCTCCTTACAATTATTAAACGGATTTTAATCTTTGCATCCAAAAAATACAAAATTTGAATCACCGTTCTACTTTGGAAGACTATTGCAGTCTGCAAGTATAAATACTGCCCATATTCCACTCCTACATTATTATCACAAAATTGATGATATATAATATGGGTAACTTTTATAGTCATAATGGGTAACTTTATGCCCTAAATGGGTCAATTTGACTGAGATACAGGGGTTTTTGGCAATTGACCATGAAAACCACCATAGCAGCACCAATAACTGTGTACTCTGGTGAGGGATCACGAAGAACAGTCGACAAGATTACAAGAACAGGGCAGACGAAGATCAGAGAGAAAGGAAACAACCGAACCAAAATAAATCTTGAATATGTAACTGTACAAGTCGAAAGAATTAAACAACATAATTTGCTTCTACAGACCACTATGTGCTTTGAACAATGCCATGGCCGACAAAAAAAATAGATATAACAGATGAATACATATAGATTGTAAAGTTTGACTTTGTTAATAAAAGCTTCTTATGTCCCAAAATGAAAATATCGTTATGATATCTTAATGTGAGAAAAGAGTACTATATTAAAAAAAATGGTCATTTATGGTAGATAAGAATCGTATAGTGTAACTTAAAATTTTAAAAGGTTACTATAAGAAAAAAGGTCACTATGTTAAATAGTTGGCGTTGGTCCACAATAATATTATTGTGGATCTGGTCCACACATGACTAACTCGGTGGGGAAAGTAGTGTGTGATGAAGACTATATTGTTGGTAGTTTTAGTGAAGTACATGCATCATATAATTTCTTTTACATTCTTATTTTTCTATATTGTATATTTAAAATCTTATTTGGTTGAATATATTTTAATTGTGTATATGTGACATTTTTGTTGAGGTGGCAAAAAGGCATACGACCCACTAACTCAACCTGAATTCGACACGAAATTAGCGGGTTGTTTAATTTTATATTTCGGTAAAATATTAGTAAATAAGAAGTGGGCTAAAAAGAATCATGAGATTGATTTGTTTGGGTTATACATATGTTCAAGCTTGATAAACGGGTTAATAAACGGGTCGGATAAATAATCAATTAATATATAAACAAAGCAATTTTTATGTCTTATATGCACGGGTTCAAATCATATCTACATTAAACCTCCCGTGCATTTTTGCACGGGTTAAAAGCTAGTTTATCACTGAAAGGATGTACATTCAACTCTCATATCACGTAGTTTATAAAAGATACTATACAGTAGTTTATGAGGAAACCAAATATCCTTTCCTATTATACAGAATTCATGCAATAGACTCTCAAGAATTTCATTGAAGTTCAACCAAACTCTAGCACTTGAACATTAGGCCTCAAATTCATGTGATCAATCATTACTTTTGCCTTAAGGGTCTTGGCACAGTAGTTGACTATGATCAGCTCACCAACAATTTGCCTAAGAATATCCTGTCAGGTTTCTGTAAAGCAAGCAATGAAAATGGTGCATCGCTTTCTCGAGAGCCGGCGCATATCTTCCAGTTTGATATGCAGGTGATTCAAGGCCCCTCTGAACACCTTCACACAACATGATATCTTCTATCTGCAGTTTGTTACAACTCTAATGTCAGAAATTATCTTTTCTAAATCCCTTATTTTCTTTGTTTAAAAGGGGACTGGGGCAGAGGGAAGATCTCAAACATTCATGCTGAAGTATGTACCTGTACTTCTTCACTGTCTTTTAGGCTTTTCTCGATGAAAGCTTCGTCATCCTACAATAAAAAATAGATAAATGAATTTATGCCGCACTTGCCGAGTATAACAAAAACCACAAGCACGCAACCTTTGGTATACTAAGGATCACGGTTTACTAAGCTACTGAATTTTCAAAGTGCACATGTCTCAGAGTTCGATCAAATCTATAGGAGATTGGTGTCATAAATCAATATAAATTATGAAGACGTGTGGGGAAGGATTGTAGCCCGCCACTTGTACCCCTTCTCCCTGCCACATGCTTTACATGGTGCCGTGTGAGGTATTAAATTCTTGGCCTATCACTTTGCATGTTATCATCCAATCACCAAGCTACGACTTATGCTTGTGACAAAAAGGCAACCCCAAACAATATAATCTCTATCTTAATAAATAACCCGGTTCCAACAACTAGTTTCCTTAATAAGCAGAAGGCACAAGCTACTTAGAACTTTAAGAGATGTTTTCTCACCTTCAATGACGTGTCAAGAAAGTAGTCAAACACCACTTGGCATTTCCGTGGTCCCAAAGGAACAACAAGGTTGGTATCCATCCAAGGGCCATACCTATTAGATTAGCAATGAATAAAAAGGGGGTGAAACTCTCAACGATGCCATAACATGCAAGAAAAGTGGTAGTGAAAGGTGCCACGACAATTTCAGGGAAGAGGAAGGATATTCCCACCTGTTAATCATGAAGTTGGGATATATAAAAGCATATAGTGCTTTAGATCCAAGTCTGTCAAATTCATCTCCGTTTTCAGTAGAAGAGCTTGCACATCTTTGGATGCTGACTTTTTCATACATCTAATGCAGTAAACTATGTATGAGATCAGATTATAGAGCTCATTAGGAGAATTCAATTGTCCAACTTTTGGTTTGTAAACGAGTTAAAATTCCATTGTTATAGATACTTTTAGGGTGGCTTAGAAGAAACACCTGTGAGTTGTGAAGTAAAATCATACATCAGAGAAATAATGAACATACTTCAGTGCTGTAAGAGTCAAGGTTGAGCCCAGAAGCAAGATTTTTGTGTGCATATGGAACATGATATCCACCATCTAGATAATTGTCACAGAACACCTGAAGCTTGAATAAAAGGCCAGCATTAGTCAACAATATAAATAAATGCAAACTACAGGTGATCTGCAAGCTATGTTATTCGGTCTCTTCATTTCACCTAAGTATTCGTGTCGCATCATCAACACTTCGACACTTCATTTTAAGCTAACATCATAGTAACTTTCATAAAATACCTAAGCCAACTACCTGACTCCGAATAACATAGTTTGCAAGAGATGATTTCTTGTGATTTAGAATCAGAAAGTGAAACAGGTTCTGAGTTCAAATATGAGACTGAATTTTATCACATAAAAATTTGGAGAGATTCATGATATCAAATTTTAAGCTCAGACCTTCCAATTACACTCTAAAGTGTACTCATGTCTACAAATGTAACTCAGAGAATTGTCAACTCCATTGGCACTAAGCAGGCCTGCTGAGCTACCTAGCCAGTCATTCTCCAAACTTCCACAATCAACTTCCTCCTTGGAAGCACTTAAGTTCACAACAACAAATGGCCCCCATGTCGCAACACTTATAGGTATGAGCCCAAACTCCTATACACAACATCAATAGAAATTGGCAAAATCAATCTAAGCATGCAAAAGATGGATCAAATTCAGGATTGCTAACTAATTGGTATTACTGCATACCTTAGGATCAAAATTCTGTATTCCTGTAATTCTTGGAGCCTTCAGGAGATTTCCATCTAAGCTATATGTCCATCCCTACAAAAAGTGATGCAGAATCTTTGATTAAAAAAAGAGTATTGAACACTTCAGATAAGCAAATTTTAATTAGTCTAACAACCCTTTTATGAATATCACAGAATTGCACATAACAAAAAAGTACTGCATCTGTTTTTCTTTGTTCTTCCCACTTACTTTTCGGGAGTTACCACGGAACAAGGGTGGGCCATTGGAATAACACGGGTGTACCAATTCTACAGAGTAACACGGTGGTGGAACAAAGCAGAGCGTGACCCTCGCTGCGGCTCTTAGGGAGGGTAAGTTTTGCATTCATATATTTTCTGAAGAACAGGTTTTTATTGGACTTGGAAGAGATTGTTAATGATAGGCTGTGAGTCTTAGTCTAAGGTAACCCTGTTTATCTGTATAAGAACCCCTATGTAGTTTGAAATTATAGTTAAAAGCTAAAAGTTGCCATATACTACTTAGAAGCATCATACCCCCATCCTGAAGCAAAAAAAAAAGAAACGCACATTTTAATACCTTAGAGAAATGGGGAGTGAAACTCACATGGTAAGGGCATACTAAACAGGTCTTTCTACCACTTCCGTAAGCAAGAACAGAAGCATGATGGCGACAAACATTATGAAAAGCATGAATCTCGCCACGAGCATCTCGACAAATCACATATTCCACATTCCCCAATCTGGTACACAGTTGATTAAATATGATCAATAGTGCCTTGCCAGAGTAACATCGTATGAACGAAAACGCCTGAGAGCCTCCCCAAATAGTCAGAAAATCATTTAACTGCATAACCTCACACAGACACACAGAGCACAAGTGAAGGAAGAGAAAGTTGAACCTGCCAGTAAAATAGTCATGAACATTCTTTATCTGATCAATGCATCCTATAAAAATTAAGTAAAAGATTACTACATTATTGCCACACAGATGTTTATAAAATAAAATGAAGGTTGCACTTGTATTTGTAAAAGACTCTACAACATAAGTTCACACTATGTATCTGGGATATTTCATTTTACCTCAAGTACCCTGTTGAATCCCTAACACTGTAACATCGGTAGTACACTAGTACTAACTACTAATACTTGGAAACCTCAATTTAGGCCAAAATCATTGAAATTTTCAAAATATGAAAAAAGGGACACCTGGACACGTCACACTAGTTCCAAAGTCCGAGTAACATAGAGTTCACATCATTCAAAGTATGATAAGAGCAAAACTAATAAATTAGTTAAGTTCTAGTCTATTATCAATATTAACAATAAACTATCAATTTAAAGAGAAATTATTAATAAAATCAACATAAAAAAAAACCAATTCTTACTCTATAAATGAGAAAATATTATTATGTGAAATAAAAATTTAAGCGGGTAATAGTAACAATACCTACAACTCGCCATCCACTGTAGAAGACATGATCAATCTCAAAGGAATAAAAAGAGGGATCAAAATACCATGAACTAGGCGGAGTTACAGCTTCTTCAACAGGAATATTGGGATCAAATTCATGCACAATTTTGTGGGTTGATTGGTTTGAAGAAGATAGACAAATGTTGAGTTTAATGGGTGCCTGAATTTTATAATTTGGGAAATTTAATGGAAGTCTTTGTCTTTTGAGATTGTTATCAAAGAGATGAAAGGTGACATGATGAGTAAGTGGGTTGAACTTTGCAGTTGACATCAAGATTCAAAGAGTTTAGTTTTTCCTTATCTGAAAGGAAGATTGAAAGAGTTTACTTCCTTGATTTTGAGTGGAATGCTTTTTTTTTTTTTTTTTTTGAAAGAGAGTGGAATGCTCTTCGTTACTCTCTTCAGTGTTCAATTATCTCTGCACTAAATTTTTTTTATGGTGTAACTTACGTATTTGCCCTTTATCCTCACCAAATTACTTCCCCATTTCTTTTTAAATGCGATAAAAAAGAATATTCTATATCTCAAAAAAATACTTCCTTTATTACATTTATAAAAAAACGGAGGAATCTTTAAAAAAAAAAATCCTCACCTAAATTAGAAGCCGTACCGTGATCCATTGATCTCCTTGCTATATATCCTTCCTCTATTTGAAAATAAGATAAGTACAACATTTTGCATGTCCAAAAACAAAAGTACAACATTTTAACTTTTGTAGTATTTACATACCTCATTTTCATAGTAACTTTTATTAATATATAAAACAAAAATGACAATATAAAATGTTGTTGAATTATAAATATTTTCGTAATATTAAGTTTATTAACTTTTTTTTTTGAGGGGATTAAGTTTATTAACTTCTACAAATACATAATTCGTGATACTAATAGTCAAAACTCTGCATTGACAAACGTAATAGTTAAAATGTTGCACTTATTTCAAAGCAGAGGAAATATATATAAATTGTAATTTATCAGATGGCATTTTCATTAATCCAAAATGGTGTACTATTGCACTAATTAGACCTACTATTGTACTTTCAAAGATAATATTTTTATGATATACTGGGTGTTTCTTCCACATAGTACTCTTCAAATTATTAATAATTATAATGCACAATACGTCTATACCCCTGCCATTAACTACACGTAATGCGCTTCTTTTATGTTTTGTAATTTAGTGAAATTAATGTAACTTATACATAGTTTAATTAACTCTTGTAGGGAAAATTCATAAGTTATATTAGCTCCACTAAATAAAAAAAAGTATACGAAATTAATGATATGCTCAGTTAACAACGACGAGTTGTGCATTACGAAACACTTTATTTACTTCCTCCGTAACAGAAAGAATGCAACAATTGAATATTTTATACCTCACAAATAATTCCCAATTGTTGCATTTTTCCTGTTACGGAGGAAGTATTTCTTTTTAAATACAACACTTCAACATTTGTACTATTAACACACATCACTTTGACCATAGTCACATACTTCCTCCGTTTCTTAATAACTGCAACATAGAGAAAGTGAGAAAATACTAAGGAATGTAGAGAGAAAGTTAGGATCACAATAAAATAGAGTAATTCAAGTGATCTAACAAAAAAAATTGTGGTCCCTCTTGCTTTTTGGTGACATATTTGTAATAATATTGAATTTCTTTTTTTACCATTTTAAGTTTGATTGCACTTATTGTGACTATTCCAATAATTTACGGTATCATAAAAACTTTAAAAAACACAAAAGCATAACACAGATCTGTAGTAAAAGTATATATAATGAGGAAGGTGAGACTAGAAATGTGTAGTTTAGCGTGGTGACTAACCAAAAATGGCGGACTATCATTTTGTGTACAAAGACGTTGAAGGGAAATCAACACAGTGGGATGACATCCAACGCAAGCTAGGCAATCTCCCAGAAAAGCCACCTGCCTTCAAACCACCTTCATTTACTCCTGCAGAAGATGAGGATTCTAAGCCTAAAGATAAATCTTGGATTGACTCCAAAACCCAAGATGAGCTCCAAGATCTTGAGGATGAATTTGATGATGATCGATTTCTTGAAGAATACAGGTTTCTTAAATTTAATCTCATTTTTTTTGGTTAGTTTTGTTTTTCTTAATTGAATTATGGATTAATGGGATGTGGGATCTGTTAATTTGTAGGAAGAAGAGGTTAACAGAGATTAAGGAAGCTGCTAAAGTTGCGAGATTTGGGTCAATTATTTCCATTTCTGGGTCGGATTTTATCCGAGAGGTTTCTCAAGCTTCCCCTGAAATTTGGGTAGTTGTTATTCTTTACAAAGAAGGGTTAGTTTTTTCTAAAAAAAATTCTTGTGATTAAATCTGTGAGATTTTCAGTACTCTTTGCAGGACATGGAAGCAATTATAGTTATGATCATATAATGTCATTGTAATTTGGCTAACAATATAGTAGCATTTAGGATGGTTGATTTGAGTGTTGGGTTTTGTAGATATAGTGTGCAGTTGCTATAGTAGCAGCTGGCTTACTTCTAATGTTTTTGACCCGTGTCCGAGAACCCGAATACCTTTTTCGAGAACCCGAGTAATTCATGTTAGTGAATAGAAGACAATTGATAATTAAGGGAGGGTAGGGGATGTTGGGTTTATTTTTTTTTTTCTGGCAATTCAAATTTTTTTATTGACTACCAAAGAGGAAAAGGTTACACCAATCACAACTAACCAAAGGGATTCAATAGCATCAATATCCAATCCTTCACTCCTAGGAAGGATTGAAGGAAAGACCATGTGCTACCTAATGGATAAAACAAAGAGCTTACAAAGTAGAAACTTCTAACAAAACTCCTACCACAACGAAACACACCAAAACCAAATTACAGAAACAAAAGCTGATTAAGAGATTGATGGCCTCTGCAAACTACACTAAATATGATAAGTCTAATGAGCTGCTGTGTATCAAGAAGCTTGTCTGAGAAGATTTTTTTGATTCCTTTGAAGCCAAATGTGGTAAATATACTCCACAAGAGCATGTTATAAAGCTGGGCCTTATCCTCCTTCCTTCTGCTCCTTTTAGCTGCTAGAATTACTTCCACAGCGAGAGGCAAAATGTTCCTGTGAAATCCCATCAGTTGAAGACAGTGATGCTAGACAGGGTGTAGGTACAGCTAAAAAATAGATGCTCACTTGTCTCTGCAGCTGCATTGCATAAGATGCATTCTTGATCAGCAACAATTCCCCACTGAAACATCCTTGAGTTGGTGTTAAGCCTCCCATGAAGCAGCGACCACGCAATGAAGAGAGCTTTAGGACTAGCTCTGCTATCACACACTTTTCTTCTCCATGGCACTTTAGCGTGATCACCTTTAAGATGCCAGTACAACATCTTGATAGAGAACCTATCACGGTTCACAAATTGTACAAGAGCATCAGGCCCTGTGAGGGTATCCCTAGCTTCCAAAATCTTCCTTAAAGCCCATTTACAATCTTATAGGAATAGTCATGGTCCAGATATTAAAATGTTTGATATAATAAGCATGTAACGGTTTGATCCACAATCTGTCTTGTTTTTCTGTTAAAGCCCAAAAATGCTTAGAAATAGCAGTTTTGTTCCAGATTGTAAGATCTTTAAGGTTCAAACCACCACACACCTTTTTGTGACACGAAGTACTCCATGACATAGGAGCTTTCCCAGAAGCTGCATCCATACTAGTCCAAAGGTAGGTCTTAGTGTCTTACACACAGTCTGGAACTCCTTTTGGAATTTTTTAGGAAGAATAAAAATCTGGCACCAAAACAGTTGTATACCTTGCAGCACAGAAGAGACCAGCAGCATATGAGAGTTTCTTCACTTTTTCAATGAGTGGCTTGCATTCATTGTAGAAAAGCTTCCTAGAAGCTAAAGGCACTCGAAGGTACCTAAATGGGAAGCTACCCACATGAATGTTCAAAACGGTTTGTGAGCTTTGGACTTCACCAAGAGGAACACGGGAAACACGAGCAAAATAGACATTGCTCTTGTCTAGATTTGCTTCTAAATCTGAAGCAGCACAGAATTTGTGAATAGCATCAAAGAGCAGTTGAACTGAACTAGCAAATCATCAGCAAACATTAAGTGAGTTATGCTTAATCTTTCACATCTAGGGTGGAAATTGAAGTCAGGAATAGTCTTCAAGTGCCCCAAACATCTTGATAAGTACTCCAAGACTAGTGACATAGGGACATCCTTGTATGAGCCCCTTCTTAGCTGGAAAAGGAGGACTAGGCACTCCATTTATGAGAATGGCATATGAAACGCAAGTAGCACATGCCATAATCCAAGCAACAAACTTAAGAGGGAATCCAAGTTCAGATAAAATCACATCAAGGAAAGGCCATTCCACATAATCATAGGCCTTCTATAGATTAATTTTGAGCATACACCTAGGGATAACATGCTTAGTTGTATAACCCTTAATGAGCTCAGTGGCAAGCAAAATATTGTCTGAGATATTCCTGTTTGGCAAGAACCTTGCTTGAGCTAAATCCACAATGTCACCAGACACATTGCATTCTATGGGTTAAGATCTTAGCAATTAATTTATAAAGCATAATACAACAGGCTATAGGTCTAAACTCCTTCACATAAAAGGGAAGAGCAATTTTAGGTACAAGAGTAACTAAAGTACAATTTACCTCAATAGGAAGCAAGCAGTTATCAAAGAAGTCCCACACAGCCTTGTAGATATGATGTTTCATAGTAGGCCAAGCCTTTTTGAAGAATAGACTATTAAAACCATCTATCCCAGGGCAATAGCATTGTCAATTTCTTCTCTAGTGATGGGCTGTATAAGATCATGCACTGCAGTAGAACCCAATTGAGCACCAGCTCTTACGATAGTGAGATCAACCCCAGGAATGCTGGTAGCAGCAGTACCTAGGAGTTTTTGTAAAAATTCACAACTTTTTGTTGAATGTGAGATGTTTAGGTCAACTCCTGCTCACTGTAAATAACAACAATGCTATTTATAGAGTATCTATGAAAAAGAAGTGGTTATTGCAGTCAAAACCAACCTTAGCCATTAATATTAGACTTTTGCTTATAAGCATTCTCCTCAATGGCCATGAACTTCTTTAAAGAAGTAATGCATTCAGCTTCTTGGATATGAAGGGCCTCATCATCACTCCTTTGATTGAGAGCATCCTGAATAAGAACAAGCTCCTCTCTTATCTCAGCAATTCTAACTTCTAGATGAGCAAAATCCTTTTTGTGCACTTCAATTGATCTTTAATAGCCTTAACCTTCCTCCAAACTTGATCCATACAAGGAGTATGATCCAAATTTCTCCAAGCAGCAGTACCGATAGCATCAAAATCTTCATGATCAGCCATATATTCGAAGAATTTGAATGGTCTTCCACCTCCATGTCGAGGAGCAGAACACCTCAATAAGAGAAGACAATGATGAGAGAGCCGAGGATTGAGATACTCCACCATCACTCCAGTGTAGTTAATCAACCAATGAGAATTAACTACACCCCTATCAATTCTACTAAGCACCCTTGCTGCTCCATGGCTTTTGAAATTCCAAAAAAAAAATGACCATGGCTTCTAAATTCACTCAAATCACTAAGCTGCAATAATTCAGTAAAATCTTGAGTTTCATAGGGGTTGTGATGGCCCTACCTTGCAGGCTATCATCTTGATTAAGCACTGCATAGAAATCTCCAAGCACACACCAATCACTCTGGATAGTCTGATTGATTCTAAGAAGATCAATCGATAGAGTCTTCCTAGTTTCTATTATGGTGTAGACCATAAATTGCAGTAAGAAACATAGCAGCTGTCTTCTTGTCAATACCTTTGCCATGAATCATCTGCTGAGTCTTCTCTTGAATTTGGAAAGAAATGCTGGAAGGATTCCCAGCAATCCAAATGCTGCCTCTAGGATATGCACTGTAATTATCATCCCACTTCCATAGAGCCCCAAATTTCTTTCTTAGCTTATCTTTATTAGGTTCTCTCATTTTGGTTTCAAGAAGAGCCACAAAGTTCACATTATTACCACTAAGATACTTCTTAATTTGTACTACTGTTGAGGGGATATCAAGCCCTCTCACATTCCAATGATGATCATGATGGAGAAAGGTAGAAGGAGCTAGCCCCTTCACTATGAAATCTGGACCACTTACTTAAACTTGCTTCCTCTTTTCTACCTTTAAAAGGCATAATAGACCATACTTCAATGTCACCTAATCCGACTTCAGAAGCCACTTGAGTCCCCTGTGAATCAGTACTGGTTTGCTGAATTTCTTCTCTGTTTCACCTTGATCAAGTCTTGCATCAGTGCTTGTTCTGTGTGTCTTCAACAAGACCAGTATCAATATCAGGAAGAGGAACAACCTCCCCATTAGTCACAACAGAAAAAGTTTTAGGTACCCATTTCTGAATGACTCTAGGAGCACCAGCTTTCACATTGGTAGTGCCTTTCTTCTTTGCACAGTCATGCCCTGCAGTTTGGCATTGAATACAAAAAAAAAGACACCCACTCATAGTGTACCTTTTGCTCAAGAATATCTCCACTGGAATCTTCAATAGCCATCACCTTGGGCACTGGTTTAGTGAGATCTACCTCTATAAGCAGTCTAGCAAATGAGATCCTCATTTGCCTAATGGTGCATTCATCAGCAAAGACAAGAACTCGAATCGTGCATCCTATTCTGCTCAAAGTTTCAGGGTCCCAATAATTCAGAGGGAGATTAGGAAATCTCACCCAAATGGCACCACTCTCATCATATCTTCATGGAAATTGAAATTAGCTGTCCAAGCTTTGACAATCATTGGTTTGCTATTCAAGGTATATGGCCCAGAATAGAGAATTTCGTTCCTGTCTGCTAGAGATTCAAAGTTTACAAGGAAATGCCCATCCTCTTGTAAGAAGACTTTATGTTTACGAGCATGATTCCATTCCAAATTAATAAACCTAACAATAACATACAAAACTATAGCATTTTCCCAAATTTCAGATAGTTTTCCCACTTCAGATATATCTAGTTGAGCAATAGCCTTTCCATGTTTCACACTAGGAGCAACAAATTTAAGAGACATACGCTTAGAAGTGAGTTTCTTCTGAGCTGCAAGGGAAGATCATGAACGCCCAGCTCTTAGCAACAATGGTGTTGTTTACGATGACATCTTCTCCTTGTTCACCTTGCTGCTTCAGTTATTATATTGGGGGGCTCAGTTGTAGCTGAAGCTGGTGCAACATCTGCTTCCCTGGTTTCAATTGTTTTGCTGGCAGTGTTAGAGGCTACACCACCATCTCTTCCCGAACTCGCTTCATTAACTTTCTGAACCATAGCAGATTGCCTCATAGCAACTCTATTTTGGTCAAAAGCCTTTTGCATAGCTGTTGGTTCCTGTAACTCCGAAGAGACTGGTCCTGAGGTGGATAAAGGTGTTGAAGCAGCACCTCGATTTCCATTTGGCAACTGAATCTTCTTCAAAGATCCTTGCTTTGCTAATAAACTTTGAGCATGTCGTGTCATTGGAGGGTTAGACGTCTGAAATTTCTTATTTTGACCCATGGTAACACTAGAAATTAGTAGCTTAGCCCGTATGCAATCTCGAGAATCACCATGAAAGAGGAAACCTAACTCTCTCTTATCTCATTTGTTACTGTTTTAACCCTAACTAGGATATTCCCCCAGATTAGTATAGTTCACATTGTCTACTACTCCTATGTTGGGGTCTTTTTATTAGTTGGTGTTTGGATTATACTTGTTTTTGTCCATGCTGTGTCATAGTTTGTGAGGATTGCACTTGTAAAGTCAGCCAAAGCAAGGAAGTTGTCTTATTTACTAATTACCAACTTATTAGCTTCTTTTTACATGTGTTTTATATACAGAGTTTAGTTCTTTATTGGCTAAAAGAGTTGACATTGTTGTTTGTTAGGAATAGCATAGGATCAAGGGGGTTTTGTTGGTTTATCTAGGACCTAGTTTTGGCTGGTGGCATATGAATGTCAGAACATGCTCAGAAGATTTTAAATCAACCGTTCATTTTGAGTCCACGAGAACATGATCCTGTTTGCAGATGCTCCTTGTCCTCTTCTTGCCTTTGTTATTCTAGGTAGTTGAGTGTCCCCTTACATTCAAGGCTAAGTTACCTGCTTTTGTAGAACAGTTTTCTCAAACTTAACACTATGAACAAGGCAAAGTTGTGCTTCAAACCACAACATTCTTCAAGTAATTGCCAACCTATTCTGTTAGGATTCTAATGTTTTCTCTATATTGGATCGAAGATATTTAAAATTTGATTGAAAGAATAGACTTAATTCTGAAACACAAAATGAGGCTCTGCAATGCACAGGGCAAATGGTTTGAGATAAGTTGTGCTGTATGACCACATGTGCAATATCACTTACAGATGAAACTGTTGTTATGTTTGTGTTTGATTATTCACTTTTTGTCCGGGCTAATAATGTTGGCCCATTTGCAGATCATGTATGCTACTAAGTCACTGATATAATTAAAGTATTGTTGTGCTAAGGATTGTACTACTAGTCTACTAATAATACCTCTGTTCCTTTTTTATCTACACATATTGCGGTCCTGTTTGCCAGTCTATAACTTTGACCATTAGTATCTTTAATTATTATAAGTCAAAAATATGAAAAGTTTGAAAATATTTATTGAAATAAATCTAAAAGGATACTACATGACTATTTCTTTTTTCCGCTAAAATTACAAACAATGGTCAAAAATTAAAATGGAGCATATGAACCGTGCATACATAGAAAGTGTGTAGATTAAAAAGATACGAAAGGAGTATTAAGTATTCAATGAGAATTTTCTTGTAGGATCTTCTGTTGTTTGGTTGACTCACCTTTGAAATATTCAGATTGCCGGTGACACGACCCGTTTGGTAGTTTGTTATAAATGGTGGTAATGGGAATGAATATTTATGTAAATTTGTGGAGAATATCATCATTTATTCCCATGGTAATGCCAATTTATCCTAAAGTGAATTTTTCTTCTTAAATTTTCATTTCCATCCAATACCACCTTGTAGGTGGTAATGAGTGGTACTGAAAATTGCTTCCCCTTGGAGAAAACAACACAAGCTTAGGAGTGAGATTGCTTCCCTATGGAGAAAAAAACACAAACTTAGGGGTTGAAATTGTCTCCCCATGAAGGTTTTAAGGGTGCTTTCCTTGTAACATTGCACTTAAAATTCATTCCCATTACCACCATTTATTAACGACTACCAAACGGGCCATTAAGGTAAAGAGGTGGTCTTTTGGTGTTGTTTCAGAAGTGAAATTACAAACCATACTGCATCACAGCATTCTTTTACAAGCATATCAGTGGCATGTTGTGTTGTTGTAGTTCAATAGCTAATGGTTTGTAATGACTATCTCTGATTGTGGGTCACTGAAATTACCAGCAGGTTGCTGGCGTGTTATGTATATCTTGGATCAATAGCTAATTGTTGCAATTACGTCTGTTTTTGCGTCGTTTTAATTAATATTTCAATATATTGGCAGCATTGCAGCTTGTGAGATGTTAATGGGATGCTTGGAAGAGTTATCGAGAAGATATCCAGGAACAAAGTTTGTCAAAATAATATCTACATATTGTATCCCTAATTATCCTGATTGTAATCTACCTACTCTGTTGGTTTACAATAATGGTGCTGTCAAAGCAAACTATGCCGGATTGCAGAGTTTTGGAAAACCATGCACACCTGAAGGTATGATCTTTGTTTCTGCTTCTTCTTCTTCTTAATTTGTTTCTAGATGTCTTGCTTTTATGGCATTATGTTAGTGAGTCAGACCAACTTCTCTTTGATATACAAAGAATATTGTTATAATTGTCCTTGACTGCTTTCTCTTTTGAACTCCAGGTGTAGCACTAGTTCTCTGCCATTCAGATCCCGTGCTTAACGATGGTCTGACTGGCGGTGATTCATCTAGAAGTTCTGTTCTTGACGGGGAGAGCAAGAGGCTCATAGAAAAGTTGGTGGCGGAGCGTGAAAACCTAGACGATGATGGTGCTTCAAGTGATTAATGGGTTCTAGAGTCTTAAGCTAGTGGATCTTCTGAGTTTGGAGTTTTCATTTCCTTTTTGCTTTTCTTTGTTTCTTTGGTAGGGGAGAATGTGGACTGGTAATTTATGTCTATGGGAATGAAGTGGTTACTTTGGCTTAAGTCAGCTCAGGCAGCTTCACGATTATTAATAATCGTGTTAAAACATCCTTTGTGTTAGTAATTGATGGAGCGGAACATTGACTTGTGTAGAATAGTGTGTAGAACAGTAAACTTATGTGTAGTCCTCCGAACAAATTGATTCTCAGTATGTCCCTCTTTTTGACCATAAGCTCGTTGGATTAGCAGCTTACAGCCAATCAGTCTGTCGTGCGGAAAGTGGATTGCTGGTTGTGGTGGCAGCTGCGGCTGCATTTTCTAGGTTGGTCTGTAAAGGGTTTGTATGACTATAAGTGGCCGACTGCGTTTCTTTAACCCAATAATGTTGCTGTGACTTATTTTAAACCAAAATAGCAGATAAGTGCATCTTTTAGTATTAATCTTTCTAAATTAGCCTTTATGGATATGCATATTTATATCTTTTAGGAAAATTTGTCAGAAACAACCTTTTATAAGACACTTTTTGTCAGAAACAACCTTTTAAATTTTTTTTTGTCAAGACAAACCTTAAACCAAAATATTTTTGTCACATTAAACCTTTGGCCGGAAAAAGACCCTTGACTTAGTTTTCAGGCGTTGACCACCCACGAAACCACCCCACACCCCCACGAAATCAGCACCCTCGCTTTCCCCCACCCTCGAAACCACCGCTTTCTTCCCCCACCCTCAAAACCACCAACCCTCACTTCCCCCAACCCCCAAAACCGACCCCCGACCCCTCCCTCCACCCTCAACCGTGCCCTCAAACCCTAAATCCCCACACGAACAAACCTAAACCCTAACGAAGAAAAAGGAAGGGGTGGTTTTGGGGTGGGGGGAAGTGAGGGTTGGTGGTTTTGAGGGTGGGGGAAGAAAGCGGTGGTTTCGAGGGTGGGGGAAAGCGAGGGGGCTGATTTCGTGGGGTGGGGGTGGTTTCGTGGGTGGTCAACGCCTGAAAACTAAGTCAATGGTTTTTTTCCGGCCAAAGGTTTAATGTGACAAAAAAAATTTAACTTTAACGTTTGTTTTGACAAAAAAAAAATTAAAAGGTTGTTTCTGACAAAAAGTGTCTTATAAAAGGTTATTTCTGACAAATTTCCCTATCTTTTAATATATTTATATGGATCTAAACATTTTGGTATGACTTAAGGATCTAGTATTAGTTTACTGCATAATTAAGAGGCACTGTTAATTCGTCATGCAAGTCTATGCCATGTAGTGCTCTCACTCGATTGCTAGACCTCACTACAATCATCTCTTTTCATCTCTGTAAAAAAAATTATGGACATTCCAAACCTTGATGTTGCGGCTTCAAACATCAATTACATTGAAGATTAGTTAATTATTGATCCAATGAAATATTAAGAATGTTTTCCCGAAACTTGAAAAACAATGATCTCAGGACCTAGGTATCATTGTTACAAGTGTAATTTACATAATCACTAGTGATATGAGAACATAAAACAAATTTTCATGCAACTACAATCTACATGGATCTACAATCTCGCTATTTTGGTCCTTTCTGATTTCTTTTGTCAGCCAATCAATTATACTATTAGCTACCTGGTATATTCTCCAATGCTAGTAGACCAAAAATTAGTATTTTGTCCAGTCATAAGCACAATAAAAGGCACACCAAACAAATATACGTCTGTGTACTCTGTTACTATTTTATGTTGTTGACATTCAGGTGCCCACCCATTCATGATTTCTAGTCACTTTTTCAAAATCTTCTACCACAATGCTTCATCCTCAGGAATAGGAACACAAACAGTAAAGTTGGACAATTCGACACTGCTGTTCTGGTCCAAGAAAACACTATCGGGCCCCGAGCACCTGTGGATGATAGGCTTAGGAAATGCTGTGTGAAGATAGGATACGACTCGAGATATTTCCCATGCAATCCTTAGCCTGTCCTTCCACTCCAATATAGGTAGCTTGTTTTGGTTTTCATCTTCGAATACTATACGAGCTTTAAAAGTTGCAGGTTCCACCCATTCGTAAACAAGAACAGGGAAGTTGGTTTCGAGGCAACATTCTAGTAGTCTATGAACATTACTATGAGTAGCCATATGTGTGGCAACGACAATTTAACGCAAAAGCCTCAATAGGATCTTATTGACATATGTTGGATCCTTAAAAATGTCATTTGATAACTTTACCAAAATAGGTCCCCCTTCCCAAGAACTTTGGCACCAATTACAATCTTCATGTAAGAACTCCCTACCCGTATTGTTAAACCAGACCACCGTATCGATATTGTTAAATGAGAAATCCACATTCATATTGTTGAGCTATAGTCCACTCTGTCATGAAACAAGGAAATGCTTTCTTCAAGTACCATGGGTTGGTTTCTTGTAAAATTTTTTTGGTTCCTCGGAAATGCCCATTCCCTGCAAGAGTCAATGAAATTAACAAACTCTATATTGATCATACCATCCCTCTGCCTTTTCAGGTACATAGAAGCGGTTTTATTACTTGTTGTCTTGTTCTATTATACTCGACACTGTTATAGTCCCATGTGTCCATATCTATTCATAAATCATAAGTGCATCAAAGCAACGCCCCCTTCACTCCTTGAAGCGGCCAAACTTCGCACTAATATAGGTAGATCTCTTAAAGAAATACATGCTCCTGTGAAAAAAGATTCCCTTAGTCATTTGTTTTTCATGTAAACAAATACAACGATTGTGCAGGGAACGAAATAAGAAATTTATGTCCCTTCCTTTGCGTTATGCTCCACATTGTCCTCTATAAGAGGACTATTTCAGATGCAGCGGCCTTTTAGTTTTGGGCAAAAGCAGCCGTTACCTTTGCGTCAGTGTTCATTGGCGTTCCTAAGATGCATTTTAGCATCTTCTTTGTCTGAACAGCTTGGAGCTTAGTGCTCATGGCATTGTGTGCTAGTATAAAGCTTCATTTATTAGCAAAAAGGAAATGGAATATATGAAGTAGGAGTATTCTATTCTCACAAGCTTAAAAGTGTTGTTCAAATGATCGAGGAAATTCTCTCTTTAATGTTTGTTGATGTTTCTTGGTTAAGTTCTCTTTCACTTTCTTTTGAAGACATGTAATAGAAGACAAAGATGTACTTGCGTGACTGATCGGCTTTTTAATTACAAACCTTGGATATGCTCGCAAGACGAAGCAAGTTCAACTATTTCACCAATATATAATTAATGACACGAAACCACTTATACGAGTAAGGTTTTACTAGTATAAACTTCTTGAGCCTTTTCGGATTTATAGCTGTTAATTTGGATGAAACAGATGTGATGGCTTATGAGAAGATTCAGACAGTCAGTAGCCACTCCTCTTATAGTAGCTCTTTTTAGACATAGTATAAGTCTATTAGCTGCCGCAGAAGCTCAAGTGGAATTGCTCAAGCTGTTAGTAGATTTCACCCTTCTTATATAGACGAAATGATTAAAAAATCTTGCTTAATTGTGATGCATAAATACAATTGAAGGCTGCTTTTTCTTTTTGAATATTGAATCTTGTTTAGCAGGCGAATTACGAGGATGTTAGATACAAAGAAAGTTACGTTAATGTTGTTCGTAAAAGATTTGGGACCAACTGCAGACTGCTGCTAAGGTGGCCAAAAGGAAGTTGCAAGGATTAAGCATGCAAGCCTTGAGTAGCCCTCATATGAAAAATAGGGATTCATAAACAGCACAAGACATAAGGAAACTAAGAGAGCCAGGCACAAGTAGAGAGGCCACCGCCCGAGATGAGGTTAAGTGAATTGAATGAGTCAATGCAAAGGTCAGCCAATATAGAAATGAGAATACAAGAAGAATGGATCTCCTAGTGAAGGAGTGTGAAGAAGATTCAAGTTGGCAACTTCGACTTTAATCAAGTCTTAAAATCTCAAGCTTCGTCTGCATTGCACTTGCACCGTCTTTGTCGTCGAGCTCATGCCTCAACACAACCTCTGAACTAGAACTAGTCAATAATATGCCCACTCTCCACCCAGGCCAATTCCTTTTTGGCATTCCCTTTTCAGCGGATTCTACCCTTGAGCTATCAACATTCAACTGAAAGCATCCTAATGACTCGAAGAAATGTAATGTGAGAATTATAATAACAGGTGGTTTCAAAACATTACTACTCAAGTCTGAAAATTGATTTCTTCTATTAGTTTCTAGAGCTATATGGAGCATGGGAGCTCCTTTTACACAGCCTGAAAACTAGTGTATTACTAACATTTGAGCACAAAACTCAAGACAAGGAGAGTATATTATTGTCCCTCTGTCTCATTTTATTTCCCCATATAAAATTCTTTCTACAAGCTAACCATAACCATATGATGCTAAGTGAATTTAAATATTTGATACCACGAAAACTTTTGAATATTAAGAAGAACAAGGAAGATTGTTCTGATGTTTGAGAGAAATCACACAGAAGATATGAGAGAGAGAAAAATGAATTTTAATCCTTCAATCTGAGAATACAGAACTAACCTCTATCTATATATACAAGAATAGAGAAAGAAGAAGAAAGCTAGCTGCCAGCTGTACAAGACCCTTAGATCAGACTTAACAAACTTCTAACCACCATAACTAACTCTCTACTGTTATAACAGAATCTATTTATTACATTTATCAATATTATATCTTATACCCCCTGCAAGCTGGAACTGGACTGAGGAGAAGAAATCAAACCCAGCTTGAGAGAAAGGAACTGATGTTGTTCTGCACCCGCCTTAGTCATAATATCAGCAAGTTGCAAAGCTGAAGAGCCATGAAAAATCTTGATAAAACCACTTTGCACATTTTCTCTGACATAATTCACATCTAATTTGATGTGTTTAGTCCTCTCATGTAACACAGGATTCTCAGCAATGTGCTGGGCAGCAGTGTTATCACAAAATAAATTAATAGGCTGAGGAACAAAAACATGTAAGAGTGTTAACACTTGGTTGGATGGTTTTCCTCGGGAGCATGTTTGGAGCTAATGATACCAATCCTATGTTTCCGGTTGCTATAGAGGGCGTGAGGTTGCCGTACAATGTCAATGTCCTATGGTGCAACATTGGATCAGGTAGGATCTTCTGACCATATCAAAATTGTAATAAAGATTGGGTCCTTTTGTGCTCTTGGCGTAAGTTGTTCGCCTCAATTTTCAACCTAAGGTTAATTAGTCCAATGGCATGTCATGCACCCACCTAAGCCCTCCATAATTGCAATTCATATCAATGTCATGCTCATCAACAGTACACGCTTCTCAAATTTGTTGATTGTCAATGAAAAACCAACCAATATCTATATTCCTGGGAAAAAGTAATTGGAGAAGTCTATATTTCTTTATGTATGGCTTGTTTGTTGATGTTAAATGAAGAGCATTGGCTTGTGGCTCATATGGAAGCATTTATGTTGCTTAAGTGCAGTTACAATTTCTGCTGGTTTTATGTATACTAACTGAAATGGTTGCTACTACATGCTTTATGCTTTAGGTATTGCTGACTAATTTTTATTGTAACTAGTAGGCTGCTTGAACTAACCCCTTTGGGCTTGCAAACTATTTAGATCATTATATTATGCTAATGTTGGATTCATGGTACTAATACATTTTCAGGGGGCTGCTGGAAGACAATCAATGTGAACAAGTTAGTATCTTCTGGTTGTAGAGTAAGCATGTGCATTGGAGATAGGTTCGCCTTTTTAAATAACAAAATGGGTGGTGATCTGTAGAAAATTTCAGTTTTTTTTTTTTTTTTTGACAACGGGGAAAACTTGCATGAATTAAAATCGGAAGTACAGCCTAATGCTAATGCAACCAAATAGAAGACAAAGCAAAATGAAACTAGAGGAGCTTCATTTGTTATTACATACTCTATGAAATAAAAACAAACTATTACATATTCAGACCAATTTAGACTAATCTCGAGCGATGGTAGGAGGGTGTGGGATAATGGTCTTGATGAAGTAGACCTGATATGAGAGGGAACCTGTTGAAAGACGACACCAAAACGATCTTCAAAAGTAGATTGCCGCAACTCAGCTAGTAGCCCCCAAAGTCTACTAGCCACAAAATCCCAAGGTCCTTGAACATGATCACCTTCCTGGGATTCTACTGATGAAAGTAACCAAGAAGTCACATCCTTTGGTGACTTCTAACCCTTTTGCAAAGGTAACCAGAGTTTAGTCTCGCAAGACTGAAACTCAAAATGCGTGGAGGTCATAACGTGCTCCAAATTAAATTGGAGGGCCTCCCACAAGATGCATTTTTCAGGTGTGATGACTCCAAAGGTCACTTGAATTTTGGGCGAATTATATTGAAGAAATTCACCCAATCTACGGATCCGAAGATCCAACCTTGCAATCTCGAACCTAGAAGATTGAACCACAACAGGAATAAAAAAAATCACCACCTCTCATCTTACCCAATACTTCAACCCCTACAGATGCATACCTAGATCTGAATAAACCTAAATTAAAACGGAAAGAAAGAACATAAACAAGATACACGAAACAAACAAACATCCAAAACATAATACCACACCAAAACCAACACCACAGAAACTTCAGAAACTCCATGAAATCTTTACGAGCCAACGATGGAGTCCTTAGCGAGCCAGGCGAACCGACAACAACTAACACTAGTGGGGAACGGGGAAGGGAACACTAAACACTAAAGCTCAAGACAGAGCAGTGGAACGGGGAGGGGGGAACCTAGAACTTACCACTTCGAAATCGAACGGGGGACCGGGGAAGGGATAACTAATCCTAACTTCAAGCACTGATAACAAGGGGTACGGGGAGGGGAAGTTAACCCTAAAACTAAGACAACGCAGGGAGGATGCACGGGCATGCAGTGAAGCTATTGGACGACTTGGTGGGCAACTCGACTACGGGGAAGGGGGGATCTACTCGACTACAGGGATGGGGGAGGGGAAAACGATGACGACAAAGTGGGGAGGGGGAGGGGAAACACGACGGGGAACAGGGGAGGGGGGAGGAAACTAACGAACTAGGGACTAATGGGGGATTCGACAGGAGAAACACTAGGGGGGACTCGACCGGAGAAACACCAGGGGGAGCGCCACTTGACGACGGTAGATGCGAACAGGGAGGCGTCGCGCGCGGGGGATGGGACAGGGGATACAGGGGAAGGGGAACTAAGACCCTACTAATTAACATACAGAGGGTGGGCAGGCTCGCCGGCGATCGGTAGAGCGACGCGCGCTCAGCCGGTCTCCAGCGAGCCTGCTTGGGCGGCAGTTAGGGTTTTGTGTTGGGGGAGGTTGCAGAGAGAAAATATTTTAGGGTTTATTTTTTAGAGTTGCGCGTAATGGGTTTAACATGTAATTGATGTGTAGAAAATTTAAATTGTTGTGAAGTACTTTATTGAAATCTGGAAGGTTACTGAAATGGATTTATATGATCTATTTTAATATTCTTTATATGATCAATATTTTGTTATGTAATTTGATCATATACAGCATGTGAAACTGGTTGTTGATATATATAATCGGTTCCTCTGCTTTCTGTAGCTTTATTTATCATAGTTAGTCCCCACTGTTAACAGCTACTGCTGGTAGTGCCACTGTTGTTTTGACAGCTGCTACCGTTGGCACTGACTGGAGTTTTTCAAAAAGTAAAGAATAATCCAAATGCTTCGACTGATTGTAAAACCTAGAGCATTTGAGCTGTTCTGAGCATGTAAAACTTACCAAATGCTCCGGTTTTCTGGAGAACCGGAGCATTTGATAGAATAAATACTTCGATTTACAACCGGAGGATCTGTAAAATGCTCAAATGCTCATACGGGGTCTGCTACGGGTCAATACAGAGCATTTGTGGACTTATTAACCGGAGCATTTGAGCTTTTTACCACTAGTGTTTCCCTCGTGAATCGTTCCCCATGAAATAATTTGATAATCCTCGGTGATCTTAATCACACTAACTATTGGAAAGTTGGCAAGAAGTTCTTTGAGATTGTTAACATTCCTCACAGAATCATTGCTTAGAAGATTATAATATTGTATCTTATGTCTCGCTCCGCTATAAAGAGGAACTCCATATTTTTTAGCACTTTCTAGGAGTTTGATTGGTTTCCAGAGCACGAATGTTCAAAATCGGCATCTTCGTTGGCAAGTTCATCTTGCAATTTTTCATGATTAATTTAGCAAATTTTTTGAAGTAAGGAAATCGGAACATCGGCCTTAGCTAGAGGTGATAAAATTAGCTCGGCCCAGCCCGAACCAAATTTTTCCCGGGCTTAGGAAGAAGTTTTTGGCCCAGTTTCGGGCCCGGCCCCACCCGATTTTTTTGACGTTGGGACAGGCTTTTGGCAAGCCGAAAATGACTTTTTAGTCTAAATTTTGGCTGGCCCTGCCCGATTTTGGCCCGAAAAACCCGCTATTTTTGGCCCGAATGGCCCGCTATTTTTGGCCCGAAATAGCGGGCTTTGGGCATAAAATTTTGGCCGGAATATTGGTCCGGCCCGGCCCGACCAATGGGCAATTTTTTTTAGTGGTGGCCCGGCCCATGATCACCTATAACCGAGCATACAATATCCTTAATTGATATTCCAATTGCCTTGAAACTACAGCAAATTCTTGATGTTATGTTTCAAGTGATAACGCGCAAGATATTTATGCCGGCCCATCTATTAAATAGTGACAAGTACAAGAGAAATTTATGCATGTATTATACACACATTCAAGCTCTAAAATAAAATCAATGCCATATTTACATTGATAGCTTCATGAAACTATCGCATGATGAACAACCTACCCTAATTCTAGGCTTAAAGCCTTCAACTGGTCAGTGAAAAGAAACAAATTTGCTCTTTTCTTTTTTTCTAAATTTCTTTTCCTCTAATATCTTTAAAGTTTTATGTTTTTAAATTAAGATAATATGTGAGCGAGTTAACTACATTTTCAAACAAAATAAAAGGTTCACCATGATAATATGATTCTCATAGGAAAGTAACGGATGACATATATTGCCAGTGACCAGTGTTCCCATTTACAAATCCTAAAGTTGACTATTTAAAATTTGCTTAATTATCTATGCGAAATCTAGAACACCAAGTGTTAATAGACATAGTCAGGGACAGTAAATGTCTTATTCTATCTACTTACTCAACAATAAATGACATCTCTCTAGTTACTAATACATACATTAGAAAAAGCGTTGAAAATCTTACATAATCACGCATCTCCAAATCAGTGGCAGCCATCCCATTTTCCTCTGTAGAAGCGACGTCAATGATGGGTTCTACAGACATCTGCATTGAAAAGTAATCATGCACATTTGATAAAAAAGGAATCTCAAACCATAAAAACCTAAATCAACAAAGAAACCGTAAGTTCTTTTATTGGAGAAAATGGAGAATAAAGTGAGTCAAAAAAGATCATGGCTGAAAATACAAGAAAATGAATGCAACAAACTTATTGTGAAGTATAATAAATTAAAAGAAGAGAGATGAAAAAAAGGCATACCAAACGAAGTTGTTTGTGGAGAGAAGTAGCTACATTTTTTAGATTTTTTAGGCTTAAAGCCGAATCTACAAATTGGGGCTCTAATTAAGTCCAAGGTTTTTGAAATTTTAATTTTTCGGTTCGGACTAAAAAAATAAACTATTGTTTGGTCCAAGATTTTTTAACTTTCAATTTTCGGTCCGGACCGACTGGACAAATTTTCATTTTTGGCTTTTACATGATTTTAATATAAATTTAATTTTACTTTTTTTATGTACTTTTTATAGATAATATATTAAAAAATTATTAACAAATTATTAATAGCTCTATTTTTCAAATATTAACATAAATATGATTATAAACCTAAAAATATGATAAGTTTTTGTAAATGAAAAAAGATAGTAAAAACAGGTCCAAACGATTCAGACCGGGATCAGACCAGCTTTTTCGAATCCTTTCTATGTTTAAATGCTTCGATATATCAGACCAGATTTGATAGAATAAATGCTTCGCTTTACAACCGGAGGATCTGTAAAATGCTCAAATGCTCATACGGGGTCTGCTACGGGTCAATACAGAGCATTTGTGGACTTCTTAACCGGATGATTTGAGCTTTTTACCACTAGTGTTTCCCTCGTAAATCGTTCCCCATGAAATATTATGATAATCCTCGGTGATCTTAATCACACTAACTATTGGAAAGTTGGCAAGAAGTTCTTTGAGATTGTTCACATTCCTCACAGAATCATTGCTTAGAAGATTATAATATTGTATCTTATGTCTCGCTCCGCTATAAAGAGACACTCCATCTTTTTTAGCACTTTCTAGGAGTTTGATCGGTTTCCAGAGCACGAATGTTCAAAATCGGCATCTTCGTTGGCAAGTTCATCTTGCCATTTATTATGATTAATTTAGCAAATTTTTTGAAGTATTGAAATTGAAACATCGGTCTTAGCTAGAGGTGATAAAATTAGCTCGGTCCGGCCAGACCCGAATTCTTCCCGGGCTTAGGAATAATTTTTTGGCCCGGTTTCGGGCCCGACCCCGCCCAATTTTTTTTGCCTTTGGGACAGGCTTTGGGCAAGCCGAAAATGACTTTTAAGTCTAAATTTTGGCTGACCCTGCCCGATTTTGGCCTGAAAAACCCGCTATTTTTGGCCCGAAATAGCGGCCTTTGGGCATAAAATTTTGGCCGGAATTTTGGTCCGACCCGGCCCGACAAATGGGCAATTTTTTTAGGGATGGCCCGGCCAATGATCACCTATAACCTCAACATACAATATCCTTAATTGATATTCCAATTGCCTTGAAACTACAACAAATTCTTGATGTTATGTTTCAAGTGATAACGCGCAAGATATTTATGCCGGCCCATCTATTAAATAGTGACAAGTACAAGAGAAATTTATGCATGTATTATACACACATTCAAGCTCTAAAATAAAATCAATGACATATTTACATTGATAGCTTCATGAAACTATCGCATGATGAACAACCTACCCTAATTCTAGGCTTAAAGCCTTCAACTGGTCAGTGAAGAGAAACAAATTTGCTCTTTTCTTTTTTTCTAAATTTCTTTTCCTCTAATATCTTTACAGTTTTATGTTTTTAAATTAAGAAAATATGTGAGCGAGATAACTACATCTTCAAACAAAATCAAAGGTTCACCATGATAATATGATTTTCATAGGAAAGTAACAGATGACATATATTGCTAGTGTTCCCATTTACTCTTTAAAATTTTCTTAACTGACTATGCGAAATCTAGAACACCAAGTGTAAGTAGACATAGTCAGGGACAGTAAATGCCTTATTCTATCTACTTACTCAACAGTAAATGACATCTCTCTAGTTACTAATACATACATTAGATAAAGCGTTGAGAATCTTACATAATCACGCATCTCCAAATCAGTGGCAGCCATCCCATTTTCCTCTGTAGAAGTGACGTCAATGATGGGTTCTACAGACATCTGCATTGAAAAGTAATCATGCACATTTGATCAAAAAGGAATCGCAAACCATAAAAACCTAAATCATCAAAGAAACCGTAAGTTCTTTTATTGGAGAAAATGAAGAATAAAGTGAGTCAAAAAAGATCATGGCTGAAAATACAAGAAAATGAATGCAACAAACTTATAGTGAAGTATAATAAATTAAAAGAAGAGAGATGGAAAAAAAAGGCATACCAAACGAAGTTGTTTGTGGAGAGAAGTAGGCCCATTTTTTAGATTTTATAGGCTTAAGGGCGAATCTACAAATTGGGGCTCTAATTAAGTCCAAGTTTTTTGAAGTTTTAATTTTTCGGTCTGGACTAAAAAAATAAACTATTGTTTGGTGCAAGATTTTTAACTTTCAATTTTCGGTCCGGACCGACTGGACAAATTTTCATTTTTGGCTTTTACATGATTTTAATATAAAATTTAATTTTACTTTTTTTATGTATTTTTTATAGATAATATATTAAAAAATTATTAACATATTATTAATAGCTATATTTTTCAAATATTAACATAAATATGATTATAAACTTAAAAATACGATAAGTTTTTTTTAAATGGAAAAAGAAAGTAAAAATAAGTCCAAACGATTCAGACCGGGATCAGACCAGCTTTTTCTAATCCTTTCTATGTTTCAAAAAAATTTAGTTTTTTGGTCTAGAAAAGAGTTTAGCTAGTTTTAAATAAAGTACTAAAGATAATTATCATACATAAATTAACAATAATTTTTGTTAGATAATCCAAAATGTTATAATTTTTGTATTGTTAGAATCAATACGAAATATATTTCAAAATAAGATTCATATGTCTTATACTTATCCTACTTAAAATATTTTTGTACCATATAAGCGTGTCATGTCACATATACTCCTAATGAAAAGTTTAGTATAAATTTAAATAAAAACTTAGATAGAATTTTAGTTTAATTAATACACACAATTTGGTTTTAGAATAAAGAGAAATATGGAATTTAGTTTTTAATAAACTAAAGTTGATTATCATACATAAATTAACAAAAGATTTAATATTATAATTTTCAATTTTATTAAAAAGAAAATCCTACCTAATATTATTAATTTGTCGAATACTTTTATCTTTAATATTCTATAAGTCCTTTTATTTCATGAATCCTACCTAATATTATTATATTGTTAATTTAAAGTTAACATCAATAAAATAAGACTCTCCAAAAATAATAATATTAGGATTACATATAAAAGCCTAAATTATAAAAGTAAAAGTGATGCCTTGGATTATTAGGATTAATATTTTTCTCATAGATATTGATTATAATCATAAATATATTCTTTTATTCGTTGTTACTTTTCATTCTCACTTCTGCTTTTGAGATAAGAGTGGAAAATGAATCAGCACAAAGGAAAAATAAATAAGGCGAAATAGGATCACCTTGGTGCAGGCCCTGGGACGGATGCAGAGATCCCTGCATCCTACCATTGATCTTGAAAGTGAAAGAGGCACTAGAAACACACGCCATTATTTTTGTAATTCATGCCTCACAAAAACCCATCTTTATCATCACCCTCTCCATAAAACTCCATTCAACCCTGTCATATGCTTCACTCATGTCGATTTTAAGAGCACAAAAGCCCTTATTGTTTGTACTTCGTCGTTTCATAGCATGGAAGATCTCGAAAACCACCAGTGCATTGTCCGTAATTAAGCGTTTTAGAACAAAAGCGCTTTGATTAGGGGGAAGTAATGGATGGTAACAACACTTTGAGCTTATTGGCAAGAATTTTTGAAAGAATCTTATATAGCACAATACACAAAATTATCTGTCGAAAATCCGACATTGTTTTTGGATTTGTGCATTTGGGTATGAGAACAACATATGTTTTGTTTAGGGACCTTAAACCCGCCTGACCGCACCACCAAGCCTGCACAAAAGTGATAATATCTTTGCCAAGAACATGCCAGAATTTTTGGTTGAAAAAGGCATGAAGGCAATCAATGTTTGGTACCTTGTTGGGTGCATAGCAAACAATGCATCACATATTTCATCCCCTATAGGGACGTTAAGAAGGGTTGCATTCATGTTTGGTGAAACACAACATGGTAGACCTTCAAGGGTTGCATCAAACTCATCCCGATTCCCTGTAGCAAAAACACTCTCAGAGTAATTTTCCACAATCTCAAAAATTTCTTCTTTGCCTTTTTTCCACACACCATTTTCATGAATTAGGCCATTGATAGTATTGCAGCGATTTCTCTGGCTAGCCTTATGGTAGAAATAATTCGTATTTTTATCTCCATCATGAAGATCATTCGCCCGAGCCCTAGCATGCCAATACGATTCCTTAACTTATGGATATCATCATGTTCAGTAGAAATTGAATGGCATTGATCGAGAGTAGCTGCATTTGGAGTACATTGTTGAAGTTGATTAAGGAGGGACAAAACCTGCTTTTTCCGTTTTTTCGAATGGCCAAAAGTTGTTAGAGCCCAAGCAGATAATTTTTTAGATACATTTTCGAGCCTGCTAGGAATCAAGTCACCTGCAGCCGTAGTCCAAGCCTCCTCCACAACCTTCCCACACTCCTTCGATAGCTACATCGCCTCAAACTTAAAAACCTTATTGCCCCTTTTGTAAGGATCATTAATATCAGTCTTCAACAACTGAGGTGTATGATCCAAGCGGTACCTAGGAAGATGAATGACTTTCTATGAGGGGAACAAGTTACACCACTCTTCATTAGCAAGCATGCGATCAAGATGCTCTTGTACAAGCGTAGAAGGAGAATTACCCCCTGCCAAGTGAATTGACAGCCCTTGAAACCCATATCCCGCACCGCAAAATCATCCATGGCCTCTCTAAAAGCATCTAACAAACGCTCACTCCGCACCACTCCACCCACTTTTTCCGTATTGCTTGCAATCTTATTAAAGTCTGTAGAGAAAATGAGAGGTGTATCACATTGTTGTTTCAAATGACGTAGTAATTACCAAGTTAAGGTTTTATTTACCGTCTCGGGCCAGCCATAAATACCAATTGCATTCCACACAGGTAACTTATTACATCAAGAATCATACCATGAATATGATTTAACTAATTTACAGGTCTGATTTTGTAACGCCCCGACTACTAATCAACGTCATTAGGTTAGTTAATCGGTTATTAGCAGCGGAACCTATATAGTCGGTGCGTTACTGCCGTACTTTCCAATTGGAAAGCACAAGGCAACATAAATTCATAGAAGCCTAAACATGTTATAGCCAGAAAATGTAATTATCCATTAACAAAAACTTAAGTTAAAACTTAGTCACTGTACATAGTCGGACATTTATTATGATCGTAAGTGTTTAAGAAAGCTTTAACTATTTAACTATTTAACTACATAACTATTCCTCACTGCTACGCCATCCCATTATCACCATCAGTACCTAAAACAGAAAACAAAACGTCATGAGCCGAGGCTCAGTAACATACTACTCTAACAACGTAAACTCATCTCAAATCGTTTTATTAGCAAACAGGGAGGAGAGAAAAAGTAAAACTATTTCATAAACATAACATTTGATCATGCCTTATCATATATCTTTTATCATGTTCATAAGCATAGATTATTTATTTGGTAACTTGGCGAGTACAACGGAAGGGACGTCTCCCCAGAACATAACATCATCGTAAACGGAAGGCAGCCACCCGAGGACGAAAGCCCTCACAAACGGAAGGTGGCGTTAGTGCCCAAAGTATAGTAATGCGGTGCCACCCGAGGACATTAGCCCTTATAAACGGAAGGTGAGGAACCGGCCAGAAGGTACGTGCACGACCCGGGATAACAGAATACTGCCAAGAACCGTCTTTCACTTGAATTTATCATGTTTCATAACTTTTAAGAGTATTCATAATCACCATGATATATCATATTCTTTTCTTTGCATCGATAACAAAACATCGTCTTGCTTCCATAACGTCATTATTTCATAACATTATTTCATATCATCACATTTGTCACAAAACATTTCATATCCCGCAATCCATATACAAAAGAATACTATTAACGTAAGCATTATTATAAAACATACTTAGAAGGGGAATGCGGGTGTTAGCAGTAGACGTTACCTGAAATCCTGCGTAATGACTTTCGTAGTCGGGGGAGGCTTGTAATATCCTTTATCTTCTTTAATCTATTCAAGAATAGTTTTATTAATATATGTTTCATTATTTAGCTTTTAAGTCAAAATATTAGATAAAGTTTATTATAGTCATAGAGTTTGTCATAAGGTCATAAAAAGGTTTAATAGTAGTCATTATTATCTAAGTTGGCCTTAATCTATTAAACTGACTCTTTAGTCAACTAATAAATGGAATAACTCCTTTAGTTATACTTTAGAATTTTTGAACAATTACAACTCATAACAACTTATGCTATTTCATTTTATTATAGAAGTACATTGTTATGTTCATAAATTATCATCATTATATAAGTCTATAGTTAATTATCAATTGACCGTCTATTATTAATTACTAAGTTTGTTGCTATAATAGAACCCTTAACATTATCATGATATTATTTAGTTACATTAAACTAATAAAGCAAGCTCACATGTTATTATATATATATGTAGTTTTATTCAAAATTAACTCAATATTAACCACTAATAAGCTTATTGGTTTTTAATTAGTTTTGATTAAACTCAACTAATATAGTAATTAAGAGTTATAGCCCAATATGATGTATACTAATCAAAATAACAAATTCCTTTCAACTTTTAGCCCAACAACATACAAATCAGTTTCACTAACACTAAGCTTTAGTTCCAATGGATTATCCTGGGCCCAAAACTAATATTAACCAACTAAGGATAATTGGGATTGTATTTAAAACAACATAAAAATAAGAATTCCAAACATTAGAAATGTGGTATGTAATATGTATACCTCTGCTTCTTAGAGCAGGGACGACAAAGCAGCGTGGCTTCGGGTTCCGGCTCCGGTGGTCGGCAGTGGTCAGCAGCAACGACGGCGCGGCGCAGGTCGGAGCGGGGCTGGTGGCGCAGGGGTCTCCGGCGCGGCGCAGTAACGAACGGAGGAGGGGCGCGAAGGGTCGAGCGAGAGAGATGAGTGATGACGTGAGGAGTACGTGGCTGGGTTTGCGGTGGTGCAGGTGGTCGGAGTTCGACGTGGCAGGTGGGTCGAGTGGTGTTAGAGGGTTAGGCGTGTGGTGGTGCAGCAACAGGTTGTGTGGTGATGGTTGTTGCCCAAAACTGAGGAGATGGAGCGGTGATGTTTGAAGGTGGGTAACAAGGCTATTTATAGCCATTGATGAACTTCTAGAAAGCTTGAGAAATGAGGTTGTAGAGAATTTGAGTAAGAATTGTTTTCTTGGTGTGATGGTGGCATTATCTTAGAGGTTTGAAGATGAGAAAGTTTCACCTTTAGTTGCCATGTAAGAGAAAGGAGGAGGTGGAAGGAGGAGGAAGAAAGAAATTTGGTGGGAAAACAAAAGTCAAACTTAAGTTTTTATTTGATACTTCTTCCTTCTTTTTTTTTTTTTTTTATTATTATTATTTTGATTATTATTATTATTATTATTATTATTATTATTTTAAACCAAAAATAATTTCTCCTTGCATAATTCATATTAAAAGAGAAGTTGTGCATATTTTTTTATTGTGATTTTTAATTACTTACTTGTTAAGCTAATTATAATTCATAACTACTTAACAAAACTTACAATCTTCTCTTTTATTTATTTTAGAAATAAAATACCTTAATAGCTTATAATAGTTTAATTAGAATTTCATTGATAACATAATTAGTAAGACAACAACTAGTTAGCTAATTAAGCATGTTTAGATTTTCAGGATATTACAGATTTAGCAAACAATAATATATTAGTGATTGGGCAATTGCAATTCAAAAGGCATAATATATATTCATAGCATGAGAATAATTATGAAAATAATTATGAGAAGAAGATTAGAAAGATTATACATAATATGTACAGATTTGTGCCTTTTATGAATATAAAGATATACATCATGATAAGTAGATTGTTAGTATAATAAGAGATAAATTGGAACTGACCCTCACAAATTATACCTTTGTCACCTAGGTCTGACTGCATGGATGTTGGAGGAATCGATCTTTAGCCTTGAAAAAGGAACAAATTGAATGAAGATTCAAAGAAAGAAGAATGAATATTCTTGAGATTGAATGTGTTTGGATATGGTTTGAAGGTCTTTGAATGTTGTTGGTAGAGAGTTTTTGAGAGGTTTTGATGTTTTGATGTGAGTGCTTAGATATGTTATGGAGATATTTATGCATGATTCAACAAGCCATTCTTTTGAATAAAATGAGCAACCAATGTTAGAAATATTGCATGTCTAGGGCCTAATATATCATATGTATATGAATAAAATTACTCAATCTCAATTAGAAGAGAAAATTGCAAATCTAGCTAAGTTAAATTGTATGATCCATCTTACATTTATAAAAATTTCATTGTTCTCCATAATCTTCAAATGGATACATTATATAATTTGACATAATTAGATAAGTAATTATGTACCTCCTAATTGATTTTAGGTTGTTTCACGTGTCTCATTTTAAATAGCCAAATTCCGCTAAGCAAAACACATCATAACCTCCAAACTCCATTTCAAATTGACCATTCTACTCAAAATGAAATAATAATCTTGAAATAAGATTATTAATCTTTCCATTGAGAATACTTCTTATCAATCCAAAAGTCTTGAATTACGAAGCAAATCTCTTCTTTTAAGACCTTATTCAAAGTCAAATTTGATATCACTAATTGGAGTGATTACCCTAACCGATTTGATATCAATAATTTGAGAGATTACCCTAACCTAATCATTAATCGATATCACTAATTTTGAGTGATTACCTCAACCTTAATTGGTATCACTAATTGAAGTGATTTCCTCAACCCCTTTGGTATCACTAATTGACGTGGTTTCCTCAACCTTAACCCTTATCTGGTATCACTAATTGAACTGATTACCTAATCCCCATTTGGTATCATTAATTGGACTGCTACCTCAACCTAATCCTTAATTGATATCACTAATTAGAGTGATTACCTCAACCTTAATTGGTATCACTAATTGGAGTGATTACCTCATTTTAAATAGATTTGTCGAACTCTATAAGCGAGTTATTCGTAGTCTATTTTCCTTTCTTTTCATCCCCAGCGGAATTGACCATTTAGGATGAGACACATATCGAACTACGATGGTACGGTTTTGAACCATGAGTGGATTCCAATCCCGCAATGATTAGTGCAACTTGAGTGCTTAAACCTATTATATACAAATGATATATTGGTCCTCTCAAATAAAAAATGATTGAATATGCAAATGTGTAAATTTTATGTGTTTTTCTTTGTTTTGAATAGTCATGATTAACTTAAATTGGAAAATAACGCATTTAGTAAGAGCTCATTCTTTATAATGGAAGAAGCGACGAGTTCCAGACGTTCGCACCTCTTAACCTAAACCCCGAACCCTATCTCATGTTATGAAAGAACAATTTCTTAAAAAACCTTATCTATATGAAGTCATCATCATTTTAAATGATATTTTGTAATATAAATTGATTTCAAAATAATTTATTAAATAAATTTATCCCTATTCAGATATTAATAGGGTGGCGAATTCAAGTTTTCTATAAAATCATAGTCCAATGAGAGAGTTATATGGGATTCAAACCGTTAATTAGCACAGTCAAGAATTGGGTACCACAAGATGTCATATGACTTTCAATTAATGAAATTTATCTTTGTCCTTCAAAGAAAAAAGAAAGATCCAAAGTGGGTAAAATAAAAAAAAGCTTAATAAGGAAAGTTGGTAAGATAAAAAGAAAAACAGAGGGAGTATATTTTCGGAGAGATGGTTTGACAATTTGTTGTTGTCGTAAGGATGATTTTTATCTGATTCATTTGAATCTATTTGAAAAATTAATAATTGTTATGATCCCGCCTCATTCTTTATCGACGAAACAATTTCACAACAATCCATTAGATTTGCGACCCTGGATATTACTCTTAATTACTTTCTCTGTTTCTTAATAAATGCATCATATTGACTTTTTACTTTATTTGGATTTCAACTTTGATCATTTTCAATTACAAATTTATAAACATAAATGTCATAATTTTAATTGTTGATGGGTTAATTTCAATGTATATTTTCAAAATATTATTATTTTATAATGTTTAATATTATATAGTTGAAGATATTGATGGTTAAAGATGTGCATCAGCAAGTGTGCCCAGTCAATATGATGCATCAATTAAGAAATAGAGGAAGTAAAAAATAAGTGAAACTCTCTATCAAAGAGAGGAGAATGACCCTATATTTCAAGCGGAAAAAAGTTCCCCATAAAAGGAGGCATCGCTATTATAAACCTAAAAATCAAACAGAACTGAAGGAATGAAGCAAAACAAAATAAACATTGGGCTTTCCGCTTGTTAAAACCGATAGAAGCCCCCTTAAAAAATCACTAGTGGAGGCTAGGGTTTGTGAGAGGAAAGAGAGATAGAGGAGCTAGGGGCGGCTAGATCTGAAACAAACTTAATATTGATTGCTTAGATCACACTTATAACAAACACCCACTTTGCATTCTACATACAAGTTCTAAATTTATAAGTTTGTAACTTATCTTATTTGGATTTTTTACCAAATACCCAGAGTAATTTATTTTTCCACCAAATATCCCGAGTATTTTATTTTTTACCAAATACCCTTAGACCTTTAGTACTTCACCGTATACCTTTCAACTTTCTTAATATTTCACTATACACCATTAATAACTAGCGACTGTCAACTTTTTTAGTCATTAATACCTAATTTTGTTACTAAACCCTGATAAACCCCTTTGTAAATTAAGGTAAATTAGTCAAATATAGGTTATTTAGGGTTTCCTAACATAATTTAGGGATTAATGACTTGAAAATCCATCGATTATTAGTCTTTAAGGGTGTATGCTGAACTTTAAAAAATTAAGGGGTATATGATAAAAATTTAAAAGGTAATATTTTTTAGGAAAAGTTGACAATAGGGGTCTCAACTTTGGGTGATAATTTTTGAAAGGTTTGAACTATTGATTAACCTGTGTAGGTCCCAACTTTAGGGGGTCTTAACTTTTAGCGGGCCTTAGTGACTTGAAATTGGCTTAATAGGTCATAACTTGTAAAACTTGGATCACACCAGAAGGATTAATTGAGGGAGGGAAGTAGGAACTAAGTGAGATTTAAAAAAAAATCGTCAGTTTTAAGTCACCGAGGACCGCTAAAAGTTAAAACCCCCTAAAGTAGGGACCTACACAGGGTAATCAATAGTTCAAACCTTTTAAAAATTATCTCCCAAAGTTCAGACCCTTATTGTCAATTTTTCCTATTTTTTTTATCATAAAAAAAACGGTTTTTTCACCAAATACCCCTGACAAATTTTTTTATTCACCAGATATCCCAACTTTTTTCCAAATTCACCATATATCCCTGATTTTTTAAAAAATACATCAGAATGCCCTTAATGACTAACGGCGGTTAACTCCATTAGTCATTAACCCTAATTAATCGTAAATAAATCTAATTAACCCTAAGAAACCCTAAGTAAATCCAATTAACCCTAAAAACCCTAAGTAACCCTAACTCTCTCTCTCTCTCTCCCTAACCCAACCCAAAGCCCACCAGCCCCCCCACCCTTGCCCCACCATCCCCCCAACCTCGCCCCCCCCACCCCCCCCCCCGTAGCCCCCCACGCAGTCCCCCTCGATCTACCCGCCGCAGCGCGCCTCCCCCTCTCCTCCCCACCACCCCCGGCCGCATCCCCCTCCTCCCCCCCCCCTTCGAATCCTGCGGCCCCCTCCCCCACCCCTTCGAATCCCACAGTCCCATCCCTCCTCCCACCCCTTCGAATCCCGCAGCCCCACCACTCCCCCACCCCCTTCGAATTCCGAGCTCCACCTCCGAATTCGTCGACGAACTCACCACGCTCAATTTAGATCGAGATTAGGTTGAATTTTCCGGCGTTCTTCTTCTTCTAATAAGTCGACCTACTTGTGGTGTCTTTGTAGAACCGTTGAATTCTCCGACGTTCTTTCTCCTCTCTTTTTCTTCCGTAATGAAATTAAACTTGTGAGTTGTGAATGTAGGAAAATTTAGTTTTGAATGTGGGAGGGGTGGGGGGGGCTCGGGATTGGAAGGGGGGGGGGGGGTCATGGATTAGAAGGGGGGGGGGAGGGGGCCGCAGGATTCGAAGGGGTGGGGGGGAGGAGGGGTTGCGGGCTGGGGGTGGTGGGGAAAGGGAGGGGGGAGGCGCGGCTGCAGGGGAGAGGGGCTGCGGGCTAGGGGTGGTTGGGTCAAGTGGAGGAGCTGCTGGGGTGGCGAGGTGGTGGTGGTTGACTGGTTGTTAGGGAGTTAGAGTTAGAGTTAGGGTTAGGGTTAGAGTTAGGGTTATGGGTTAGGGTTTGAGTTAAGAGTTAATTAGGGTTTAAAACAAAAAATTAGGGTTAATGACTAACGTAGTTAACCGTCGTTAGTCGTTAAGGGCATTCTGATGTATTTTCTCGAAAGTCGAGGGTATATGGTGAATTTTGAGGGTATTTAACGAATAAAAAAATTTGTCAGGAATATTTGGTGAAAAAACCGTAAAAAAAGTTACGCAAAGATATTTGGTAAAAGCACGCATCTTTATTTTTCCGAAACTTGCAATGACATGGAATTTTATTGTGGTAAAGGCCACGTGGTAATTTACTCTTTTTTTTTTTTTTGAGGGGTGGTATTTTACTCTTCTCTATTCGTTCAATCATTTATTGCTCCATGAAAAAAAAATCATTTATTGCTGGCACATTTTCCGACATCGCAATAATGATACACGGTATACCCCAAAAGTTAGATGGGTATTGAAAAGGACAGACAGAAAAGAAATGGGCACTCACCAAAAAAAAGAAAAATAGGCAAATTTTTTTTTTACCCATTTTCTCTCTCCTCCTTGTTCTTGGTGTTCTTGGTGTTCTTCACCAAAAATTCAAGAACACTTCCTCTTCCACCATTCTCAACCGAATTCCTCCCAAATTTGACCCATTCTTCCACCTTCTCCCTCAATTTCGACCCTATCTTCCATCTTCTTCCTCCATTTCGACCCATTCTTCACCTCCATTTCGCCCCAAACCCTCACCTCCATTGTTGAACTTCACCTCCATGGATTTCGATCTAAACTCTTCACCCGTAGATGAAATGGATGTAAGTTGACTTGAATATTTCGCATATAGTAACGAATTAATAATTTTCTATCTTCATTTGTGTGTTTGAGTAAGATTAAACTTGCAATTTATGAAAAATTTCCCCAAAAAAAATCTAGGGTTTAAGGGAAAATAAAATGCCGGTTTTGGTGATTAAATTGCTCTAAAACAATGCACATTACACTTTTATGCGACAATTTATGGTTACATTTGAGTAGTTCATACTTTAGTTTAGCTATGATGCAAAAAAAAAAATATCAGATTTTTCGCGACCTCCATGGGAGGTTGAGCTGGTTTTCTGTCTAAGTTACTGTAGTAATTTGGTAATTACTAAAGATATTTTGGACATGACCAAACATAAAGAAATATTGGTAATTACTAAACATATTTTGGACATGACCAAAAATAATATTAAGGTGTGTGAGATAATTACAATATATCAATGCACTTGACACTTTTATTGGGTTATATTTGATGCAAAGATCATACTTTAGTTTAGCAATTAGATGAAACAAATTTGCACCATTTTCGGAACCTCCATTGCAGTGGAATGTCACTGGTTTTTTGTGCATGTTAGTGCAGGGTTTAGGTAATTACTAAAGATATTTTGGTCATTAACTAACATAACCACTAGATATGTTAGGTCATCACCTAATTAGATTAGGATATTACCAAACCTGTTAGGTCATTACCTAAAAAATTTTAGGGCATTACCTAAAATAATAATTGTCTTGGGCAATGACCTCAAATCATGTGACTATAACATATATATGATGAGGGAATTGTATGGTTAAGATGTGGGTTATTGATAACCTAATCTATGAGATTTTAAGTGAATTATATGAAAAGATTGCATCGGGCTAAAACGTTGCATTTTTTTCCTTTTTCTTTTGCTTTCAATGATAGATCAATTGAATGACTTTGGTGATATAAAAGGTTCATCGATAGAATGTTTATGTGAACAGCGGATTGAAATGGTCGAAAAATCTCTAAAAAGAATCCTCTCCATTGTAGTGGAAGGTCACTTGTTTTTTGTGCAAGTGAATGCAGACTTTAGGTAATCACTATAGATATTTTGGTCATGACCTAATACAACCACTACATATGTTAGGTAATCACCTAATTAGATTTGGATATTACCAAACCTTTTAGGTCATCACCTAAACCATTTTAGGGCATTACCTAAAATAATAATTGTCTTGGGCAATGGCCTCTAATCATGTGACTATAACATATATGATGGGGGAATTATATGGTTAAGATGTGGGTTATTGATAACATAATCCAAGAGGTTTTAATTGGTTTATATGATAAGATTGCATCGGGCTAAAATGTTGCATTTTTTTCCTTTTTCTTTTGCTTTAAAATGATTGAATTTAATGACTTTGGTGATATGAAAGGTTCATCGATAGAATGTTTATGTGAAACAGGATTGAAATGATCGAACAATCTCTAAAAAGAATCCCCTCCCATATAGTGGAATGTCAATTTTTTTTATGCAAGTTACTGCAGGATTTATGTAATTACAGAAAATATTTTGGTCATGACCTAACATATCCACTATATTTGTTAGGTAATCACCTAATTAGATTAGAATCTTACCAAAACATTTAAGTCATTACCTAAACCGTTTTAGGGCATTACCTAAAATAATAATTGTCTTGGGCAATTGCCTCAAATCATGTGACTATAACATATATGATGAGAGAATTGTATGGTTAAGATGTGGGTTATTGATAACCTAATCCATGAGATTTTATGTGGTTTAAATGATAAGATTGCATCGGGCTAAAACGTTGCATTTTTTCCTTTTTATTTTGCTTTCAAATGATTGAATTGAATGACTTTCATGATATGAAAGGTTCATCGATCGAATGTTCATGTGAACAACGGATTGAAATGGTCGAACAATCTCTAAAAAGAATCCTCTCCATTGCAGTGGAATGTCACTAGTTTTTTGTGCAAGTTAGTGCAGGGTTTAGGTAATTACTAACGATATTTTGGTCATTACCTAACATAACCACTATATATGTTAGATCATCACCTAATTAGATTAGGATATTACCAAAACTGTTAGGTCATTACCTAAAAACTTTTAGGGCATTACCTAAAAACTTTTAGGGCATTACATAAAATAATAATTGTCTTGGGCAATGACCTCAAATCATGTGACTATAACATATATATGATGAGAGAATTGTATGGTTAAGATGTGGGTTATTGATAACCTAATCTATGAGATTTTAAGTGGTTTATATGAAAATATTTCATCGGGCTAAAACGTTGCATTTTTTTTCCTTTTTCTTTTGCTTTCAATGATAGAATTGAATGACTTTGGTGACATAAAAGGTTCATCGATAGAATGTTTATGTGAACAGCGGATTGAATTGGTCGAACAATCACTAAAAAGAATCCTCTCCATTGTAGTGGAATGTCACTTGTTTTTTGTGCAAGTGAATGCAGACTTTAGGTAATCACTATAGATATTTTGGTCAAGACCTAATACAACCACTACATATGTTAGGTAATCACCTAATTAGATTAGGATATTACCAAACCTTTTAGGTCATTACCTAAACCATTTTAGGGCATTACCTAAAATAATAATTGTCTTGGGCAATTGCCTCAAATCATGTGACTATAACATATATGATGAGAAAATTGTATGCTTAAGATGTGGGTTATTGATAACCTAATCCATGAGATTTTATGTGGTTTAAATGATAAGATTGCATCGGGCTAAAACGTTGTATTTTTTCCTTTTTATTTTGCTTTCAAATGATTGAATTGAATGACTTTCGTGATATGAAAGGTTCATCGATCGAATGTTTATGTGAACAACGGATTGAAATGGTCGAACAATCTCTCAAAAGAATCCTCTCCATTGTAGTGGAATGTCAATTGTTTTTTGTGCAAGTTAATGCAGGATTTACGTTATTACTAAAGATATTTTGGTCATGACCTAACATTAGCACTATATATGTTAGGTAATCACCTAATTATATTAGGATATTACCAAACCTTTTAGGTCATTACCTAAACCATTTTAGGGCATTACCTAAAATAATAATTTTTTTCTTGGGTAATGGCTTCAAATCATGTGACTATAACATATATGATGAGGGAATTGTAAGTTTAAGATGTGGGATATAGATTACTTAATCCATGAGGTTTTAAGTGGTTTATATGACAAGATTGGATCGGGCAAAAAAGTTGCATTTTTTCCTTTTTCTTTTGCTTTCAAATGATAGAATTGAATGACTTTGGTGATATAAAAGGTTAAGCGATAGAATATTTATGTGAACAGTGGATTGAAATGGTCGAACAATCTCTAAAAAGAATCCTCTCCATTGTAGTGGAATGTCACTTGTTTTTTGTGCAAGTGAATGTAGAGTTTAGGTAATCACTATAGATATTTTAGTCATGACCTAATACAACCACTTCATATGTTAGGTAATCACAATAGATATTTTGGTCATGACCTAACACAACCACTACATATGTTACGTAATCACCTAATTGGATTAGGATATTACCAAAACTTTTAGGTCATTACCTAAACCATTTTTGGGCATTACCTAAAATAATAATTGTCTTGGACAATGACCTCAAATCATGTGACTATAACATATATGATGGGGGAATTATATGGTTATGATGTGGGTTATTGATAACTTAATCCATGAGGTTTTAAGTGTTTTATATGATAAGATTGCATCGGGGTAAAACGTTACATTTTTTCCTTTTTCTTTTGCTTTAAAATGATTAAATTGAATGACTTTGGTGATATGAAAGGTTCATCGATAGAATGTTTATATGAACAACGGATTGAAATGGTCGAACAATCTTAAAAAAGAATCCTCGCCACTGTAGTGGAATGTCACTTGTTTTTTATGCAAGTTACTGCATATTTTAGGTAATTACTACTACATCACTAAAGATATTTTGGTCATGACCTAATACAACTACTACATATGTTAGGTAATCACCTAATTAGATTAGGAGATTATCAAAACTTTTAGGTCATTACCTAAACCATTTTTGGGCATTACCTAAAATAATAATTATCTTGGACAATGTCCTCAAATCATGTGATTATAACATATATGATTGGGGAATTATATGGTTAAGATGTGGGTTATTGATAACTTAGTCCATGTGGTTTTAAGTGGTTTATATGATAAGATTGCATCGGGGTAAAACGTTGCATTTTTTCCTTTTTCTTTTGCTTTCAAATGATTGAATTGAATGACTTTCGTGATATGAAAGGTTCATCGAACGAATGTTTATGTGAACAGCGGATTGAAATGGTCGAATAATCTCTCAAAAGAATCCTCTTCATTGTAGTGGAATATGTCAATTGTTTTTTGTGCAAGTTAATGCAGTGTTTAGGTAATTACTAAAGATATTATGGTCATGACCTGACATAGCCACTATATATGTTAGGTAATCACCTAATTAGATTAGGATATTACCAAACCTGTTAGGTCATTACCTAAACAATTTTAGGGCATTACCTAAAATAATAATTATCTTGGGCAATTGCCTCAAATCATGTGACTATAACATATATATGATGAGGGAATTGTATGGTTAAGATGTGGGTTATTGATAACCTAATCTATGAGATTTTATGTGGTTTAAATGATAAGATTGCATCGTATTAAAACGTTGCATTTTTTTATTTTTCTTTTGATTTCAAATGATAGAATTGAATGTCTTTCGTGATATGAAAGGTTCATCGATCGAATGTTCATGTGAACAGCGGATTGAAATGGTTGAACAATCTCTAAAAAGAATCATCTCCATTGTAGTGGAATGTCACTTGTTTTTTGTGCAAGTTAATGCAAGGTTTAGGTAATTACTAAAGTTATTTTGGGCATGACCTAACATAACCACTATATATGTTAGGTAATCACCTAATTAGATTAGGATATTACCCAACCTTTTAGGTCATTACCTAAACTATTTTAGGGCATTACCTAAAATAATAATTGTCTTGGGCAATGAGCTCAAATCATGTGACTATAACATATATATGATGAGGGAATTATATGGTTAAGATGTGGGTTATTGATAACCTAATCTATGAGATTTTATGTGGTTTAAATGATAAGATTGCATCGGGCTAAAACGTTGCATTTTTTTTTCTTTTGCTTTCAAATGATTGAATTGAATGACTTTCGTGATATGAAAGGTTCATTGATCGAATGTTCATGTGAACAGCGGATTGAAATGGTCGAACAATCTCTCAAAAGAATCCTCTCCATTGTAGTGGAATATGTCAATTGTTTTTTGTGCAAGTTAATGCAGTGTTTAGGTAATTACTAAAAATATTTTGGTCATGACCTAACATAACCACTATATATCACTAGTGGAAAAAAACGGAAGGGCTGCGCTGCAAGAGCTGCGTTTTTTGAAAAACGCAGCCCTTCTTAGTGAAGGGCTGCGGTTAGCCCAAAAACCGCAGCCTTTCACTTTCGAAGGGCTGCGGTCAATGCAAAAACCGCAGCCCTTTTAGTGAAGGGCTGCGGTTTTTAAAAAAACGCAGCCCTTTTAGTGAAGGGCTGCGGTTTTTAAAAAAACGCAGCCCTTTTTGTGAAGGGCTGCGGTTTTTAAAAAAACGCAGCCCTTTATGGGCTTTTTTTTAAAATTTTTTTGAAAGGAAATAATCGCGGGCTTAACATATTAAGCGGGCTCATTCTCCCTCATTCTCTCTTCTCTCTCACGTCCTTCCTTCTCCCTCACCCTCCTTCCTTCTCCCTTCTCTCTCACGTCCTTCCTTCTCCCTCACCCTCCTTCCTTCTCCCTTCTCTCTCACGTCCTCCCTCCTTCCACAACAACAAATATTCGTTCTCTCTCACCCTCTGGCGGCAGCGAATATTCGTTCCTCGTCGTTCGTCCTTGCCGCACCGCACCGCGCTGTTCCTCGTCGTTCGTCCTTCGAACTCCGGCCATCCTTTCGTCGTCGTCGAACTCCGCTTAAGCAATGACATCAACAAGGGATGATTTTTCGTTTTTCAGATCTATAATTTCTTGATCTTTGTTCATGTAATTTCAGATCTATAATTTTTCTCTTTTTTATTTTCGTTCGTTTTTTTCATTTTCGTTCATTTTTTTTTCATTTTCGTTCCCTTTTTTTTCATTTCCGTTTTTTTTATTATATTATTTTCGTTCCTTTTTTTCATTTTGGTTTTGATATTGGGACTTTCGGTTGGGAATGGCTCAGATTTATGATTTTCATGTATGGATTAAAGTTAATCATGCTATTTAGCATAAGCTTTTCATAGTGGGGCAATGTGTGTTCCAAAATTGTGTTCTATATACTTCAATCTTTTCTGTTTTGGATTGTTCTGCATAGTTGGAATCACTTGTTTGATTTTGTTTTTGTTGGCAGCAAGGTTAACTGGCATGACTTCCATTATTTTCTTTTTGTCATAAACCATGATTCTATTTTTTTTTTGTGCTTATTAATACGCTGTATAATTAAGAGTTAAGATTTGATACTAATCTTAATAAACAATATCAACATGAAGTAGATATATTTAGGAGTAAAAAAATGCAAAAAAAAAAAACAAAAATTTATTTTTTTTTGGGTCAAAAGGGTTGCGGTTATGGTCAAAACCGCAACCCTTTGTACAAAGAAGGCTGCGGTTTAAAAACGCAGCCCTTCACTTTTAGTGAAGGGCTGCTACGGAAAGGGCTGCTGGCCAAAAACGCAGCCCTTAGGGCTGTTTTGACCACAACCCTTCCGTTTTTTTCCACTAGTGTATGTTAGGTAATCACCTAATTAGATTAGGATATTACCAAACCTTTTAGGTCATTACCTAAACTATTTTAGGGCATTACCTAAAATAATAATTGTCTTGGGCAATGACCTCAAATCATGTGACTATAACATATATATGATGAGGGAATTGTATGGTTAAACATTGACTATAGTCATTACCTAAACATTCTATGCTACAGTTTGTCCGTTTTTGTTTAATTAAAATTATGTGGCTTTTAGGTAATTACCAAACATGCTTTGCATTACCAAACATATCCAATCACAATCCATTCCCATTACTCATCAAAGCAATCCTATGGGGATTGAACAATCATGCCACTGGGTCCATTAGGCCCAATACCTTACCAAACCCCATTGAATTGAGTTTTGGCCCCCATTGTCCAGCCTTGTACTAAAAAGACCAAATTAACCCCATATCATATACTTTTAGGTAATTACCAAAACTATTTACGGCAGTACCAAACCTACTTTGGCTTATTTGGATTAACACATTTATATCATATTGATTAATTTGTACTTAAGATTGTTGATTTCAATTGTTTATTTTAATATACTTTGGAATTGACGGTTTTGAGACTTCTCTTAGTTTCCGTTAAGCTTTGGTAATTACTGGAGCCCCTTATAGTAATTACCTAAAGTTTCCAAAGTATTTGAAGGTTATTTTTTTGCTCATAAAATGGTTGCTTCAAATCATGAATACATTATCCACCACATGCATTATGCACACTAAAACATCCATATTATATACTAAACTAACATCCCATCAGTGTTAGGATATTACATTAAACATCATAGTCATAAACAAATTACACTAGGAGAAAAAAAAGGAAGGGCTGCGCTGGAAGGGCTACGTTTTATTAAAAACGCAGCCCTTCTTGTATGAAGGGCTGCGGTTTTCAAGGAAACCGCAGCCCTTTTAGTGAAGGGCCGCGGTTAGCCCAAAAACGCAGCCCTTCATACAGTATGAAGGGCTGCGGTTTTGAGGCTAACCGCAGCCCTATTAGTGAAGGGCCCAAAAACCGCAGCCCTTCATAAACGAAGGGCTGCGTTTTCTGGACTAACCGCAGCCCTTCACACCATATTTCGAGTTTTACGCGCACATACACACAGTAGCTAGACATCTTTTCCAAATTTCCCTCCCTTTGACGCATTTGACGAGCGAAAAACCCCTCCCTCCCTCTCACTCACTCGCACATTAACCCTAACGCCCCATTACCGGAGCCCTGACGCCGGAGCACCCACATTACGCAGCAGCGACCTCCACCACCAACTTAGTGCGCAGCAGCGACCTCCACCACCATCACAACCCTTCTCTTTCTTCACTTCACTTCACTTCTCTTCTCTTCTCTTCTCTTCTCTTCTCCACCATTTGAGTGGGTTTAGGGTGTGGAGCGCCACCACTACGCAGCGCCACCACCCACAAGCGGCATCAACAACTACCACCACCACTGCCCTACTCTTTCTTCATTGCTCTTGGGTTTAGCCAATTTTTTGCTTAGTTAAGTATGAATTAATCTTGTTTTTAAGTTAGTTTTGTTTTTCTTAATTGAATTAAATGATTAATGTGCAATGTGGGTTTTGTTAATTGTAGGAAGAAGAGGCTTAGGAAGGCAAATAAAGTTCCAACTATCTCTTCTCTCTTCATTGCTTATCATTGGTGTTAAGAGGTAACTAGTTTAATTTCGTTATCTTTTTTGTTTGATTTAATTTGTTGATGAGACAAAGTTGTCATGTGATTCAATTTGATTAAGTTATGATAATTTAGTGATATATATATGTATTTCTTATAATGTATGTATATTTCTTGATATGAGATTGTATAAAAACGCAATGTAATTTAGCTATGAAATCTACAAGTTGTTTGAATTATCATCATATGCCTAGATACCCGTTCAAGACTTACTCATTAGGAGTAAGTCTTGAATAGTCCCCGGTTTGGGACTGTTCTTGGACGTTTGATCTCACTTAGGTGGTGAATGTGTGTCTTCTTTTCATCCTCGAGGAAATTCTTGGCTCATCGTTTCTCTACATTGTTCTCTCGGGTACATATGTAGATAAGCAATTATCTATATTGTGTACTTGGAGAACTCGTAGGGAAATCTTTGCCGGATTTTCCTTAGAATTGAAAAGTTGGCATATATTCACTAGTGAGATTAGACGTCCAAGGATGGGTTAGGTTAGAGTGATAAGGACCTTCGGCTGCATGCATACAATTGAACATGTCACTATCTTAGATTGCTCTATACGTGTGTGATATGAATATGTGAGTGTATGTACTTAAATAATGATTGATGCATTATAATGAATGGTTGTGTTTAATTATTAGAGGTCTTCTTGAATGAGATGGATCGTACTTGGATGTATGGTAGTCGTGAATCGATTGAGTTTGTGAAAGGGGTCTCGGAATTCTGTATAACTGCATTACAATATCAAGCATCCTCTGGAGCAGTCGACTTTCATTGTCCTTGTTTCGATTGTAGAAATGTGAGCAAGGTTAGTAGTATACATGTGGTTAGGGAGCATGTCTTTCGCCGTGGGTTTAGGCCTCAATACCACGTATGGGTTTGGCATGGTGAGCAGGGGAAGTATATAGGAAGCTCTAGAGTAATGAACGATGTACGTGAAGAAAAGAAGGATGATGAGTTCGGGGATGAGAATTTGGATGATGAGTTTGCAGATGATGATAGGGATCGGGTAGACGAGATGATACACGAGGTTGAAGATCAGTCGTGTAAACGACCTCGTATTTTTGAGTCTATGTCTGAGGCTGCTGAAAAGCCGTTGTATCCAGGTTGTACAAAGTACACCAAACTTTCCACGGTGATAACACTGTTCAACATTAAGTCGAAAGCTGGTTGGACGGACTCTAGTTTCACATCGTTGTTGGAAGTTGTAGCTGATATGCTCCCTGATGGAAATGAACTGCCAAAGTCGTACTATTATGCGAAGAAACTGATGTGTCCTTTCGGTTTAGAGTACGAGCGGATACATGCTTGTCCTAACGATTGTGTGCTTTATCGTAATGAGTATGAGCATTTACATGAGTGTCCACGTTGTGGATTGTCGAGGTACAAGCGTGAAGGAGCTGGAGGTAGTGAAGGACCACCAGCTAAGGTGTTGTGGTATTTACCCATAATACCTAGATTTAAGCGCATGTTCTCAATTAAAGGAGATGCGAAGAATTTGAGGTGGCATGCAGATCGTAGGAAGAAAGACGGTCTGCTCAAGCATCCGGCTGATTCGCCTGAGTGGAAAAGTATCAACAGGGTGCATAAGGCATTTGGTAATGAGGATAGGATTCTGAGGCTTGGATTATGTACGGATGGCATGAACCCTTTTGACAATCTCAGTTCGCAGCATAGTACATGGCCAGTAGTCTTAGTGGTTTATAACTTACCTCCTTGGTTGTGCATGAAACGCAAGTACATGATGATGTCGCTTCTTATATCGAGGCCCAAACAACCTGGAAATGACATTGATGTATACCTCCAGTCGCTTGTTGAAGATTTACAGAAGATGTGGAACGAAGGAGTGTTAGTATTTGATGCGTATGCTAATGAGATGTTCACTCTGCGTGCCATGCTTTTTTGTACTATGAACGATTATCCAGCTTACGGGAACTTATCTGGGTATAAGACGAGAGGAAAATAACCCTGCCCGATTTGTGTAGATGACATGAAATCTACACACCTTAAGGGATGCAAACATGTGTACATCGGTTTAAGAAGAAGGCATTCGATGGGACGGTTGAAGAAGAAGTTGCTCATAGACCATTAACTGGTACTGAAGTTTATAATCAGGTGAAGGACATTAAAACAATCTTTGGTAAACCTGCTAGTGAGGTTGATCGACCTACGGGATTATGGAAAAAGGAGTCCATTTTTTGGAAACTCCCATATTGGAAAGATCTAAAGGTCAGACATTATTTGGATGTCATGCACATAGAGAAGAATGTTTGTGAAGCTATTCTTGCGACACTTATGAATATTCCGGGCAAGACAAAAGATGTTAAGGCGTCACGACTTTACTTGGAAAAACAGGGGCTTCGACTAGAGTTGTGGGCTCAGAAAAGGGACGGAAGGAAGAAGAAAGTAGTGGAGGAAAGGGTTGATGATGAGACTCAGAAAAGTAAAAAGAAGGTGAAGGATTCGGAGAATAATTATTTGCCACCAGCTTGCTACACGATGTCACGTGCAGAGAAACGAATTTTTTGCGAGTCATTGTATGGCATTAAGGTCCCAACTGGCTACTCATCGAATATGAAGCGGTTTGTTACCTTAAATGGTGAATTGAAGTTATCGAGTATGAAATCTCACGATTGTCATGTCATGATGCAAGTATTCTTACCGATTGCAATTCGTGGGATACTTCCAAAGCATGTGAGGCACACCATTACAGAACTTTGTTCATTTTTCCATACAATATGCAGTCCTAGAACCGTCGACCCTCGATTCCTTGCAGGCCAGAGTAGTTGAAACTCTATGCAAATTTGAGATGTTTTTTCCCCCCCTATTCTTTGACATTATGGTCCATCTCATTGTCCATCTAGTTCGAGAAATTAAGCTGTGTGGTACAGTGTTTTTGAGGTGATGCTATCCTTTTGAGAGATATATGGGCACTTTGAAGGATAAAGTTCGGAATCCTGCACAACCAGAAGGTAGTATAATTCAAGGGGTTGTGGGTGAAGAGATCAGTAATTTTGTGGCTGAGTATTTTGCTAGTGTTGATCCTGTTGGACTTCCGACATCCCGACACGAGGGCAGACTTGAGGGCAAGGGCACAATTAGTTCAAAATTGATCACACCTTCCGTAGAAAAGTGTAAACAAGCTCACTTATTTGTATTGCATCACGTAGCAGCTGTCCATCCTTATTTAAATGAACATATGGAAGAATTACGTGTTAGCAATCCTGGAAAATGAGTTAGGGCATTGACGCAAATGCATAACAAGACTTTCCTTGATTGGTTTCATAAACGAGTAGTGAATGATTTGGATGAAAGTGTTCCTGAAACAGTCAAGTGGTTAGCATTTGGTCCTCGTGAAGCTGTACGCTCTTATGAGGGTTATGATATTAATGGGTATACGTTTTGGACTGAACGTCAAGATCTGAAGTCAACATCGGAAAAAAAATAGTGGTGTTTCACTTGTGGCGTCATCTACACAATACGCAAGCTCGAAGGATAAGTCGCCTGTACATGCTGAAAGCAATTATTATGGGCGAATAGAAGAAATATGGGAGCTGGACTACTGTACTTTTAATATTTGCCTCTTGTGTTGCAAGTCGGTTGACGATAATCGACGTTGCGTAAGAAAAGATGATCCTTGCGGATTCACTCTTGTTGACCTTAGTCGTCTACGTGAAACTGAGGAGCCATTTGTAATTGCATCACAAGTTAAGCAAGTTTTTTTTGAAACTGATCCTGCTGATAATAAGTGGTCAATTGTTGTACCTGGTAAAAGGAGTATCCTCGGTATTGGTGATGCTGATAATGAGGAAGAATATGATGCATTTGAGGACCTCCCCCATTTTACCTATCCTGAAAATAGTGTGGAAGATGATGTGAATATGTCGGAGAACTATATGCGTGTAGATCACACGGAAGGGATACATGTACTTGAGGATCCTAAGAAACGGTGGAAGGTCAATAAATCATGAGACATAAACTCAGGTCAGTGTAATTTCTCCAATTTGTAATTCTTTTTTAACATGATTATATGAGGTATAATGTACCTATTGTGTAGAGTTTTAGGCTTGCATTTGTTGTTGGTTGCATTTCGGGAACGAAAAGGTCATTTTAGGCCTAGTTTTACCTTTTCGCTTCCAAATCGTACTTATCGAGTCATTTAACCCCAAATGCATTTTGAACATGATAATATGAGGCATAATGTAACTATTGTGTAGATTTTTAGGTTTGCAATTGTTGTAGGTTGAATTTTGGGAACGAAAAGGGCATTTTAGCCCTATTTTTGCCTTTTCGCGTCCAATTCGTATTATCGCTTCATTTAACTCCAATTTCATTTTGAACATGATAATATGAGGTATAATGTAACTATTATGTAAATTCTTAGGCTTGCATTTGTTGTTGGTTGTATATCGGGAACATAAATGTGATTTTAGCCCTATTTTTTCCTTTTCGCCTCCAATTCATGTTTCTCGAGTCATTTAACTCCATTTTCTTTTTGAATATGATAATATAAGGTATAATATAACTAGTGTGTAGAGTTTTAGGCTTGCATTTGTTTTTGATTGAATTTCGGGAAGGTATATGTCATTTTTAGAGCTACTAACTACGGTAAATGATTGAATTCTTATATTATATGTTTATTCCTTGGTTGTTTTGCAAGGTTTATATGAATAACACACTACGTTTGAGGGCCTTCACCACAGACGAATTACATGAAGTTCGGGATAAGTTGGCGTCCCACATTTGTGATGATTGCTTATGATACATTTGCTAGTTTGTATCAATTCTATGTACACTTTTTACATTAAAAAATATATACATATTTAAAGTTAATTATTACGTTCAAAAACTTGTCATATATTATTGCAATTTAATCGGTCTTTTTTTGTGTCGAAGGGAGGTTTGGGTGGGGGATGGGGTGAGGGATGGGGTGGGGTGCGGGGGTGGCGGGGGTGGCAGAGGGTGGGGGTCTTGGGGTGGGCGGGGTGAGGGGGGTGGGGGGGGTGGGCCAAGGGTGGGTGGGGGTAGGGGGGGGGGTGCGGGGGGGTGGGAGTGTGGGGTGGGCGGGGGGTGCGGGGGGGAGGGGGTGAGGGGCGGGGGAGGTGGCGGCGGGGTGGGGGTGGGGGGCGGGGGTGGGTAGGGGGTGGGGGCTTTGGGGTGGGCGGGGAGTGTCTTTGGGGGTGGCGGGGGTGGGGGGGTGGGGTGGGGGTGGGGTAGGGGGCGGCATGGGGTGGGGGGGGGGGGCGGGCAGGGGGTGGCGGGGGTGGGGGTGCAGGGGGTGGCGGGGGTGGGAGTGCGGGGGTGGGGGTGCGGGGGTGGCAGGGGGTGGGAGTGCGGGGGTGGGCGGGGGTGCGGGGGGTGGGGGTGGGGGTGAGGAGGGCGGGGGTGGGGGCTGGGGGGTGGGGCAAGGGGTGGGCCGCAGGGGGTGGCGGGGGGTGGGTGCGGGGGTGGGCGGGGGTGCAGGGGGTCGGGCGGGGGCAGGGGGTGGGCGGGGGTGGCAGGGGGTGGGTTGGCGGGGGGCGGGGGTGGGCGGGGGGTTGGGGGGGGGGGGCAGATTTAATTTATTTTTTTTAAAAAAAAAAATTGAATTTGAAGGGCTGCGGTTTAAAGCCTAAACCGAAGCCCTTCACTTAAAAAGGGTTGCGGTTTAGGCTTAAAACCGCAGCCCTTCATTTAAAGAAGGGCTGCGGTTTATGACGAAAACGCAGCCCTTCAAGCTTAGAAGGGCTGCGTTTTTGGCCTGAACCGCAGCCCTTCGTTGTGAAGGGCTGCGGTTAAAAACCGCAGCCCTTCTTATCTATTGAAGGGCTGCTATGGAAAGGGCTGCTGGCCAAAAACGCAGCCCTTAGGGCTGTTTTGACCTCAGCCCTTCCTTATTTTTCCACTAGTGTTACATGGAAAAGTGAAATAATATCCAAACATATGTCTTGTAAATAAAAATTATCCAAACCAGAAACTGAAGTTCATAAATATTATCAAAACCACAACCACGAAAATATTATTTTAGGGAAATAATGCCTTGGCCACAACCTCATCTTTGAGAGTATTATGCTCCCAGCAAATGGCATTGACCAAGGTGTCGATACGGTACCTGTCCATATACTACATTAAGACAACAAAAACCAAGTTAATGAAACACCTTTTATGAAAAACAAATTGGTGCTAGGTAATGACTGAAAAACTATAGGTCATTACCTAAGACTGCAAGAAAACCAAATAAAAAGTTGTAGATGTTTTTGGTAGTAATTAAACATGTTATGGTAATTACCAAATAACCCCAGACCACTACCTTAAAATGCTGAGGGTTGTTCCAACCTCCAATTTCCTTTGTCTCCAGCAGCTTAATGACATACATCCCACAATCATATCTGACAATGATTTAACAATTAATTAACATGATTTCTTAAACCCAATATCACTATGTTCACAGTAGGACACTAAGATAAGAATTTTTAAAGTTATAAATGACCTATATGTTATTGGAAAATTACCCATTTTCCTGAACTGGAATACGGACAGATTTCAGTGGCCAAGTAGGCATATCATCGATCATCCTGCTGTATGTATCCTTCTTTCCAGTCGACAGAATTTCAGACAACTTCTTCACCTACGTTGGTCAAATTTTAAAAAATTTAAACGACTCAAAATATTAACCCTTCGTATAAAGTACTAAAAGATTTGTTTCGAAGTTAGACATGTTCCCCGGCATACTTAAATCGCTTTTTAGAATTTGCCCAGGATCCAAATCAAAGAAGTATGTACAACATTGCGGCAATGAGATAATAATTAGGAACCAATGATTTGGGTCCGGCAACCACAGAGGAACAAGAAACTACATCATAAATATCGGGACCCCATTAAAAGAGAAGTTAGGAAAAGATCTTTTGTCTAAGGAGTGCATAGTGTATACCTGACGGCATCGAGAAAGTACTGTAGACAGGTAGGTCGTCTTAACAAGTGGATTATACGGCAATAGTCCTTGCTTCCCATCAGCATGTTCTTTCTTATCAAAATTTGCCGGTTCCATGTACTTAACGAAAATAACACATAGTAAATAATTAAAAAGTGTAAGGTAAATAAAATAAACATACTACATAATTTAAAATTATAAGGAAAATAAAAGATGAAAACATTTTCTATATAAATAACGTACTCGGAATGTTGTTGGGATGTAGAACGAAGATGGGTTGTTCACACTCACTCTGACCCTAGCTACATTGATAGCCTGCATGTGTGCTTAATATCAGTTAACTATTATGTTTATGTGTAATTAATGGAGTCACATAGATGCCCATACCGTTTCCGTGACAAGTGCTGTAGGATATAGAGTACGGAGGTCGAAACGTGTGGCCTGGATCCACTCATAATCAACTAATAACTCACTGCTTGCCAAACAAACAAAATCACCTTACATTAAATAGTAATGACAAGCAAAGAAAGAAACTGATAAAAGAATTATCACAAAAACATACTCCATGTCCTTTGTGTCATCAAACACATACTCCACAATATCCTTCTAAGTCTTTTCTAATCCGCGCAATACGTGACGGATTGTGGCAATCCTGATCTTGAAATTCCACTTCATCTCATCCTAAATGCAATCATTGATGAAGAATTTTTTTTATTACTTGTAAACAAGAAAGAGTTATGTTTGGTTATTACCTAAACCTGTTTGGTAATCACCAAACAGGAAAATAGTGAAAACTGTATTTCTGTCTATGTTAAGTTATTACCTAAATAAGTTTGGGTAATGATCAAAGTTGAATCAGTCCTGTTTGAATATTACCTAAACCTCTTTAGGTAATCCCCAAACAGTAAGAAAGTTAAATTAGTCATGTTTGGGAAGTACCAAAACATTTTGAGGTAATCACCAAATTATATGAAAGTGAAAACACAGCTCCTGTCATGTTAAGTCATCACCTAAACATCTTTAGGTTATAACCAAAATAGAATCACTAATTTTTACTTATTACCTTAACATTTTTAGGTTATTATGAAACAGTATCAAAGTGAAAAATGTACTTTAAGATTTTTGTTTTTCTTTCCCTTCACAGTAGGGTCTTTATCTTTGTCCTCTTCAGTTGGTGCTTTGGTAGTGTCATCTGGAGGATTAGGCTCACCCCCTTGCTCCATAGGAGGCTCCGAGCTTTCCTCGGCCTTATTCTCAGACGAAGTCCCACCTACACCATTGCCTTTTCCTGACCCATTGTCATTATCATTGTCTGGTTCATTTTTCTTGTCCTTCTTCCCATCTCCCTCTGCCTCAGTCTCCGTTTCTTCATCTTCCTCCTCCTCAACCTTCTTTTCCTCCTTCTCTTCCTTCTTCTCATCCTTCTATTCCTTCTTCTCATCCTCCTTTATCGTTTTTCTTGCCTCATGCTTCTTCTCTTCCTCCACCTTCTCTTGTTCCACCTTTTTTTTTCTGTCTTCTGCTCTTCCTTCTTTTCTTCCTCTTTCTTCTTATAAACCTGTTCTTTCTTTTTTAGTGCCTCTTTTTTTCCCTTCCCCTTCACATCATTTTCTTTCTCACTTCCTTCTTTCTCTTCAACACCCTTAATTGAGAGAATAGGGTTGCTTTTAACTAAGGACTCAACATCAACAACACCAATCTCCTCAGCACCAATTACATCCTCCTCTCCTTTTTGAGTTTTCTTAATCTTTTGTTGTGCCTTACCCTTTTCAGGTTCTTTAGGCAATTGAGGTGTTTTTTTGGATTTAGGTGTAACCTTCCAATCACTCTTTGTTGGTGTCTTACCCTTTTTGGGTGTCTAACTCTCCTGAGGTAGATTGGCAAATGTCAACTTCTTTTTTCGTTGAGTCGGTGCGCGCAACTCCTCGTCATCACTCTCGCAGCGCAGTCCGTGCCGCCTTTCTCACTCTTAGACATAGGGCTGACATCACTGAATTCTTCATCATTATCTTCATCATCATCACCATCTGAGTTTTGGGCAACCTGTTTACTGGTTTGTTCTTCATAAACAATCAAATGATAAGATTAGAAACAATCAAATAACAAAGATCAAAGCTAAAACTTCTCTAATTTATAACATTTCATCCTCAGATACAATCTTAAAAAAACTTTTGTTTGGTCAGACTTTGTTTGGTAATCACCAACTCAGTTTTAGTAATTACCTAAACTTCATCACAAATGTATATGTTAGTCAGACTTTGTTTGGTAATCACCAAAACCTTTTTAGTAATTGCCTAAACCTTTTCATTACACAAACAAGTTCAACTGACATAGTTTGGTAATCACCAAAAGTGTTATAATAATTACCTAACACTCTTCAGAATACAAGTACATAAGGTAATTACTAAAACTAATTTGGTGATTACCAACAATGTCAGACAGTAAGTAGATGGATTGCTAGGTAATCACCAGAATGAGTTTGGTGATTACCCAATATATGATAGGTAATCACCAAACATACATCAGCCTATATATTTATCATGATATCTCATGAACCAAACCATACTCTAAATTTGCATATCATTTATATTTTAACATGATAATTAGATTCTTGCATTTTATTTTATGAATGACGACATCGAGACATAAACTTCGAATTTAAAAGGTTTAGAAGTTCAAAAACTACTTAATGTTTATCAAACAATACACTGGTAAACACCAACAAAAGTTTACGCAATCACTGAGAACTTTTATTATATCAACGTACACCATTATAACTACCATTATAATTCATCAACCAATCTACATAAGAAATTAGCATCTTAATTTAACCACCATAGAGCCCAAATTAATGCAAGCATAACATATTACATAAGAATTAAACTATTAGAGCACGAACCTTCAAGCATCCATTTGAACATTTGGTTGAAATTATGCGAGAGTTGGTCAATTTTGTTCAATATGACAAACTGCATCTTCAAGTAATTTACCGCGAAATCGCTCGGCAAATTTCCCTTGATCAACTCCTTCTCATTTTCAATCTTGTTCATCAACTGAGATAAACAAAACAATAAGCAATTACTTTCATAAATTGTGAGAAAACAATTTGAAAATGAAGGACTTAATGATCATTTACAAACTCACTTTCGGGGTTCTGTAAGCATCTTGCAAGTCAAGGACGGCGTCATTCAAGCGCTTGGTGTTGGCATCACTCCAGTCAACCACTCTTGGAGTCTTAAACCTCCAAATCTCGTCAAGGCCAGAAACCGAAGAGTACTCTGTGAAAATCAATTGTTATAGATATAACAATTCCAAATTAATTTTTTATTTACTCAAGGTAAATCATAGAATGGAAAATTTTATCATATACATTTTGCTTTAGACCTCACCTAAACATGTTGGTAATTATCAAATTTGTTAAGAAGACAAAATAATCAGATGATTATGTGAAGATATGCCCCAAATCATTTAGGCAATGACATAAACCATCAGGGGAAATTCCCAAACTCAGTAAGAACACTATATTGTGTTCTGAAGAGGTTTCGGCAATTACTAAAACTATTTTGGTGATTACCAAACAATATCAGACCAACTTATATACTTCTGTTCTGAAGAGTGATAGGTAATTACTAAAACACGTTTGCTGATTACCAAACAATGTCAGACCAACTTGTATGTGTTCAAAAGAGGTTTAGGTAAGTACTAAAACCATTTTGGTTATTATCAAACAATGTTAGACCAACTATTATACATGTGGAGAGGCAAATAAGTAATGAATACTTACCATCCAAAACAGGAAACAACCACCAACATTTGCACCGGTTGGCTTGAAATTTAGCCACTTCACTGACCGAAGTGTCGAAGATAAACTTGGCATAATTCCATTGCGGAATCATCTCTGCGTTAACCACAGCATGAAGCCATCCCTCCTTGGGTTTACGATCAGGAGTGGGTGAAAGTAGTGCAGTCATCATGAAGAGGGTGAACAACGCCTTGAACAACTTGTCGTCATGATCAAGTTTGCGTAGATTGACAGCCATATTATCTAAATCCATATTAGCTAACCCCATAAACCTTTCCTCATAATCGTCGTCAAGCATTTTACTCTCAATATCAAATCCTACGCTTTTAAATCCCAACAACCATTTCACATGCGTCGGGGTTATTACAGTTTGTTTCCCATGAATATCTAAGATGTGTGTTTTAGGATCGAAGTGGTCAATCACCCACTTACACATCGTTTTCCTTATTACCTTCCAACTTATGGAAAACAAGCAATCAAAACCAAGTTGGATCAAAATGTTCTTCTTGTCTCTCGGAAACTTTTTAATGACATCAATAAACAGCTCAACATCTCCTAAAGTTGACCATGTACTCTGTGTGGATATTATAAAGTATTAATTATTAATCAAATTATAGAGTTTCTAAAAAGGCAACAAAAGTCCTTAAAGAATTATAGTTGCGTCCATACCTTGCTTGTGGATGCACTCGGCATGTTGGTTTGCCGTTTAGCAAGAGGTATGACAGCTACCTCATCTGATTCGGGTTGCTTTCTCTTTGACATCGTGCCTAACAACATTAAAAGAATTACATAACGGTTTTGATAATTACCAAAACAAGTTTGGTTATTACCCAACTTATTACAGGTATCACCAATCAGATTTAGGTAATCACCATATGTTGCATCTTATTGATAAACAAACCACATCTGAAGCATAAATAGCAACAAATTTAACAAATATATTACCTTAAGAATTTAGTGTCACAAAACTTTTTTGACACAAGATATAATTTTCCATTAAACTTTGAAGAAAAAACAAAGAAGTCGACAAATGAAACGACTCGAATAATATACATCATTCCCAAAAATTAAGGTAATTACCAAAATTCTCTTTGTAATCACCACATATTCAAAATTACATGCAAAAGTGGATTTACTCAATGTTCTTCATCAAGGACCATCCTAAAACCACAGTATAAGCAAACCCATAAAATAGTTATTTTACAACACTCGCAACTTTTTAGGGCAAAATTCAAAATAAGTACTTATCATAACAAACCAACCCAATCATATAATTCAGTCACAAAATAAGTACATTCAAACATAGGAAATAAACTATTCAAACATAGAAAAAACAAAACAAAAACAAGGAACAACACTATACTTGCTCTAAAACAGAAACCAAAAATTGATGAAAATGTGGGAGGAAAATAAACCTTGTAAAGTGTTTTCCTGCGTCTTGTGTAGGTTTTCACGCCGGTGGTTTTTCACGGTGGTTGTTAGGGAGGAGAGAGACACGAAAAAAAAACAGGGGATGATGTAGAGAGGAAAATGGCGGTTAGGGAGGAGAGAGAAAATGAGAGTGAGTAAAGAATGAGGAAGAGTGGGAAGAGAAAAGGGGGGAAGAATACTAAAATGGGCGGTTTCCCCACAATGAAAAAATATCAAACTTTTTTTTTTTAAAATAAAAGGTAAAAGAAAATAAATTTCTTTTTATGCCCTAACCTATATTTTCTGACTTTTGTAACACAAGCCATCAACTCAAGTCAATTCTAGGAAGTCAAGTTTAATCTCCATTGGAGGAAACCTTCATCCAATAAGAAAAAAGGTTAGATTTTTTATATCCTAAATTTATATTTTTGTTCTTAAACTATGAATTATTCATTAATGTTACAAAAAGACTCTTTACTTCCATTATATGAAATCACAATTTCCTCAAAATATTATCATGATAACATTCATAATCATCATCTAAAGCATTTATTGTTTTTTTTATGGTTGTAACAACAATAAATGTAGTATTTGACTTTGAAAAAATCAATAAATTCTTAAGATTTAACTTTTGTAATATTATAGTTCTACATAAATTAAAAGTAAAAAAAAAAAGTAAACCCTAGAAATTTTGAACTAAACAAAGCATTTCATTTTATTTTTGTGAACAAAACAACCAAAGTGAAGATTCTAAGTTTAAATAAAGTGGTGAAACTTAGCTTTCTCTTTCAATGGTATTTTTTCCCATAAATACTGGTATAAATGTTTCATTGTACAGTTCATGTTTAGTAATGACCTGCATATATTTAGGTAGTTACCAAACGTATACAGAATTTCCTAACACAGTTAAGGAAATTCAAAAACATAGGACAAGTATAAACCTAGCATTATTATAGCCATCATTAACTATTCATAAACCAATGAATACTAGCGTAATCAGATGAAAATTTACAATTCATAACACCAAAACAACTTCTACAATTTTTTGATAATCACCAAACATACATCAAGTAATTACCAAACACAAGTGAGGCAGCACTAGCATATATTACCAAACACAGTTAAGGGAATTGAAAAGTCTACAAATAGTACAAACCTAGTCTTATTATAGATATCATTAAATATTCATAAATTCTACAACACTAGGATGCATAGATTACATGAAAACTTCTAATTCATAAAATCACTACAATTTCTGGAATGTTTTGGTAATCACCAAACCTAATCAGGTAATAACCAAACACATGATTGCATTGACATTGCACTTAATTTTTTTGATTGCATTGGCTTTAGCAATTGATAATGATGGATTTCTAATTACATTCAACATTTTGCATTCAAAGGTTATTGGAGTGCGTATGAACAATACGTAAACTCATGGCGTCAACGGAGCACAATGAACATAAAGATGGCTTGGATGACTTGGAGTTTACTCAAAAACATGATGTAAAAGACGAAGCTATTCATTCACCAAGGTCTGTAAAGGGTGACAATACTCAACATATTGATGACTTGGATGACTTGGAGAATACTCAGAAATTTCACGAAGAAGACAAAGCTCGGGATACACCTAACTCCCCGATGGATGAGGATATCTACGCCACTGATACTTTCTTTGATATGGAGATTTGGGAGAAATTTGACAAAGATCTAGAAGATTTCTATGAGGAAGATATGAAGCGATTATACTTTGACACTCTTGAAAACTGTGTTCGGTTTTATATGTTGTATGCCAAGGTTAAAGGATTTGGGATCCGACACATGACCCCAAATAAGAGTAGAAGTGGTGATCACTTAACCTCAAAAGCCATATGGTGCAATAAGCAAGGTTTTCGGGATAACCAATATTTGGAAAATCCAAATAGAAAGACTTTCGAAAGACCACTTACAATATGCGGTTGTCAGGCGATTGTTAAGTTCAAATGGGATAAAGTTCAGAAAAAATACTTTATCAATGAATTCAACGATGTCCACAATCATGATCTTGTTCCCCCACACCAAGTGCCATCCTTAAGGCATTTTCAGTATGGGTTCATTACATTTACTTCTTTCAACATGATGTTTCTTAAGGTATTATCTTCATTGTTAGGTAATTACCACAACTTGCTGGGTAATGACCTAAACTTATGGTAATGATTTGGATAACCAACTTGTTTGGAGTTTTGGTGTGGTTGATAAAATATAATGATAAAAAGGAAGTGGTAGAACTCTATATGGTGATTACCTATCCTGTAGTTAGTAACTACCTAACCTGTCCAGAAAATAAAAATGTTTGGAGTCTCTAGTTTTTTCTACATTTGGTAATTATCAAATAATGTTTGGTGATAACCTATCACTCCATGTATTTGTTTCAGTGATTATCTGAGTTGCTTTTGAATACTACCAAATATGGTCAGTAGGTGGAGATATATGATCAGTAAACATGATTTATATCATAAAATGTGCCATTGTGTGGTTCACATTGACAATTAAAATATTAACAAGTTATGATAATCATTTTTTTTTACAGTCACCATCGTAATGTTTCCGAGGCTGACAAAAGTCGTATTAAAGCTATGATCAATTCGGGAGTTTCTCCTTGTGTAACAATGCGAGATTTCATTCAAGAAGCAGGAGGTCCAGACAAAGTTTCTTTCCTAACAAAGGACATGTACAACACTATTCACCAGTTGCAAAAGGAAGATATTGGCGATGGTGATGCAGAGGCGGTAATGACATACTTGCTATGTGCACGAACGTATGACATTGACTTTTTCTTAACATACACACGGGATAAAGAAAAAAGCTTGGAGAAGATGTTTTGGTGTGACGGGACGTCCCACCGTGATTACAAAACATTTGGTAATGTCATTGCGTTTGACACGACTTACAAGTGCAACGCTTACAATAAGCCATTAGTTGTTATCGTCGGCATCAATCACCATGGGAAAACAGTCCCATTCGCTGTTGCTTTGGTTTGTTATCGTCGGCATCAATCACCATGGGAAAACAGTCCCATTCGCTGTTGCTTTGGTTTCAAATGAAACAACGGAGACCTATAAATGGGTTTTGGAGTAAATGATCCAATATGGGGAAGGAAATATACCACACACGGTCATAACTGATGGGGACAAGGCCATGGCCGCTGCAATCAAGATTGTCCTACCAAATGCCCATCATAGATTATGTTTGTGGCATTTGATGAGGAATGTAAAAAAAATGGAGGAAAACGGTTTGGTAGCGGCTTTATGAAATGCGTTGACAAATGTCGAACAACAGAAGAATTTGAAGATGCATGGCGTGAACTTGTTGTAAAGTACAAATTGCAAGAAAAACAATGGGCTAAGGATTTGTACGAAGACAAGGAAAAATGGGGAGAAGCATTTATGCATGGCCAGTTTTTTCCGGTAAGAACAAATCCAAATTATTCCCTCCATGCATAGCTTTCTAATGTTTAGGTAATTACCATACCTTCTCTAGGTGATTACTCAACAGTGAATACCAACTTCTTAGTACACACTGAAGATCACTGTGAGATTTTAGTAATTACCTAACATGTTTTGGTGAGTATCTACCATGCTAACTAACTATTTATGCTTGTTCCAATAATTACCTAAATTATTCTTGTACAAAGTTCTCACTTATTTAACTAATGAATAGGCATGAGAAGCACACAGAGATGCGATTCAATGAACCACACTTTGAAGACTGTTCTTCGAACCAAAATAAAGTTATATAGATTTGTCGCATTGTACGACATAACACTCAAAAGAATCAGATTCACCGAGACAGAAGATGATTACATCACGGAACACACATCTCCGATAGTCAAAGGAGTCTTGAAGAATGTCAAACAACATGCATCAACTATATATACGCGGGGTGCTTATAACATGATGTGCAAAGAACTTGACTATGAAAGAATGCACGTCGTCATTGATACTGAAGTTGAACATTTCCATCCCGATGGTCCAGTTACATGTTATTGGCTATCACACTCCGAGCACAAAGATGCACAGTACATTGTTGCTTATTATAAAAGAATTGAGACAATGTATTGTTGTTGTATGAAGTTTGAATCGATTGGTTTCCCATGTCGCCACATGTTTGCTGTCATGAAGTGTGCTTATTTTGATCAAATTCCGGTGGGAAATATTCTCCGTCGATGGACAAGACATGCAAAGACAATTTCTAATCCAAGCGAGGCCATGGATCAATTCAAGAGCTATGACGATGCCGTGATACTTGGACGGTTTGCGTACCTGACATTGGAAGCAAAAAAACTTTGTAGGGCGTATTCCAAAACGTACAAGTCATCACAAAAGCTGAAGGCATCTTTCTTCAAGCTTCAGTTGTCTGCTCCACCAGAGATAAATGACCATAACTTAACTCCAAGGGTTTTGGTAGGTATAAATGATCATAAGGTAGTGCCGGTAAAGGGTAAGCCAAAAAGAAGAAGGCAAAATGTTTGTTCAATGAGCCCTCCACGCCTAAGAAGAATGCGGAGGAGAGCGAAACCGTGTCATTCGACCTCAACAAGATACCTCCCGTTACTCCGCACAAAAAACCTGAGGCAAGCAACTCCCCCAAACTTAGCGACATCCTACAGAATCATATGCCTAGAACATTTATACCTGGAGAAGCAGCAGAGTGCATTTCGTGCTATGAAGTTTCTCACTTTGACAAGGATCCACTAGTTTTTGATTGGGGGCCCCAACCATTTTGGTAGTTATAATTGCTAGTTATTGGTTGGTGCCCGCAATCATTTTGGGAATCATGATTTTTTTTGTCTCTCTTTTTGGATCATGGTATTTTTTTTTGTATCTTTTGGACAGCTATACAAAGCAATCTCAATATACATTTTCACCTAGTGTCTGACATAATTTAGTCATCACCAAAACAGTTTTAGTAGTTACCTAAACCTCTCCACAAATGTATTTGTTGGTCTAAACATATTTGGTAATCACCAAAACAGTTTTAGTAATTACCTAAACCTCTCCACAAATGTATCTGTTGGTATAAAACTGTTTGGTAATCACCAAAATGTGTTTAGTTATTACCTAGAACTCTTCAGCACACAATTCCACAAGTTGGTCTGACATAGTTGGTAATCACCAAACATCATCAAACTGATAAGCCTATTATTCATAATCTGGTCAAGTTAGAAAATTACCAAGCATGCTTCAGGCAATCATCAAATATTTTTTTTGGGTTATCACCTAAAACAAAATGGCTTATGCGCTATATATTTTTGGTAGGTTAAATAATAATAAATTAATTAACGGTTTTTCTACCATATACCCCTGACAAATTTTTTTTTGCACCATATACCCTTTCAACTTTTGAAATTCACCATATACCCCCAACCTTTAAAAAAATACATCCACATACCCTTTTTGTCGACGGACGTTAGGCCCCGGTTAGTGGCAAACTTATTTCATGATGTACCCCTAATATGAAACTTAATGCACCATATACCCCTAAATTATGTTTCAGTTATAAAGGCTACTTTTCCAGTTTAAAAAACTAGCCGTTAGGAAGATTAAAGGCCAGCCAGGGTTCTTTATAAAGCCATTCCTATGTAAACTGAATCCCTTAACATGAAGTATGAGTTCTCATTCAAATACATGCTCTTCAAACTACGATTCTTCATATATTAGGGTCCCTAACTCTTATTGCATTTGTGGGAGAAAATATGCAATAAGAAGTTCTGAAACTGCAACAAATCCTCAGAGGCTGTACTACAAATGTGATTCATACAATAGTTTCAGATGGTGCAAAGGAAGTTATGACCAAGGTAGCAGCAGCCATGGAAGGGGATTCAAGCACAATGAAGGCAATAGGGAAGAGGGGGAAAGCTCTGACAACAGCAAAATGAAGGAAGAACTCAAGCAATTGAAGAAAAAATTAAAGCGGCAACAAAAATTAGTTAATGCAGCAATAAAAGTAGGAGTACTCATGTTTGTAATCTTAATGTTTGTAATATTTAACTACTAATGTAGCTTATCTACTAATGTAGCTTTACAAAAACTATCTTCTTAATGATCATATAACTGTGTTTGACAAAAACAGTGGCTTTCAGATCACAAAGTAGCTTTACAAAAAATAGTGCCCCAATTCACAAAAAAAGGCATGCAAGGAGCATCTTGGAACCCTTCAATCTTCACTTCTTCTTACTCTTCTTCCCTTCTGGTTGCTGCTTTGAGGTAGTGGTAGCCTGAGTTGCCTTTCTTTTCTTCTGTGTAGGCTGAGATCCTTGGGCAGTTGAAGTAGAGGCTTTGTTCTTCTTCTGAGATCCCTGCTTCTTCTGAGATGCTTGGGCAGTTGAAGTAGAGGCTTCTGAGATCCCTGCTTCTTCTGAGATCCTTGGGCAGTTGAAGTAGAGGCTTTGTCCTTCTTAGCTTTTTTAGTGGCACCACCTCCACAAGTCCTAGCATTATGTCCCACCTCTTTGCACTTGCTGCACTTAACACTGCTGTTCCTCTGACCCTTCTTAGCTTCATTTGGCCCTCTCTTCCTCTGTTTGGCAGGCCTCCCAGCACCTTTCTTGATAGAAGGGGGGTTAATGACTGGCAGATTGTATTCTGGTCAATGGCTTGGGTCAGACATAGGGTGAATGTGCTCCCCATATGTGTGCTTGTAAGCCTCACCCTTGAATTAAGGGGACACAAAATCAGAGGGCTCAAGCCTCTCATTGAACATAACCCTCAATGCATGTTTGCAAGGAATGCCACACCCTTGCAAGGAGGTGAAGGTGGTGGTGTAGACTCTCTAGGAGGTGAAGGAGGTGGTGGTGTGGGTCGTTTGGGAGGTGAAGGTGGTGGTGGAGGCTCTCTAGGAGGTGAAGGAGGTGGTGTGTGTTGTTTGCTAGGTGAGGTAGTGGGTTGAGAAGGCCCCGGACAACACTCATCGCCCCCCGACTTGAGTACACCCTCATGTACTCAACTATCTCGCACATCATCCACGAGATAGGACAGCACCTCAATGGCAACACAAAAACTCCTTGCCAATTCAGCTTCCCTCTCCTCCTCTTCTTCTTTCATTCTTCTCTCCTCTTCCTCCCCGCTCCTTCCTTAGAATCTCTTGCACTCTCCTTATATTCTCCACTTTTGCCTTCTCGCCTTGTTCCCTTAATCGAACATATGACCTAAATACTATCCCAGGGTTGTTTGTTTCCTCCACCCACATCTCAATGGTGTCTGTGCCCCTTCCAAAACACCAAACCCTGCCCAAGTCCTTGTCACTCTCAATCTCCATTTTCCTATTAGTTCTAGGATTATGGACAAGTAGCCTAAATGCCTTAGGGAGATACACATCTTGTTTAACTGCCTCCTCCATTACATCCTCATACAAACCCATTAAGTGACACATGTCAGTGTCTTCAACCCTCACATCAAAATCCTTACTGTCATAGTGCAAAAGTAACCAAACAGCAGCCATCCTAACCAAATCAACAACAACAACAAATTTCCAACACAAATAAGCATACTACATTTGAATGCAAGGAAAAAAAATCAAAATTTTGATATGATTAACTAAAGAAAAATTTCCATAAAAACCGAAAGAAACGAAACCCTAAAACGCAGAAAACCCTAACCAAAAAAATTCCAAAAGCATAAATTATCAACAACACAAACAAAGGGATAAAGAACTTACTTGGAACGAAAAGGACCCTTGAAATTTTTGAACTTCAAACCAACTTTCGCAACTCACCAACTCCGTGTTTTTTCCCCTCCTGAAGAAGACCCGAGAGCAAATTTTGCACCAACAATGAAGCTCTTACAATTGCGCACAAACCAGTGTCTAGATTTCTCAAAATGGGTTACAGATTTTTGGATTCCATGGATGCCTAAACTCTAGTAAAACAGAGGGTTAGAGAAGGTGAAAATGAATGGGCGTGTTTTTTTTTTGCAAACTGATCATTTACTCCAACCATAATGGCGCCCAAACTTAATGGCAAACTTGTAATAAAACACTAACGGTAACTTGACGTCTGTTAACAAAAAGGGTATGTGGATGTATTTTTTTAAAGGTGAATTTCAAAAGTTGAAAGGGTATATGGTGCAAAAAAAAATTTGTCAGGGGTATATGGTGAAAAAACCGATTAATTAATTTCACTTTTAACATTTGAGATATAAACCCGCCCCTTTAATAGCTATTTATTTTTTCAAAAGTTGATTATTTGATGACTAAGCAAATCAACAGATAAATAAATATTTATACATTAATCGCAATTTCTGATAAATGAATATGTAGACTTTGTTTGTTTATGGTGATTGCCAAACTACTTTAGGTAATAACCAAACCTGCAAACATGAAATCACAAATTATAATTATAAGTTTTACTACCAATAAACAAAGGAAACATTGTGCTTCAAAAGTAAATACAATCCATATATTCTAATGGAAACACAACCTTACAAACTTAATAGTAAGTATGTCCACAAAAGCTATAGTACCAACTACCTAAACAAACATTATCATTGAAAACCAAATAGAATTCATAGATCCTAATTATAAAACCATATTATAAATATCTAATTCAAGCACCAAATATTACACATCAATTTAAGTCTTGGGGTCAGAGGCATAGGTCTTGTTTGCTTCTCCATCATCTTCCTCTTCTTCTCCATCACCATTACCATCAGCATGATCGAAACCTGTGTACATTGAATAACCAATTCAATCAAATATATTGAGATTAATAAAAACTGGTAACGATTGAAAATCAATACCTAAAATTGGCATAATACCTACTCAAAATTTTTAAACATTTAGTAATGCCTAAACAAGTTTAGGTCATTACCAAACTATGTTAGACAACATAATCCTAAAATTTGGCAGACGACCTATCACCAACTTTTTAAGTTTTAGAAAATGCCTAACAATGTTTATGTCATTACCAAACAGTATCAGATTACCTTATTCCTCTTCTACCTGTCTCATTACCTATAACAAGCATAATACCTACCCTAAACTTTTTAACATTAGGTAATTACTAAACTATTTAAGATAACATAATCCTAAATTTATCAGTCTTGGGTAATGACTAAAACTATTTTGGTGATTACTAAATGACGGCAGAATACCTACCACAAACTTTTTAAGTTTAAGTAATGCCTAAACATATTTATGTCATTACTAAATAATAACAGCTTGCCTTATTCCACATTTATATATTATGTATGACTTTAATAACCAATTTAATAACGGTTTTTTCACCAAATACCCCTGACAAATAAATTTATTCACCAAATACCCCCACTTTTTTCAAAATTCACCAGATACCCCTGACCTATGAAAAAATTCACCAGATACCCCTCACTTTTTAAAAAATTACCCAAAATGCCCTTTTGACTAACGGACATTAGTGTTCCGTTAACTAATTAACTAATTAACCTAAAAAACCCTAATTAAACCTAATTAAACCTAACTAAACCCTAAGTAAATGCTAAACACCCTAACTCTCCCTCTCCCTAACCCAACCCAGCCCCCCCAAACCCTAGACCCACCAGCCCACCACCCAACCTCAGCCTCCACCCCCTCCCCCTTCCCCGCAATGCCCACGCAGCCCCCTCCCCTCCCCCCCTCTCCGACATCCCCCCACGCCCCCTCCCCCTCCCCCTCCCCCCGGCAGCCCCCACGCAAACCCCCTCCCCGCAGCTCCCCCTCCCGTGCGGCCGCGCTTCGCCCCTTCGTCATTAGATCTCGCCAAGTCCCCCTCCCACTCGCCGGCGCATCCCCCTCCCTCACTCGATCTCGCACTACATCCTCCATTGGAGGTGGGGGGGGGGAGGGGGAGCCTGGAGGGGGTCGGGATTCACGATTTTGCGGTGGGGGGAGGGGAGGGGGAGCTGCGCGCCGTTGCACGGGTGATGGGGAGGGGGAGCTGCGCACGGCTGTGCGGGGGGAGGAGGGCTTCGTGGGAGGGGGGGAGGGAGGGGGAGGGGGAGTGATTTTCCGGCGGGGGCGGGGAAGGGGAGGCGCGTCGAAGGAGGAGGGGGGGGGGGAGTGATTTTCCGGCGGGGGGGGGGAGGGGTGGTGGGGCTGGGGTTGTTGTGGGAGGGGGGTGGTGGGCTTTTAGGGTTTTTAGAGTTAGGGCTTTAAGGGTTTAATTAAGGTTTTTAAGGGTTTTTTAGGGTTTTTTTAGGGTTAATGACTAACGGTGTTAACCGTCGTTAGTCATTTGGGCATCTGGTGAATTTTTTTAAAGGTCAGGGGTATTTGGTGAATTTTGAAAAAAGTGAGGGTATTTGGTGAATAAATTTATTTGTCAGGGGTATTTGGTGAAAAAACCGATTTAATAATTATTACCATAATTTTCATCTCCGCTATCAACGGTTTCCTCTTCTGCCTGTCGAGGCCCCGTTGGAGCGGTCCCTTTCATCACCTCCAAATGCATCCTATTCCTGAGGTCATGCATGAAATCATCGGGAAAAAGTTCCGGATATGCACGTTTGAGCATTTCTTGTACCATTTTGGCCTCCACAAGGACATGTTGTGTGTTACCCAACGTCTCAAAGAACATTTCTCCCAATCGATGGAATAACTCCAGCAACCTCTTCTTCACTTGGCCCATCGCCCCTTTTCCTCTCCCCTTGGTCACCTACAATCACTTGGCCCATCGCCCCTTTTCCTCTCCCCTTGGTCACCTACAAGTCCACCCCTCTTTTTCACCTTCACCCATTTATCAACCGCTTCATCCAAAGTGAAGCCTAGAGCATGAGTGATGGTCCTACAGTCAAATGGATCATGATCCATCTCCTTTACAACCTCATCTTTCAAATCCACTTTAAATTTTGTAAAAACCGCAGTCAACCACATGCCATAGGGCAAACAGGACTTACGACCTTATGATCTGCTTATATGGGACATTAGCTCCACCATGAAATGCGGCATGTTCAGTTTTTTCTTTGAAATGACAAAATACATAATGAACATGTCAGCCCACGTTAATGTTGATTTCCCCCCTATTCGAGCATTGAAGGACTGCTGAATGACAAGGAGGAGGAAACGAGTCTCGAGAGGAAGCTCATCAACTTGAGGCTAACGGGTCCTGTCGTCTTCATCATCCATCAACAACAGCTTGTTGCACTTCTGAACATTAAAATCATCGACTTCACTGGGTTTGTTACCGGGGTAATCCCAGTCACCATCGACAGGCATATCAAGAATTCTTCCAAGTTCTATATCATCGAACGAGATTTCGACACCTTTCACCCAAGATGTTACTCTGCCATCAGCAGTGTCATCGACTTCAAGATGGGTGTAGAATATTTTCACAAGTTCAGGATAGCAAGGAAACTTAGTTTGAAGTAGACTATATATGCCATTGTTGGTATGAAAACATACATCACCACAATTTCAATAAACTTTTGATAATCACCAAAGATATTCAGGTAATTACCAAATACTGGTGAGGCAATACTAGCACAGATTACGAAACACAGTTAAGGGAATTGAAAACTCTAGGACAAGTATAAACCTATACTTATTATAGATACCATTTATTATTCATGAACCAAATAATATTAGCATAGATTACATGACAACTCACAATTTATAACAGCACCACAATTTCTATCAAGTTTTGATAATCACCAAACATACATCAGGTTATTACCAAACACAGGTGAGGCAACACTAGCATGAATAACCAAACACATTTAAGGCAATTGCCAAAGATAGGTGAATTAAAAACCCAACCTTATTATAACCATCATTATATATTCATGAACCAAACCATACTAGCATAGATTACATGAAAACATACACTTCATAACATCACCACAATTTCAATAATATTTTGGTAATCACCAAACAAATTTAGGTAATTACTAAATAAAGGTGACAAAATACTAGCATAGATTACCAAACACAATTAAGGGAATTGAAAAAGGTAGGACAAGTATAACCCTAGCCTTATTATATATACCATGTAATATTCATGAACCAAACAATATAAGCATAGATTATAAGAAAACTCACAATTCATAACATCACCACAATTTCAACAAAGTTTTGGTAGTAACCTAGTCTTATTATAGCCATCTTTACAAATTCAAAAATCAAACAATACTAGCATAGATTATAAATAAACATGAATCCCTATTCCTGAAGCGTTTAGAGAACAACCCAACAAAGTTTAAAACATCACCACAATATCTTTCTAATTCATCAATGAAACCATGGTCCAAACTTCGATCTTTTGTAAAACCAACATGATAATTACATTCTTATAAATTTCTTCTTTTGTCAATTTCTAAACAAAACTTACAACAAAACCCTAACTTTCACTCTTCAAATACTTAAATCAATGGACAACAACAAATCGCCACAAATCAAAACCCTAAATTTCAATATTCATATCCTTAAATCATATGTTTCAGAATTTTGGTAAGCACCAAATTGATGTGTTAGAAATGCACAACTCATATGATTGAAACACACTCCTTCCTCTTCCCCCCAAAATATCAAAACAAGTCCTTTAATCAATTCAGAACAACATAATCAAGTGCTAACAACAAATAATTTAATATCACAATTATTCCAACAAAAATTGAAATTGCCATATCACAATTCGAACAAAAATCGAAATTGCCATAATCAAGACAAAACATTAACTTTCACTATTCAATTACTTAAATCATATATTTCACAATTCAAATCAAGAATGGAGTTGTATGGTACCACTATTCAAAACTTCCAAATTGAAATAAAAAATTAAACCCTAGATTGGAACTCACCTTCACCAAAATTTAATGCTGAAAGTGTTGTCGGATTTGATGCGAAAAAACGCCTTGCGTTTGTCAGATAACCGCTGTGTTTTTTTTTGGGAGAACAAAGTGGTGGTTGATGAGAGAGAATGTGGAGGAAGTTGAGAATTATGGAAGGTTTAGGAGAGGGAATGAGGGAAGTTTTAGGAGAGAGAGAATGAGGGAAGTTTTAGGAGAGAGAAATTGAGGGAAGAAGTTGGCGGTTCTTTGAAATAGAGGTCGACAAAAGTTCAATAATGCCCTTAGTATTTTGGATTAACAAATTATTTAAAACAATTCAATTTTAAATTTTCGTATTTTACCCCCAAAACAAATAATTTAGGTAATTACTTAAACTTATTTGGTGATTACCAAATAATGTCATAATCTAATTTTTACATAAAAACTACTCAACCATAAATCCTTACATAACCAAACTCTGCAGGCTATTAAGACCTAGCCACCAATGTCATTGAAATTTAATTTAATTTTCAAACATTTCAATAGTACTTTTAATAACAATGAAAATTCTAAGTTTGGGCATTCCAATCCTATCCAATCACAGTCCATTCCCATTGCTCATCAAAGCCATCCTATGGGAACTGGACAATCATGCCCCTTGGTCCATTAGGCCCAATGCCTCACTAAAGCCCATGGACTTGAGTTTTGGGCCCCCATAGTCCCACATTGTACTAAAAATCTCAGATTAACCCCAATCATATGCTTTAAGTTAACTACCAAACATGTTTAGGGGATTACCAAACCCACTAAGTGGAGGATGTTCTCCCAATCTCAATCCTTTATCATTACTCATCAAAGCTATCCTATGGGGATTGGAAAAGTATGCCACTGGGTCCATTAGGCCTGATACCTCACACAACCCTATTAACTTGAGTTTTGGGCCTCCATTGTCCCTCCTTCTACGAAAAAGCCCAAATTAACCCCATATCATATGCTTTTAGGTAATTACCAAACATGGTTTGGGCATTACCAAACGTATCCAATCACAATCCACTCCCATTACACATCAAACCCATCCTATGGGGATTGGACAATCATGAACCTAGGTCCATTAGGCCCAATACCTCACCAAAGCCCATGAACTTGAGTTTTTGGGCCCCATTATCCCTCCTTGTACTAAAAACACAAAATAACCCCATATCATATGCTTTTAGGTAATTACCAAATCATATTTGGGAATTACCAAACCTATCCAATCACAGTCCCTTCTCATTGCTCATCAAAGCCATCCTATGGAAATTGGACAATCATGCCCCTGTGTCCATTAGGCCTAATACCTCACAAAAGCCCATGGACTTGACTTTTGGGCCCCCATTGTCCCTCCTTGTACTAAAAAGCCAATATTAACCCCAATCATATGCTTTCAGGTAACTACCCAACATGCTTAAGGGATTACCAAACCCACTAAGTGGAGGATGTTCTCCCAATCTCAATCCTTTATCATTACTCATCAAAGCTATCCTATGGGGATTGGACAAGCATGCCACTGGGTCCATTAGGCCTAATACCTCACACAACCCTATTGACTTGAGTTTTGGGCTTCCATTGTCCCTCCTTATACTAAAAAGCCCAAATTAACCCCAGATCATATGCTTTTAGGTAATTACCAAACATGGTTTAGGCATGACCAAACTTATCCAATCACAATCCATTCCCATTACACATCAAACCCATCCTATGGGGATTGGACAATCATGACCCTGGGTCCATTGGGCCCAATACCTCACAAAACCCCATGGACTTGACTTTTGGGCTCCCATTGTCCCTCCTTGTACTAAAAAGCCAATATTAACCCCAATCATATGCTTTAAGGTAACTACCAAACATTTTTAAGGGATTACCAAACCCACTAAGTGGAGGATGTTCTCCCAATCTCAATCCTTTATCATTACACATCAAAGCTATCCAATGGAGATTCGACAAGCATGCCACTGGGTCCATTAAGCCTAATATCTCACACAACCCTATTGACTTGAGTTTTGGGCCTCCATTGTCCCTCCTTTTACTAAAAAGCCCAAATTAACCCCAGATTATATGCTTTTAGGTAATTACCATGGTTTGGGCATTATCAAATTTATCCAATCACAATCCATTCCCATTACATGTCAAACCCATCCTATGGGGATTGGACCACTAGTGGAAAAAAACGGAAGGGCTGCGGTCAAAAATGACCCCTAAGGGTCGCGTTTTGCCGGCCCCTTTTCCGTAGCGACCCTTTCAAAGATGAAATGAAGGGCTGCGATTTTGGACCATGACCTCTTCACAACGAAGGGCCGCGGTTTAGGCCCAAAAACGCAGCCCTTCGTTGTACAAAGGGTGCGTTGCTGGGGCCTAAACCGCACCCTTTTACAAATAAAGGGCTGCGGTTTTCGTCAAAACCGCAGCCCTTGTGACCCATTAAAAAACAAAAAAAAAATTTGGAGATGAAAACTGCGACGACTTGAGAGGAGATCTCGTCACACACAAAGCAGAATGTACAAATTATCTATTCTCAAAGTTTCCTGATCCAACAAAATGACCAATTTAAATATCAGCAATTCAACCCTCGCAATCACAATCCACAGTGAACACATCCTCATAACTGCATTCCCTATCAACATCTAGATATATGAATCTAGCAATTCTATTCAAAACAAATTTTCACTCCAATTCAACTCTAAAGAGTAGTAATGCCTATTTCAAATAAATTGCCCCGATTTACTGAAAAGTCCTCCAAAAAATTGCAATTCTCGTCAACACATGACAATCCAAAATCCGCAATTCTACAATAAAACTACAAGTCATCCATATTTCACAATTGACAAACCAAAAAAATTAGAAATTAACCTAACATAAACAAAAATAACAAAAAAAAAAGATTCCTTACCATTAACCAAGCGCAGATGTCACACACAAAGTGACCTTGTCATTAACCAAGCGCAGATCTCGTCAACCTTTGGGGGTATGTCGCCGGCGAACCCTTGCCGGCGAAGAAATGAGAGGAGAGAGACGTGCTGAACGGCGAACAATGAGAGGAGATCCTAGCCACCGGCGAAGAATGACACAGACGAACGACGAAGGAGGAGAGGAGATCCTAGCCACCGGTGAAGAATGAGAGAGATGAGGGATGGCTGAACGGCGGAAGCAGAGCGGCGAACACCTTGAATCTCACCACAAAAAACGCTCGAGCAAAGGAGAGAGAGGGGAGAGAATGAGATTGTGAGAGAGGAGAGAGAATGAGGGAGGGAGATTGTGAGAAATAAAACCTAGCCCGCTTAACATTTTAAGCCCAACGCGCGCGAGATCGAATTCCCTTTCAAATAAAATTAAAAAAAAAAAGCCGTAAAAGGGCCGCGGTTAGCCCAAAAACAGACCCTTTATTACTTATGTGGTCGGTTTTCGGCTAACCGCAGCCCTTCACTAAAAGGGCTGCGTTTTTAAAATAACTGCAGCCCTTCATATACGAAGGGCTGCGATTTTTGGGCTAACCGCAGCCCTTCCAACGCAGCCCTTCCTTTTTTTTCCCCTAGTGGACAATCAAAACCCTGGGTCCATAAGGCCCAATACCTCACCAAACCCTATTGACTTGAGTTTTGGGTCCCATTGTCCCTCATTGTACTAAAAAGACCAAATTAACCCAGATCATATGCTTTTAGGTAATTACCAAACATGGTTTAGGCATAACCAAACTTATCCAATCACAGTCCATTCCCATTACACATCAAACACATCCTATGGGGATTGGACAATCATGACCCTGGGTCCATTAGGCCCAATACCTCACCAAAGCCCATGGACTTGAGTTTTTGGCCCTCATTATCCGTCCTTGTACTAAAAAGCCCAAATTAACCCCAGATCATATGCTTTTAGGTAATTACCAAATAATATTTGGGCATTACCAATCCTATCCAATCACAGTCCATTCTCATTGCTCATCAAAACCATCCTATGGGAATTGGACAATCATGCCCCTGGGTCCATTAGGCCCAATACCTCATAAAAGCCCATGGACTTGACTTTTGGGCCCCCATTGTCCCTCCTTGTACTAAAAAGCCAATATTAACCCCAATCATATGCTTTAAGGTAACTACCAAACATGTTTAAGGGATTACCAAACCCACTAAGTGGAGGATGTTCTCCCTATCTCAATCCTTTATCATTACACATCAAAGCTATCCTATGGGGATTGGACAAGCATGCCACTGGGTCCATTAGGCCTAATACCTCACACAACCCTATTGACTTGAGTTTTGGGCCTCCATTGTCCCTCCTTATACTAAAAAGCCCAAATTAACCCCAGATCATATGATTTTAGGTAATTACCAAACATGGTTTGGGCATGACCAAACTTATCGAATCACAATCCATTCCCATTACACATCAAACCCATCCTATGGGGATTGGACAATCATGACCCTGGGTCCATTAGGCCCAATACCTCACCAAAGCCCATAGACTTGAGTTTTTGGCCCCCATTATCCATCCTTGTACTAAAAAGCCCATATTAACCCCAGATCATATGCTTTTAAGTAGTTACCAAATAATATTTGGGCATTACCAAACCTATCCAATCACAGTCCATTCTCATTGCTCATCAAAGCCATCCTATGGGAGTTGGACAATCATATCCCTGGGTCCATTAGGCCCAATACCTCACAAAAGCCCATGGACTTGACTTTTGGGCCCCCATTGTCCCTCCTTGTACTAAAAAGCCAATATTAACCCCAATCATATGCTTTAAGGTAACTACCAAACATGTTTAAGGGATTACCAAACCCACTAAGTGGCGGATGTTCTCCCAATCTCAATCCTTTATCATTACACATCAATACTATCCTAGGGGATTGGACAAGCATGCCACTGGGTCCATAAGGCCCAATACCTCACCAAACCCTATTGACTTGAGTTTTGGGTCCCATTGTCCCTCATTGTACTAAAAAAACCAAATTAACCCCAAATCATATGCTTTTAAGTAAATACCAAACATGGTTTAGGCATGACCAAACTTATCCAATCACAGTCCATTCCCATTACACATCAAACCCATCCTATGGGGATTGGACAATCAAAACCTTAGGTCCATAAGGCCCAATACCTCACCAAACCCTATTGACTTGAGTTTTGGGTCCAATTGTCCCTCATTGTACTAAAAAGACCAAATTAACCCCAGATCATATGCTTTTAGGTAATTACCAAACATGGTTTAGGCATGACCAAACTTATCCAATCACAGTCCATTCCCATTACACATCAAACCCATCCTATGGGGATTGGACAATCATGACCCTGGGTCCATTAGGCCCAATACCTCACAAAAGCCCAATCATTGTCCCTCCTTGTACTAAAAAGCCAATATTAACCCCAATCATATGATTTAAGGTATCTACCAAACATGTTTAAGGGATTACCGAACCCACTAAGTGGAGCATGTTCTCCCAATCTCAATCCTTTATCATTACACATCAAAGCTATCCAATGGGGATTGGACAAGCATGCCACTGGGTCCATTAGGCCTAATATCTCACAAAACCCTATTGACTTGAGTTTTAGGCCTCCATTGTCCCCCTGTTTATACTAAAAAGCCCAAATTAACCCCAGATCATATGCTTTTAGGTAATTACCAAACATGGTTTGGGCATTACCAAACTTATCCAATCACAATCCATTCCCATTACACATCAAACCCATCCTTTGGGGATTGGACAATCAAAACCCTGGGTCCATAAGGCCCAATACCTCACCAAATCCTATTGACGTGAGTTTTGGGTCCCATTGTCCCTCGTTGTACTAAAAAGACCAAATTAACCCCAGATCATATGCTTTTTGGTAATTACCAAACATGGTTTAGGCATGACCAAACTTATCCAATCAGTCCATTCCCATTACACATCAAACCCATCCAATGGGGATTGGACAATCATGACCACTGGGTCCATTAGGCCCAATACCTCACCAAAGCCCATGGACTTGAGTTTTGGCCCCCATTATCCCTCCTTGTACTAAAAAGTCCAAATTAACCCCAGATCATATGCTTTTAGGTAATTACCAAATAATATTTGGGCATTACCAAACCTATCCAATCACAGTCCATTCTCATTGCTCATCAAAGTCATCCTATGAGAATTGAACAATCATGCCCCTGGGTCCATTAGGCCCAATACCTCACAAAAGCCCATGGACTTGACTTTTAGGCCCCTATTGTCCCTCCTTGTACTAAAAAGTCAATATTTACCCCAATAATATGCTTTAAGGTAACTACCAAACATATTTAAGGGATTACCAAACCCACTAAGTGGAGGATGTTCTCCCAATCTCAATCCTTTATCATTACACATCAAAGCTATCCAATGGGGATTGGACAAGCATGCCACTGGGTCCATAAGGCCCAATACCTCAAACAACCCTATTGACTTGAGTTTTGGGCCTCCATTGTCCCTCATTGTACTAAAAAGACCATATTAATCCCAGATCATATGCTTTTAGGTAATTACCAAACATGGTTTGGGCATTACCAAACTTATCCAATCACAGTCCATTCCCATTACACATCAAACCCATCCTATGGGGATTGGACAATCAAAACCCTGGGTCCATAAGCCCAATACCTCACCAAATCCTATTGACGTGAGTTTTGGGTCCCATTGTCCCTCGTTGTACAAAAAAGACCAAATTAACCCCAGATCATATGCTTTTAGGTAATTACCAAACATGGTTTAGGCATGACCAAACTTATCCAATCACAGTCCATTCCTATTACACATCAAACCCATCCTATGGGGGTTGGACAATCATGACCCTGGGTCCATTAGGCCCAATACCTCACTAAAGCCCATGGAGTTGAGTTTTTTGGCACCCATTATCCCTCATTGTACTAAAAAGCACAAATTAACCCTAGATCATATGCTTTTAGGTTATTACCAAATAATATTTGGGCATTACCAAACTAATCCAATCACAGACCATTCTCATTGCTCATCAAAGCCATCCTATGGGAATTAGAAAATCATGCCCCTGGGTCCATTAGGCCCAATACCTCACAAAAGCCCATGGACTTGACTTTTGGGCCCCCATTGTCCCTCCATGTACTAAAAAAGCCAATATTAACCCCAATCATATGCTTTAAGGTAACTACCAAACATGTTTAAGGGATTACCAAACCTACTAAGAGGAGGATGTTCTCCCAATCTCAATCCTTTATCATTAAACAGCAAAGCTATCCTATGGGGATTGGACAAGCATGCCACTGGGTCCATAAGGCCCAATACCTCACCAAACCCTATTGACTTGAGTTTTGGGTCCCATTGTCCCTCATTGTACTAAAAAGACCATATTAACCCCAGATCATTGGCTTTTAGGTAATTACCAAATATGGTTTAGGCATGACCAAACTTATCCTATCACAGTCCATTCCCATTACACATCAAACCCATCCTATGGGGATTGGACAATCATGACCCTGGGTCCATTAGGCCCAATACCTCACAAAAGCCCATGGACTTGACTTTTGGGCACCCATTGTCCCTCCTTGTACTAAAAAGCCAATATTAACCCCAATCATATGCTTTAAGGTAACTACCAAACATGTTTAAGGGATTACCAAACCCACTAAGTGGAGGATGTTCCCCCAATCTCAATCCTTTATCATTACACATCAAAGCTATCCAATGGGGATTGGACAAGCATGCCACTGGGTCCATTAGGCCTAATACCTCACACAATCCTATTGACTTGAGTATTGGGCCTCCATTGTCCCTCCTTATACTAAAAAGACCAAATTAACCCCATATCATATGCTTTCAGGTAATTACCAAACATGGTTAATGCATGACCAAACTTATCCAATCACAATCCATTCCCATTACACATCAAACCCATCCTATGGGGATTGGACAATCATGACCCTGGGTCCATTTGGCCCAATACCTCACAAAAGCCCATGGACTTGACTTTTGGGTTCCCATTGTCCCTCCTTGTACTAAAAAGCCAATATTAACCCCAATAATATGCTTTAAGGTAACTACCAAACATGTTTAAGGGATTACCGAACCCACTAAGTGGAGTATGTTCTCCCAATCTCAATCCTTTATCACTACACATCAAAGCTATCCAATGGGGATTGGACAAGCATGCCACTGGGTCCATTAGGCCTAATATCTCACACAACCCTATTAACTTGAGTTTTGGGCCTCCATTGTCGCTCTTTATCCTAAAAAGCCCAAATTAACCCCAGATCATATGCTTTTAGGTAATTACCAAACATGGTTTGGGCATTACCAAACTTATCCAATCACAATCCATTCCCATTACACATCAAACCCATCCTATGGGGATTGGACAATCATGACCCTGGGTCCATTAGGCCCAATACCTCACAAAAGCCCATTGACTTGACTTTTGGGCTCCCATTGTCCCTCCATGTACTAAAAAGCCAATATTAACCCCAATCATATGCTTTAAGGTAACTACCAAACATGTTTTAGGGATTACCTAACCCACTAAGTGGAGGATGTTCTCCCAATCTCAATCCATTATCATTACACATCAAAGCTATCCAATAGGGATTGGACAACCATGCAACTGGGTCCATTAGGCCGAATATCTCACACAACCCTATTGACTTGAGTTTTGGGCCTCCATTGTCCCTCCTTATACTAAAAAGACCAAATTAACCCCATATCATATGCTTTTAGGTAATTACCAAACATGGTTAAGGCATGACCAAACTTATCCAATCACAGTCCATTCCCATTACACATCAAACCCATCCTATGGGGATTGGACAATCATGACCCTGGGTCCATTAGGCCCAATACCTCACAAAAGCCCATGGACTTGACTTTTGTGCTCCCATTGTCCCTCCTTGTACTAAAAAGCCAATATTAACCCCAATCATATGCTTTAAGGTAACTACCAACCATGTTTAAGGGATTACCAAACCCACTAAGTGGAGGATGTTCTCCCAATCTCAATCCTTTATCATTACACATCAAAGCTATCCTATGGGGATTGGGCAAGCATGCCACTGGGTCCATAAGGTCCAATACCTCACCAAAGCCTATGGACTTGAGTTTTTGGCCCCCATTATCCGTCCTTGTACTAAAAAGCCCAAATTAACCCCAGATCATATGCTTTTAGGAAATTACCAAAAAATATTTGGGCATTACCAAACCTATCCAATCACAGTCCATTCTCATTGCTCATCAAAGCCATCCTATGGGAATCGGACAATCATGCCCCTGGGTCCATTAGGCCCAATACCTCACAAAAGCCCATGGACTTGACTTTTGGGCCCCCATTGTCCCTACTTGTACTAAAAAGCCAATATTAACCCCAATCTTATGCTTTAAGGTAACTACCAAACATGTTTAAGGGATTAACAAACCCAATAAGTGGAGGATGTTCTCCCAATCTCAATACTTTATCATTACACATCAAAGTTATCCTATGGAGATTGGGCAAGCATGCCACTGGGTCCATAAGGCCCAATACCTCACCAAACCCTATTGACTTTAGTTTTGGGTCCCATTGTCCCTCATTGTACTAAAAAGACCAAATTAACCCCAAATCATATGCTTTTAGGTAATTACCAAACATGGTTTAGGCATGACCAAACTTATCCAATCACAGTCCATTCCCATTACACATCAAACCCATCCTATGGGGATTAGACAATCATGACCCTGGGTCCATTAGGCCCAATACCACACAAAAGCCCATGGAATTGACTTTTGGGCTCCCATTGTCCCTCCTTGTAATAAAAAGTCAATATTAACCTCAATCATATGCTTTAAGGTAACTACCAAACATGTTTAAGGGATTACTTAACCCAATAAGTGGAGGATGTTCTCCCAATCTCAATCCTTTATCATTACACATCAAAGCTATCCAATGGGGATTGGACAAGCATGCCACTGGGTCCATTAGGTCTAATATCTCACACAACCCTATTGACTTGAGTTTTGGGCCTCCATTGTCCCTCCTTATACTAAAAAGCCCAAATTAACCCCAGATCATATGCTTTTAAGTAATTACCAAACATGGTTTGGGCATTAACAAACTTATCCAATCACAGTCCATTCCCATTGCACATCAAACCCATCCTATGGGGATTGGACAATCATGACCCTAGGTCCATTAGGCCCAAATACCTCACCAAAGCCCATGGACTTGAGTTTTTGGCCCCCATTATCCCTCCTTGTACTAAAAAGTCCAAATTAACCCCAGAGCATATGCTTTTAGGTAATTACCAAATAATATTTGGGCATTACCAAACCTATCCAATCACAGTCCATTCTCATTGCTCATCAAAGCCATCCTATGGGAATTCGACAATCATGCCCCTGGGTCCATTAGGCCCAATACCTCAGAAAAGCCCATGGACTTGACTTTTGGGCTCCCATTGTCCCTCCTTGTACTAAAAAGCTAATATTAACCCCAATCATATGCTTTAAGGTAACTACCAAACATGTTTGAGGGATTTCGAAACCCACTAAGTGGAGGATGTTCTCCCAATCTCAATCCTTTATCATTCCACATCAAAGCTATCCTATGGAATTGGACAAGCATGCCACTGGGTCCATTAGGCCTAATACCTCACAAACCCTATTGACTTGAGTTTTGGGCCTCAATTGTCCCTCCTTATACTAAAAAGCCCAAATTAACCCCAGATCATATATTTTTAGGTTATTACCAAATCATATTTGGGCATTACCAAACCTATCCAATCACAGTCCATTCTCATTTCTCATCAAAGCCATCCTATGGGAATTGGACAATCATGCCCTTGGGTCCATTAGGCCCAATACCTCAGAAAAGCCCATGGACTTGACTTTTGGGCTCCCATTGTCCCTCCTTGTACTAAAAAGCCAATATTAACCCCAATCATATGCTTTAAGGTAACTACCAAACATGTTTAAGGGATTACCAAACCCACTAAGTGGAGGATGTTCTCCCAATCTCAATCCTTTATCAATACACATCAAAGCTATCGTATGGGGATTGGACAAGCATGCCACTGGGTCCATTAGGCATAATACCTCACCAAACCCTATTGACTTGAGTTTTGGGCCCTCATTATCCCTCCTTGTCCTAAAAAGCCCAAATTAACCCCAGATAATATGCTTTTAGGTAATTACCAAATAAAGTTTGGGCATTACCAAACTTATCCAATCACAATCCATTCCCATTACACATCAAACCCATCCTATGGGGAATGGACAATCATGGCCATGGGTCCATTAGGCCCAATACCTCACCAAAGCCCATGGACTAGAGTTTTGGACCCCATTGTCCCTCATTGTACTAAATAGCCCAAATTAACCCCTGATCATATGATTTTAGGTAATTACTAAACATGGTTTGGGCATGAACAAACTTATCCAATCACAATCCATTCCCATTACACATCAAACCCATCATATGGGGATTGGACAATCATGACCCTGGGTCCATTAGGCCCAATACCTCACCAAAGCCCATGGACTTGAATTTTGGGCCTCCATTATCCCTCGTTGCACTAAAAAGCCCAAATTAACCCCAGATCATATGCTTTTAGGTAATTACCAAATAAAGTTTGGGCATTACCAAACTTATCTAATCACAATCCATTCCCATTACACATCAAACCAATCCTATGGGGAATGGACAATCATGCCCATGGGTCCATTAGGCCCAATACCTCAACAAAGCCCATGGACTTCAGTTTTGGGCCCCCATTATCCCTCCTTGCACTAAAAAGGCTAAATTAACCCCAGATCATATCCTTTTAGGTAATTACCAAGTAAAGTTTGGGCATTACCAAACCTATCCAGTCACAGTCCCTTCCCATTGCTGATCAAAGCCATCATATGGGAATTGGACAATCATGCCAGTGGGTCCATTACTATGTTTGGTAATTACCTAAAAGCATTGATCTGGGGTTAATTTGGGCTTTTTAGTACAAGGAGGGACAATGGGGGCCCAAAACTCAAATTAATAGAGTTGTGTGAGTTATTGGGCCTAATGGACCCAGTGTCATGCTTGTCCAATCCCCATAGGATAGCTTTGATGAGTAATGATAAAGGATTGAGATTGGATAAGTTTGGTAATACCCAAACCATGTTTGGTAATTACCTAAAAGCATTGATCTGGGGTTAATTTGGGCATTTTAGTACAAGGAGGGACAATGGGGGCCCAAAACTCAAGTCAATAGGGTTGTGTGAGGTATTAGGCTTAATGGACCCAGTGGCATGCTTGTCCAATCCCCATAGGATAGCTTTGATGAGTAATGATAAAGAAATGAGATTGGGAGAACATCCTCCACTTAGTGGATTTGGTAATCACTTAAACATGTTTGGTAGTTACCTTAAAGCATATGATTGGGGTTAATTAGGGCTTTTTAGTACAAGGAGGGACAATGGGGGTTCAAAGGTCATGTCCATGGGGTTTAATGAGGTATTGGGCCTAATGGTTCGTGGGCATGATTGTCCAATCCCCATAGGATGGCTTTGATGAGTAATGGGTATGGATTGTGATTGGGTAGATTTGGTAATACCCAAGTCTTGTTTGGTGATTACCTAAAAGCATATGATCTGGGGTCAATTTGGGTTTTTTAGTACAAGGAGGGACAATGGGGGCCTAAAACTCAATTCCATGTGGTTTGGTGAGGTATTGGGCCTAAGAGACCCAGGGACATGATTGTCCAATCATTTTAGGATGGCTTTGATGAGATATGTGTATGGATTGTGATTGGATAGGTTTGGCAATGCCCAAACATTGTTTGGTAATTACCTAAAAGCATATAATCTGGGGTTAATTGGGACTTTTTAGTACAAGGAGGGGATAATGGGGACCAAAACTTAAGTCAATAGGGTTGTGTGAGGAATTGGGCCTAATGGACCCACTGGCATGCTTGTCCAATCCCCATAGGATAGCTTTGATAAATAATGATATAGGATTGAGATTGGGAGAACATACTCTACTTAGTGGGTTTGGTAATCCCCTAAACATGTTTGGTAGTTACCTTAAAGCATATGATTGGGGTTAATTTGGGCTTTTTAGTACAAGGAGGGACAATGGGAGCCCAAAAGTCAAGTCCATGGGATTTAGTGAGGTATTGCGCCTAATGGACCAAGGGGCATGATTGTCCATTTCCCATATGATGGCTTTGATCAGTAATGGGAATGGACTGTGATTGGATGGGTTTGGTAATGCCCAAACTTTATCTGGTAATTACCTAAAAGCATATGATCTGGGGTGAATTTGACCTTTTAGTGCAAAAAGAGGATAATAGGGGCCCAAAACTGAAGTCCATGGGCTTTGGTGAGGTATTGGGCCTAATGGACCAATGGGCATGATTGTCCATTCCCCATAGGATGGGTTTGATATGTAATGAGAATGGATTGTGATTAGATAAGTTTGGTAATGCCTAAACTTTATTTGGTAATTACCTAAAAGCATATGATATGGGGTTAATTTGGGCTTTTTAGTGCAAGGAGGGATAATGGGGGCCCATAATTCAAGTCCATGGGCTTTGGTGAGGTATTGGGCCTAGGCGCCTAGCCTAATGGACCCAGGGTCATGATTGTCCAATCCCCATAGGATGGGTTTGATGTGTAATGGGAATAGATTGTGATTGGATAAGTTTGGTCATGCCCAAACCATGTTTGGTAATTACTTAAAATCATCTGATCTGGGTTAATTTGGGCTATTTAGTACAATGAGGGACAATGGGGTTCAAAACTCTAGTCCATGGGCTTTGGTGAGGTATTGGGCCTAATGGACCCATGGGCATGATTGTCCATTCCCCATAGGATGGGTTTGATGTGTAATGGGAATGGATTGTGATTGGATAAGTTTGGTAATGCCCAAACTTTATTTGGTAATTACCTAAAAGCATATTATATGGGGTTAATTTGGCTTTTTAGTACAAGGAGGGACAATGAGAGCCCAAAACTCAAGTCAATAGAGTGTGTGAGGTATTGGGCCTAATGGACCCAAGGTCGTGATTGTCCAATCCCCATAGGATGGGTTTTTTGTGTAATGGGAATGGATTGTGATTGGACACTTTTGGTAATGCCCAAACTATGTTTGGTAATTACCTAAAAGCATATGATCTCACTAGTGGAAAAAAACGAAAGGGCTGCGGTCAAAACAGCCCTAAGGGCTGCGTTTTTGGCCTGCAGCCCTTTCCGTAGCAGCCCTTCACTAAAAGTGAAGGGCTGCGTTTTTTATCTGTAGCCCTTCACAACGAAGGGCTGCGGTTGAGGCCCAAAAACGCAGCCCTTCCATATTGGAAGGGCTGCGGTTTTGGGCCTAAAACGCAGCCCTTCTTTGTACAAAGGGCTGCGGTTTTGACCAAAACCGCAGCCCTTTTGACCCAAAAAAATAAAAATAAAAAAAAAATTTGTCATTTTTTTACTCCTAAATATATCAAGAAATTTACAACAGGTAAAATCAACATGAACAGTAGAAATTTATAGATCTGAAAATTAAAAAAAAGAACGAAAATTAAAAAAAAGAACGAAAATTAAAAAAAAGAACGAAAATGAAAAAAAAGAACGAAATGAAAAAAAAAACGGAAAGAAAATGAAAAAAAACGAACAAAAATGAAAAAAAAGCAAACGAAAATACAAAAGAGAAAAAATTATAGATCTGAAATTACATAAACATTAATCAAAACAAAGATCAAGAAATTATAGATCTGAAATTACATAAATATTAATCAAAATAAAAATCAAGAAATTATAGATTTGAAAAATGAAAAATTTATCACTTGTTGAATTGCATTCGGAGTTCGACGACGAGGAAGAACAGCACGGCGCGGCAAGGCACGGCAAGGCGGCGAAGATTTCGTCTGTCGCCTCGTTGGGAACCCTCGTTGAACGAACGAACGAACGAACCAACTTATTCTTGAACGAACGAGGAGGACGAACGAACGACGAACCAAGAAGACGAACGAGGAGGACGAACGATCTTGTGGTGGTGTTGCTGCGTGGTGTTGCTGCCGCCGGAGGGTGAAAGAGAAGGAGGGAAGGAGGAGATTATTGTTGTGGACGTGAGAGACAAGGAGGAGAAGGGAGGAGGGTGAGAGAGGACGTGAGAGAGGAGAGAGAATGAGGGAGAGGAAATTGTGAGAACCCTAGCCCGCTTAACATTTTAAGCCCACGAATTCGTTTCAAATTTTTTTTAAAAAAAGCCCATAAAGGGCTGCGTTTTTTAAAAACCGCAGCCCTTCTTTTAAGAAGGGTCGCGGTTAGCCTCAAAACCATGACCCTTCATACAATATGAAGGGTCGCGATTTCTTGTTAACCGCAACCCTTCACTAAAAGGGCTGCGTTTTTCTTTAAAACCGCAGCCCTTCATACAAGAAGGGATGCGTTTTTTAAAAAATGCGGCCACTTCTTCCAAATAGCAGCCCCTTCCTTTTTTTTCCCCTAGTGTCTGGGGTTAATTTGGGCTTTTTAGTACAATGAGGGATAATGGGGTCCATAACTCTAGTCCATGGGCTTTGGTGAGGTATTGGGCCTGATGGACACATGGTTATGATTGTCCATTCCCCATAGGATGGGTGTGATGTGTAATGGGAATGGATGGTGATTTGATAAGTTTGGTAATACCCAAACAAAGTTTGGTAATTACCAAAAAGTATATGATCAGGGGTTAATTTGGGCTTTTTAGTACAAGGAGGGATAAGGGAGTGCCAAAACTCAAGTCAATAGGGTTGTGTGAGGAATTGAGCCTAATGGACCCAGTGGCATCCTTGTCCAATCCCCATAGGATAGCTTTGATGAGTAATGATAAAGAATTGAGATTGGGAGAACACCACTTAGTGGGTTTGGTAATCTCCTAAACATATTTGGTAGTTACCATAAAGCATATGATTGAGGATAATTTGGGATTTTTAGTACAAGGAGGGACAATGGGGGCCCAAAAGTCAAGTCCATGGGCTTTAGTGAGATATGGGCCTAATGGACCAAGGGGCATGATTGTCCAATTCCCATATGATGGCTTTGAAGAGCAATGGGAATGGACTGTGATTGGATAGGTTTGGTAATGCCGAAATTTTGTTTGGTAATTACCTAAAAGCATATGATCAGTGGTTAATTTAGGCTTTTTAGTGCAAGGAGGGATAATGGGGGCCAAAAACTGAAGTCCATGGGCTTTGGTGAGGTATTGAGCCTAATGGACCCGGGGTCATGATTGTCCGATCCCCATAGGTTGGGTTTGATGTGTAATGGGAATGGACTGTGATTGGATAAGTTTGGTCATGCCTAAACCATGTTTGGTAATTACCTAAAAGCATATGATCAGGAGTTAATTTGGTATTTTTAGTACAATGAGGGACAATGGAACCCAAAACTCAAGTCAATAGGGTTTGGTGAGGTATTGGGACTTATGGACCCAGGGTTTTGATTGTCCAATCCCCATAGGATGGGTTTGATGTGTAATGGGAATGGATTGTGATTGGATAAGTTTGGTAATGCCCAAACCATGTTTGGTAATTACATAAAAGCATATGATCTTGGGTTAATTTGGGCTTTTTAGCATAAGGATGGACAATGGAGGCCCAAAACTCAAGTCAATAGGGTTGTGTGAGGTATTAGGCCTAATTGACCCAGTGGCATGCTTGTCCAATCCACATAGGATAGCTTTGATGTGTAATGATAAAGGATTGAGATTGGGGGAACATCCTCCACTTAGTGGGTTTGGTAATCCCTTAAACATGTTTGGTAGTTACCTTAAAGCATATGATTGAGGTTAATATTGGCTTTTTAGTACAAGGAGGGACAATGGGGGCCCAAAAGTAAAGTCCATGGGCTTTTGTAACACCCCGTAATTTTCACCCTTTATTTTTGGTGTTAGTTTATTTTAAAATGATATTTTTTTCGTAAAAATAAATAATTTATTATTTAAATTATTTTGGAATGTGTTGTGAAAATGTGTATATATATTTATATATTGTGATATATTTATATTTATTTATTTTAAGTTGTTAGTTATTTATTTTAAAGGTTATATTAGTTGCGTTATTTATTTAGGCGTTTAGGATGCAGTTTTATCGCGTAGCGTTTTTTGTAACGTTGTTGGACCGACTAGGGTGATGAAATGGTACATCACGTGTGGCGTTTTATGCTAGCCGAAAATCAGCATTTTGGAGTGGAGGATGAAGAGTTTTGGTGCTTATTAAGCTAACCTTTTGAATATCTTGTAACCGCTCATTTAATTCCCCATTAACCCACCTTTATAATCACCCTTTAAACCATTGCTTAATGAGGTTATTAATCAGGTTTTTGCTGCATTCTAACCCCCCTTTTTCGCCCAACCCTTAGAGAAGAAGAGAAAGAGTTCTTCTCTCTTCTCGGATTTTTCGTCCATTTTTGCACACCTATTTTGTTTGTATCATATCTCTTTCGTTTCTTATCCGAATTGGACGTGTGAGTAGTCAAAATTCAGCTACTCGGAAAGATCTTGCTCGTGGTTTAATTTGTTTTTGAAGAATGGGAAATACGCGACTGCAGTTTTCGTTTCAATCAGGCGAGTCATCCGGTTTTTGTTTTCTGTCACACCTTCGCGAAAATGTCTATCACCGGAGATCTAACCGTTGGATCGTCCTCAAATTTTTACAGCAAGTTTATAACATATTGGAATTCACTTTGACCAGAGAGATTTGGAATCAGATCTTTGAATAGCTGGGAATCATGGTCGGAACAGAAGAGTACGAAATGAGATTTTTCAACGTTCAAGAAGAAAACGCCTAGTGACTTGTTGCTACAATTATCGTTCATGGAGGACTTGGATTGCACATATTTTTCGTATTTCTTCAGACTCAGCTCTCCTCCGTCGTTCCAGGTAACTAGTAGTTATCTTAGAGCGATAGAAATTAGAGTATTTTTCGGTATTAGATTATTACGCTAGGAATTGTTTAAAATATTTTTTTTGAATGAAATTATTGATGAAATTTGACGTGAATATACTTGAGGCATGCTGTATGAATATTATGTACAGAAAAATAATTTTCGTCTGAGTTTTAGTATTTATTCGATTTATTTGGTATTTTGTGTGTTTATGGCTTAATTGCAAAATAATTATTGAACGAATGTTAAAATTACTGAAATTATTTTTCGTGAATCATGTTATATGTGTAATATGTATTTCATGCCTTGGAATAATTTTTGCCTCGCTGTTTACAGGTTTATTTAATTGGTTTATCTGTTTTTACATTTTCGTGTTCACGTCGGTATATAAATCGTGAAAATTATTTCTGGAGGTCGAAAATTTTTTCTATATTATGTATTATCGTGAGTTTATGCATGTTATGTGAATTTTTGGTAATTTTTGGGCGTTTATTTTTATTTTTAATTATTATATTGGCTTTATTGAGTATTCTGTAAATTAACGTTTAAAAATACTTTTAGAGTCCGAAAATTAGAAATAAAATTTGTACCATGTCAGTAGAGCCATAATGGTCGTATGATAATTTTTGTGTTATTTTACTGATCGTGCTTATTAGTTTAATAATTATTATTGTGTTTTTGTTATGAGTTTGAGGATATTTTTTTTTAATTATTTAAGGGCTTGTTAATCAGAAATATTTTGTGACCTTTTATGTTCTTGGAAGCTGGTGTTTATAAGGTTGCTGCGAGTATTGTTGAGTATCATTATGTTTACGTTTGGTTTATGTAAAAATAATTAGTCGTGTACGCTTCATTTATTTAATAAGTCTTGGAGTTAATTGGTGATCTTATTTGATGTGATTCATTTCTGGTTGATACTGTTGGTGTTGTAAAATCTCTAATTGTCGTTGTTTGTGCTTTGTGGTGCGCAAAATATTTGTTGTTGAGATATTTGTTGTAAGTGTGTAAGTTGCCACTTTGAGGATTTTTGAAGAATTATTTTTGATGAATTATGGGTATAAGGTCGGGTGGCATCCCTTTGACGAATATTTTTTTGAGATGAATGATACTTTGATGATATTTATGATTTTATTTTGAGATAAGAACATCCGGTGGGATAGATGTAGTCCCCGGTGAAGAACATGCCAACCACCTGGTTTAAGAACTAGGGGTACACCTGGGTTAATTGTTGTCGTCCGAGAGGTCGTGGAGTTCTCGCGTGTTCTACCCAAAGATCGGGAGTTTGGCCATTCTTAGACACGGGCGTGGGGGAACGTAAGCCCATAGACCGACTCGGAGATTGCGATCTGACAAACCTTAGGAAGTGAATTGCGATTCACTGGCGTTCGGTTTCTGACTCAATAACTTGTTGTACTTTTGTTTTATTATTATATAAGTATTCTAGAGTTGATTTACTCACTATATCTTATCTACTTGATGTTGACTATCACTTGTATCACTTGTGAGCTTTATGGTGTTGGATGCATGTTATTGTTATCATGATTGTATGCTTTCCTTTCTTATTAATCTATGTCTGAATCATGCTTTGATTTCTTTTGTTCTAGGAGAACTGCTAGTTACTCCCCACTGATTGTGGATTGTTGTTATATATTTTGCAGGTTATGTTGATGGGAATCTTCTTTGGTTTTGGGTTCGGGTTGAGTTGTGAGCATTGAAATGATAGTTGTTTTAGGCCTAGACTTCTAGTTAGATTTTTTTTTCTCATTTGGAATACTCTGAATTAGTTATTTATTTATATTATTTTTTTTAAGTTGGTCTCTTCACATAGTTATTTAAATACCTTTGTATTAGTAGTGGCATTCCCAGAAGACGATGTTTCCGCCATCGTCCTATAATACTATTATTATTTCTTTCTTTTCCGCTTTGAAATTCTGGGGTGTTACAGCTTTTGTGAGGTATTGGGCCAAATGGACCCAGGGGCATGCTTGTCCAATGCCCATAGGATGGCTTTGACGAGCAATGAGAATAGACTGTGATTGGATAGGTTTGGTAATGCCCAAATATTATTTGGTAATTATCTAAAAGCATATGATATGGGGTTAATTTGGGCTTTTGAGTACAAGTGGGATAATGGGGCCCAAAAACTCAAGTCCATGGGCTTTGGTGAGATATTGGGCCTAAAGGACCCAGGGTCATTATTGTCCAATCCCCATAGGATGGGTTTCATGTGAAATGGGAATGGGTTGTGATTAGATAAGTTTGGTCATGCCCAAACCATATTTGGTAATTACCTAAAAGCATATGATCTGGGGTTAATTTGGGTTTTTTAGTACAATGTGAGACAATGGGGTCCAAAACTCTAGTCCATGGGCTTTGGTGAGGTATTGGGCTTAATGGACCCATGGGCATGATTGTCCATTCCCCATAGGATGGGTTTGATGTGTAATGGGAATGGATTGTGATGGGATAAGTTTGGTAATGCCCAAACTTTATTTGGTAATTACCTAAAAGCATATGATATGGGGTTAATTTGGGCTTTTTAGTGCAAGGAAGGATAATGGGGGCCCAAAATTCAAGTCCATGGGCTTTGGTGAGGTATTGGGCATAATGGACCCAGGGTCATGATTGTCCAATCCCCATAGGATGGGTTTGATGTGTAATGGGAATGGATTGTGATTGGATAAGTTTGGTAATGCCCAAACTATGTTTGGTAATTACCTAAAAGCATATGATCTGGGGTTAATTTGGGCTTTTTAGTATAAGGAGGGACAATGGAGGCCCAAAACTCAAGTCAATAGGATTGTGTGAGGTATTAGGCCTAATGGACCCAGTGGCATGCTTGTCCAATCCCCATTGGATAGCTTTGATGTGTAATGATAAAGGATTGAGATTGGTAAAACACCAACAAAGAGTGATTGGAAGGTTACACCTAAATCCAAAAAAACACCTCAATTGCCTAAAGAACCTAAAAAGGGTAAGGCACAACAAAAGATTAAGAAAACTCAAAAAGGAGAGGAGGATGTAAATGGTGCTGAGGAGATTGGTGACGTTGATGTTGAGTCCTTAGTTAAAAGCAACTCTATTCTCTCAATTAAGGGTGTTGAAGAGAAAGAAGGAAGTGAGAAAGAAAGCGATGTGAAGGGGAAGGGAAAAAAAAGAGGCACTAAAAAAGAAAGAACATGTTTATAAGAAGAAAGAGGAAGAAAAGAAGGAAGAGCAGAAGACAGAAAAAAAGAAAAAGGTGGAACAAGAGAAGGTGGAGGAAGAGAAGAAGCATGAGGCAAGAAAAAAGAAAAAGGAGGTTGAGAAGAAGGAAGAGAAGGATGAGAAGAAGGAAGAGAAGGAGGAAAAGAAGATTGAGGAGGAGGAAGATGAAGAAACGGAGACTGAGGCAGAGGGAGATGGGAAGAAGGACAAGAAAAATGAACCAGACAATGATGATGACAATGGGTCAGGAAAAGGCAATGGTGTAGGTGGGACTTCGTCTGAGAATAAGGCCGAGGAAAGCTCGGAGCCTCCTATGGAGCAAGGGGGTGAGCCTAATCCTCTAGATGACACTACCAAAGCACCAACTGAAGAGGACAAAGATAAAGACCCTACTGTGAAGGAAAAGAAAAAAAAATCTTAAGGTACATTTTTCACTTTGATACTGTTTCGTAATAACCTAAAAATGTTAAGGTAATAAGTAAAAATTAGTGATTCTATTTTGGTTATAACCTAAAGATGTTTAGGTGATGACTTAACATGACAGGAGCTGAGTTTTCACTTTCATATAATTTGGTGATTACCTAAAAATGTTTTGTTACTTCCCAAACATGACTAATTTAACTTTCTTACTGTTTGGGGATTACCTAAAGAGGTTTAGGTAATATTCAAACAGGACTGATTCAACTTTGATCATTACCCAAACTTATTTAGGTAATAACTTAACATATACGTAAATACGAGTTTCACTATTTTCCTGTTTGGTGATTACCAAACAGGTTTAGGTAATAGCCAAACATAACTGTTTCTTGTTTACAAGTAATAAAAAAAATTCTTCATCAATGATTGCATTTAGGATGAGGTGAAGTGGAATTTCAAGATCAGGATTGCCACAATCCGTCACGTATTGCGCGGATTAGAAAAGACTCAGAAGGATATTGTGGAGTATGTGTTTGATGACACAAAGGACATGGAGTACGTTTTTGTGATAATTCTTTTATCAGTTTCTTTCTTTGCTTGTCATTACTATTTAATGTAAGGTGATTTTGTTTGTTTGGCAAGCAGTGAGTTATTAGTTGATTCTGAGTGGATCAGGCCACACGTTTCGACCTCCGTACTCTATATCCTACAGCTCTTATCACGGAAACGGTATGGGCATCTATGTGACTCCATTAATTACACATAAACATAATAGTTAACTGATATTAAGCACACATGCATGCTATCAATGTAGCTGGGGTCAGAGTGAGTGTGAAAAACCCATCTTCGTTCCACATCCCAACAACATTCCGAGTACGTTATTTATATAGAAAATGTTTTCATATATTTATTTTCCTTATAATTTTAAATTTTGTAGTATGTTTATTTTATTTACCTTACACTTTTTAATTATTTACCATGTGTTATTTTCGTTAAGTACATGGAACCGGTAAATTTTGATAAGAAAGAACAGGCTAATGGGAAGCAAGGACTATTGCCGTATAATCCACTTGTTAAGCCGACCTACCTGTCTACAGTACTTTCTCGATGCCGTCACGTATACACTATGCACTCCTTAGACAAAAGATCTTTTCCTAACTTCTCTTTTAATGGGGTCCCGATATTTATGATGTAGTTTCTTGTTCCTCTGTGGTTGGCGGACCCAAATCATTGGTTTCTAATTATTATCTCATTGCCGCAATGTTGTACATACTTCTTTGATTCGGATCCTGGGGCAAATTCTAAAAAGCGATTTAAGTATGCCGGGGAACAAGTCTAATTTCGAAATAAATCTTATTAGTACTTTATACGAAGGGTTAATATTTTGAGTCGTTTAAATTTTTTAAAATTTGACCAACGTAGGTGAAGAAGTTGTCTGAAATTATGTCGACTGGAAAGAAGGATGCATACAGCAGGAAGATCGATGATATGCCTACTTGGCCACTGAAATCTGTCCGTATTCCAGTTCAGGAAAATGGGTAATTTTCCATTAACATATAGGTCATTTATAACTTTAAAAATTCTTATCTTAGTGTGCTACTGTGAACATAGTGATCTTGGGTTTAAGAAATCACGTTAATTAATTGTTAAATCATTGTCAGATATGATTGTGGGATGTATGTCATTAAGCTGTTGGAGACAAAGGAAATTGGAGGTTGGAACAACCCTCAGCATTTTAAGGTAGTGGTCTGGGGTTATTTGGTAATTACCATAACATGTTTAATTACTACCAAAAACATCTACAACTTTTTATTTGGTTTTCTTGTAGTCTTAGGTAATGACCTATAGTTTTTCAGTCATTACCTAGCACCAATTTGTTTTTCATAAAAGGTGTTTCATTAACTTGGTTTTGTTGTCTTAATGTAGGATATGGACAGGTACCGCATCAACACCTTGCTCGATGCCATTTGCTGGGAGCATAATACTCTCAAAGATGAGGTTGTGGCCAAGGCATTATTTCCCTAAAATACTATTTTCGTGGTTGTGGTTTGGATAATATTTATGAACTTCAGTTTATGGTTTGGATAATTTTTATTTACAAGACATATGTTTGGATATTATTTCACTTTTCCATGTAATTTGTTTATGACTATGATGTTTAATGTAATATCCTAACACTGATGGGATGTTAGTTTAGTATATAATATGGATGTTTTAGTGTGCATAATGCATATGGTGGATAATGTATTCATGATTTGAAGTAAATATTTTATAAGCAAAAAAATAACCTTCAAATACTTCGGAAACTTTAGGTAATTACTATAAGGGGTTCCAAGAATTACCAAAGCTTAACGAAACTAAGAGAAGTCTCAAAACCGTCAATTCCAAAGTATATTAAAATAAACAATTGAAATCAACAATCTTAAGTACAAATTAATCAATATGATAAAAATGTGTTAATCCAAATAAGCCAAAGTAGGTTTGGTACTGCCGTAAATAGTTTGGTAATTACCTAAAAGTATATGATATGGGGTTAATTTGGGCTTTTTAGTACAAGGCTGGACAATGGGGGCCAAAACTCAATTCAATGGGGTTTGGTGAGGTATTGGGCCTAATGGACCCAGTGGCATGATTGTTCAATCCCCATAGGATTGCTTTGATGAGTAATGGGAATGGATTGTGATTGGATATGTTTGGTAATGCCCAAAGCATGTTTGGTAATTACCTAAAAGCCACATAATTTTAATTAAACAAAAAGGGACAAACTGTAGCATAGAATGTTTAGGTAATGACTATAGTCAAAGTTGGTAATTACCAAAAACTTTTACATTTAAAGTATTTAATTTGATCTACTAAATGACATTGATCTATTTACACAAAAAATGGACAGAGTGGACCATCAAAAGTTTAGGTAATGACCATATTTAAGTGAGGTAATTACCTAAACTTTTACATTAGAAGTGAAATCTTTGATCTACTAAGTTAGATTGTCATGTCTACAAAAATACGTACACCAAGTCGAACGACAAAATAATACCAAGGCATTGATCTATTTAAGCGCAATGCAAACAAACTTAGCGCGATAATATCGAGCTATATCGGTTTGGTTATGTTTGCTTAAAAAAATGTTGGCAAAAGCGCGTAAACGTTCAACACACATTGCTTCCATCTGCACAAAAAGCTACACAAGTTAATACAATACCATCATGCAACAAATTCAAATATATACATTAACACTTCGTATATATTATAGTCACATAATATGAGGCCATTCCTCAACTCAATTATTATTATAGGTAATGCCCAAAATGGTTAGGTGATGTCCTAAAATATTTGGTAACACCATAAGCTAATTAAGTGATTACCTAACATGCAAAGTGGTCATGTTAGGTCATGACCAAATTATCTTTAGTAATTACCTAAACCCCGCAGTAACACGCACAAAAAACCAGTGACATTCCACTACAATTCCAATCCGCTGTTAACATAAATATTTTTATCAATGAACCTTCCATACCACGAAAGACATTCAATTCAATCATTTGAAAGCAAAAGAAAAAGGAAAAAAATGCAATGTTTGAGCCCGATCCAATCTTATCATATAAACCACTTAAAACCTCATGGATTAAGTTATCAATAACCCACATCTTAACCATATAATTCCCTCATCATATATGTTATAGTCACATCATTTAAGGCCATTGCCCAAGACAATTATTATTTTAGGTAATGCCCTAAAATAGTTTAGGTAATGACCTAAAAGGTTTGGTAATATCCTAATCTAATTAGGTGATTACCTAACATATATAGTGGTTATGTTAGGTCATGACCAAAATATATTTAGTAATTACCTAAACCCTGCATTAACTTGCACAAAAAACAATTTACATTCCACTATAATGGAGAGGATTCTTTTGAGAGATTGTTCGACCATTTCAATCCGTGATTCACATAAACATTCGATCAATGAACCTTTCATATCACGAAAGTCATTCAATTCAATCATTTGAAAGCAAAAGAAAAAGAAAAAAATACAACGTTTTAGCCCGATGCAATCTTATCATTTAAACCACATAAAATCTCATTGATTAGGTTATCAATAACCCACATCTTAACCATACAATTCCCTCATCATATATATGTTATAGTCACATAATTTGAGGTCATTGCCCAAGACAATTATTATTTTAGGTAATGCCCTAAAATTATTTAGGTAATGACCTAAAAGGTTTGGTAATATCCTAATCTAATTAGGTGATTACCTAACATATATAGTGGTTATGTTAGGTCATGACCAAAATATCTTTAGTAATTACCTAAACCCCGCATTAACTTGCACAAAAAACAATTGACATATTCCACTACAATGGAGAGGATTCTTTTGAGAGATTGTTCGACCATTTCAATCCGTTCACATCAACATTCGATCAATGAACCTTTCATATCACGAAAGTCATTCAATTCAATGATTTGAAAGCAATAGAAAAAGAAAAAAATGCAACGTTTTAATACGATGCAATCTTATCATTTAAACCACATAAAATCTCATTGATTAGGTTATCAATAACTCACATCTTAACCATACAATTTCCTCATCATATATATGTTATAGTCACATGATTTGAGGTCATTACCCAAGACAATTATTATTTTTGGTAATGCCCTAAAATTGTTTAGGTAATGACCTAACAAGTTTGGTAATATCCTATCTAATTAGGTGATTACCTAACATATATAGTGGTTATGTTAGTTCATGACCATAATAACTTTAGTAATTACCTAAACCTTGCATTAACTTGCACAAAAACAAGTGACATTCCAATACAATGGAGAGGATTTTTTTTTAGAGATTGTTCGACCATTTCAATCCATTTGTTCACATGAACATTCGATCGACGAACCTTTCATATCACGAAAGACATTCAATTCTATCATTTGAAAGCAAAATAAAAAGGAAAAAATGCAACGTTTTAGCCCGATGCATCTTATCATTTAAACCACATAAAATCTCATGGATTAGGTTATCAATAACCCACGTCTTAGCCATACAATTCCCTCATCATATAAGTTATGGTTACATGATTTGAGGCCATTGCCCAAGACAATTATTATTGTAGGTAATGCCCTAAAATGGTTTAGGTAATGGCCTAAAATGTTTGGTAACACCCTAAGCAAATTAGGTGATTACCTAACATACAAAGTGGTCATGTTAGGTCATGACCAAAATATCTTTAGTAATTACCTAAAACCTGCATTAACTTGCACAAAAAACAATTGACATTCCACTACAATGAAGATGATTCTTTTGGGAGATTGTTCGACCATTTCAATCCGTTGTTCACATAAACATTCGATCGATGAACCTTTCATATCACGAAAGTCATTCAATTCAATCATTTAAAAACAAAAGAAAAAGGAAAAAATGTAAGGTTTTACCCCAATGCAATCTTATCATATAAATAACTTAAAACCTCATGGATTAAGTTATCAATAACCCACATCTTAACCATATAACTCCCCCATCATATATGTTATAATCACTTGATTTGAGGACATTGTCCAAGACAATTATTATTTTAGGTAATGCCCTAAAATGGTTTAGGTAATGACCTAAAAGTTTTGGTAATCTCCTAATCTAATTAGGTGATTGCCTAACATATGTAGTGGTTGTATTAGGTCATGACCAAAATATCATTAGTAATTACCCAAACTATGCAGAACTTGCATAAAAAACAAGTGACATTCCACTACAGTAGCTGAGGATTCTTTTTAAAGATTGTTCGACCATTTCAATCCGTTGTTCATATAAACATTCTATCGATGAACCTTTCATATCACCAAAGTCATTCAATTCAATCATTTTAAAGCAAAAGAAAAAGGAAAAAATGCAACGTTTTACCCCGATGCAATCTTATCATATAAACCACTTAAAACCTCATGGATTAAGTTATCAATAACCCACATCTTAACCATATAATTCCCCCATCATATATGTTATAGTCACATGATTTGAGGACATTGTCCAAGACAGTTATTATTTTAGGTAATGCCCTAAAATGGTTTAGGTAATGACCTAAAAGTTTTGGTAATATCTGGTCGGTCCTAAAAGTACCTTAAAATACCGCAAGTGTACGGGTCAATTAAAGTAAATATAGGGTAAGCAAGATATCGTTTCCCACAATGAGGTATAATCAACTACCAAATTAAAAGACACTAATATTATCTAGACGATCCGGAAATAGTGATTGGTGGTGATAACTAAACTACTAAAATAAAACTATACTAATACTAACAACTAAAATCGTCGGACAATAGGTATAAATCAAGTATAAGAAATAGTTCTAGGACTTAGATTTCGCCAATTACCTTCTGCAATGAAATTAAACTAATTGTCGGATTTAAACTATTGTATTGCAATGATCGAATTTCCTATAATATATTATCTCCTCTTCCAAGGTAGAAAACGTGTATTTATAATAATCTTACGCCTACTTAGTGGCCATAACAATTAATATAAACCCATTACAAACGAGAAATTACGTGTAAAAAGACATCACCCCAAGTGTATAACTATTCCTAAAATTATACTACTTGACGTTTAATAATCCCACGAACTAATATTGAACTTTCACTTCCGCTAATAATCCAATATCTTAAACATATAATCAACTGGCCAAATCAATTATATGAAAACAATCCAAGATTATCAAATTGCAATTATAATAATCAAATCCAAACAACAAATTCAAATCATTGACAGAAAATAAAAGACTACATCTAGTCCTAGAACAAAGAAATTTAGCTAGACATTGAATCTGAAATTAAACAACTAATTAAAAACAAAAATCTCATAATTGACATAATAAAACTAGTATCTAATAGCATAAATCAAGAGTAGAGAAAGAAAACTCCATATAGATGAATCGGGCGACCACCGTCTTCTTCGTCTGGTGTTCCTCTGTTCTCGTCCTCCCTGGTGTGCTGCGTGGCTGCTGTGAGACTTCCGTCTCTGGTTCTGTCCTCCCGAGAGGCTCTGTCCTTCTGTGTCTTCTTTTTTTCCCCTTTTATGCGTGGCCCCTTGACCTAGGGTCTAGTACCCCAAATTCCTTCTTGTGCTGCTGTATCTCTTTGGCCCACCTTCTCTTTTTTTTTTCTTTTAGTCATTAGTCTTAGGTGCTGTAGGAGTGTAGATTTTGTTTTGGCCCAGCAATATCTTTCTCTTGTAATTGATCTTATGGGGTTTTCCTTCGTGGGCTTAGTAGAAGCACTCCCTAAACTTTCTTCTTCCTTTTTTTTTTCTTTTATTTCATTTTACCTACAAACAAATAATAGAGTAAAGAGCTTTAAAATAAAATATTTGCACAGTAAAAATATACTACTATAAATATTAAAGTAGCCAAATTAGCATGTATAAGTAGTAGTAGAATCAAGCAAGTAATTTATTGAGCTCATTTTTCATATTTTAAAACAACTTTAAGGAACTTAACTGTTATAATATTAAAATATGAGAAGAAAACATATTATAAGTCTCAAAACTTATACTAAAAAGTAATATAACAGGCAAAAATCATCTAAAAATAGAGCCTTATCAACTCCCCCACACTTAAGGTTTGCTAGTCCTCGAGCAAACTAGGACTATATAATAGTAGCATCTATATATCAATATAAGTTTTAACTTCCCAACAGACTGACTTTTGAGGTAAATTCTAGTATAAAGAGCCATAACTTAACTGAAAGTTTTCACAAAGACCAAAAGTAACTTTTATAGAAACAAAAATTTTTTTTTTCAAAAACATTGTTTAGACATCACAAACAATGAGCCAAAAACCAACCAACTCTTCAAAAGGCATAGTACTTCATGTATTAGTGTTTCCATTCAATCTTACCACAACCATATTCAAGATTTGAATAATTGAGCAATCAACTTGGTGAACCCTCACTTTAGTTATGCAAATAAAAATAAAAAATTATAATCACTCGTGTGTTTAGAGTATAATAATTATCACTCAAAACCTACAAAGTCGACTCGAAATGAAATGTATCATCTTTAAATTTGCATATCGTTCAATCCTCCACTACTTAGTAAGACACAGAGCATACAAAAATCAAAAGGACTTTAGTAGGGTTGTAATGTAAGGCTAAGGTGAAAGGGTAGGAAGTATTTAGGATTTGGTGCTCAAAAGCTTAAGAACTAGTAAAGTAACAATTGACAACAATGCCGAAAATTAATGGCCACAACCAAAACTCCAACTCCTCAAATATTTGCAATATAAGTTAACTTCTTCACCATAATAATATCTTCGAATAGCAAACACCAATAAAAATATGTACTTTCTTCTTTTTCTTTCTTTCACTGCCATAAATTCTTCTATGTTGTTCTTATTTATTTTTTTCAGCAGTCCACTTTATTGTATTTTTCATAATCTCATAATAATCATTGATATAAAATATAAAACACCACCTCCATAATAATTATTGTTTTTTATACCCTTCACAAACAATACTCCAAACACCAAATTATATTCCACTAGCTCAAAGCTTTGGTAAAAGTCATGTGTTTAGGAAATAAGCTTGTAATGTGGTTTAAACAAAAGAAATAGGCTTAAGGCTCAGAGGGGCTTTAGAAAGAGATATGATAATGTAGGTGGCATATGCTAAATTGGTTCGACAAAAACAAACGCCTTAATCATTTTTATGCATGCTCATGCTTCAATGTAGTCTCGAAGAAACCAATGCAAATTCAAGAGTCTAAACTTCACCAGGAACTAACACACACTCTCATGAAAAAATAGAGACTAACATATATGTTTTAGTCTATTAAAAGGCTCAAGAGTCTCACAATGGTTATAGATGTTCACCAAGTCAATCACAATCAAATCATAAATAACCATTCTTACCACTTGCCAAACACTTACACAATGATACTATGCTATTCTCCGAATCAGTCAACATAAAAACCCATTAACTTGCAACAAAACTAGAAAAACATTTTTTTTAAAATTCAATTTCAAAAACTGGTTTTTTTTTTTCAGTTAAATTAAGCTAAAGGAATTTGCCTTCAAATCAATATCAGACATGATAATTGTAAATTTCTGCAAATTTTGACAACACCTCCCCTAAAATATGGCATATCCAATCATAATTTATCATTTTCTAGAACTGTCACATAAATTAATTACTGACATCACATCATGAAATCCAACAATCCAAAGCTTAAGCCTCTCCCCCCACACTTATGATAAACATTGTCCTCAATGTACTACTCAACATCCAGGGGGATAGGGGAAAAATAAATACAAAAATGCAGCCAACAGATGCTAAAAAAAAAAAAAAAAAAAAAAAAAAAAAAAGCGACCAATGTTATTGATGTTTTGAGGGAGGAAGGAATAATGGTTGAAATTTTCTCTTTAGAGGAACATAAAGTTGAGACTGGAGTTATTCATGATACTTGCTTGCTTCTACTCTATTGTTTTTGAGTCTCGTATTCTTTCTCTCGAAAACTTGACCTCATTCCTCTTCCCCAATATTATATCCTCCGTCGTTCCTTATTTCGCCTCCTTTGATTGACTCTCATGATCATGTAACTGATGTACAATTAGTTTCTATATTTCCTTTTGAGTCATATAAAAATACTAACGATTTTTCTTTTTCTTACTCTTGTACATATAACTTTTCTTTTGATTTTCCTTTTTCTCGGTTTAATAGATTTTTAAGTTTAAATTATTTAATATTTCCTTTTTACTCTTATTTAATTTCTTCTGATATGTTTGCGGGAACATATGACAAGCTTCTTAGAGCATTGAATTGTTCCTCATTGGTGTAATAAACTTAAACGGTTGTGCGGAACATTTAATTCGTGCTACTTGGGAGGTAACTAGTTTAGGACAAATATCAATAAAGCCTATGTCAGCTCCTATGTTCTACTAGTCACTGCACACCACACAAACTCAATGCCCGACAAAGCAATTATTGAGAAGCGAAATGCAAATCTGCGCATCAGGTTGTGTCTCTCCTTTTCTTAGTTATTTATTGATATTTGTCCTAAACTAGTTACCTCCCAAGTAGCACGAATTAAATGTTCTGCACAACCGTTTAAGTTTATTACACCAATGCGGAACAATTCAATGCTCTAAGAAGCTTGTCATATGTTCCTGCAAACATATCAGAAGAAATTAAATAAGAGTAAAAAGGAAATATTAAATAATTTAAACTTAAAAATCTATTAAACCGAGAAAAAGGAAAATCAAAAGAAAAGTTATATGTACAAGAGTAAGAAAAAGAAAAATCGTTAGTATTTTTATATGACTCAAAAGGAAATATAGAAACTAATTGTACATCAGTTACATGATCATGAGAGTCAATCAAAGGAGGCGAAATAAGGAACGACGGAGGATATAATATTGGGGAAGAGGGAATGAGGTCAAGTTTTCGAGAGAAAGGAACATGAGACTCAAAAACAATAGGTAGAACTGGCAAAGTATCATGAATAACTCCAGTCTCAACTTTATGTTCCTCTAAAGAGAAAATTTCAACCATTATTCCTTCCTCCCTCAAAACATCAATAACATTGGTCGTTTTTTTATTTTTATCAACATCCCAATAGTTTTCATTCATTATTTTTCCTTCATCATCATCATGATCATTATAAATAGGTTGGAGATGAGAAGTTTGAGTAGAATAATCATAAACATATTGGGGAGAGGGGTCAGAACCATTTGCTAATGTCACATCATACAAAGAAATAGCATGAGAAGTAGAGTGACAATTCGAAGAACAAGAAGATGGTTGTGTAATGTAAGTTTGCGGTGAAGGAATTACTCTAGCTGATAAAGACATCTCCCACTCATAAGTATCCCTAGCCAACCACTCAATTAAATCCCAACAGTACTCAGGAGATTGGAATAGAAATCCTCCATTAGACATCGATTCTACCACCATCCTAGTTTCCTCATTTAACCCCTCATAAATCACTAGGCACATATCCCATAATTCAATTCCATGATTTGTACCAATAAAATCACCAAGTCTATGATAGTATTTCCAAAACACTTCATTCTCATATTGAGGAAAAGAAAAAATTGCTCTAGAATTACTAGCATGAATTTGGGGTTCACGAAACATATATGGTAATTCATAAGAACTCATGCAAAAATTGGGAGAATTTTGATATGATGCATCAAAACTATAAACATGAGAACCACAAGAATTATGATTATGTTGCCTACCAGAAAAATCATTAAAATAATAATATGACTCCATGATACAAAAAAAAGGAATAATAAACAAAATCTATTGACAAAGAGTAAAAAAATAAAATAAAGGCAAGTACTAAACTAACAATAATAATGTCAAAACTAATATAGAAAATACTTATGTATGATATTAAATAATGACTAAAAGCAAACTAAAAAAAAAAAAAATTGAACAGACAAAATATATAATACTAACTTAGTAGTATTACTAACGTAAATCAAATATGAGCAATTATGCAAATAATCGAAACAAACTTACCGAACGAAAACAAAATCTAAACTAATAAAAGAAACACAACTACTAGTAAAAGAAACTAATTATTATTAAAATTCTAATACTACTAACTCAAAAACACAAAGATATCACTAACAAAACGTTCATGAAAGGGGGAAAAATTATAAAGAAAAATGAAACAAGGGATAACAAGAAAATAAAGTCTAAACTAATATTAAAATCCCTCTAGTATGATATTGAACTATTGCCTCCCCGGCAACGGCGCCAAAAACTTGGTCGGTCCTAAAAGTACCTTAAAATACCGCAAGTGTACGGGTCAATTAAAGTAAATATAGGGTAAGCAAGATATCGTTTCCCGAGGAGGTATAATCAACTACCAAATTAAAAGACACTAATATTATCTAGACGATCCAGGAAATAGTGATTGGTGGTGATAACTAAACTACTAAAATAAAACTATACTAATACTAACAACTAAAATCGTCGGACAATAGGTATAAATCAAGTATAAGAAATAGTTCTAGGACTTAGATTTCGCCAATTACCTTCTGCAATGAAATTAAACTAATTGTCGGATTTAAACTATTGTATTGCAATGATCGAATTTCCTATAATATATTATCTCCTCTTCCAAGGTAGAAAACGTGTATTTATAATAATCTTACGCCTACTTCCGTGGTCATAACAATTAATATAAACCCATTACAAACGAGAAATTCATGTAAAAGACCACCCCAAGTGTATAACTATTCCTAAAATTATACTACTTGACGTTTAATAATCCCACGAACTAATATTGAACTTTCACTTCCGCTAATAATCCAATATCTTAAACATATAATCAACTGGCCAAATCAATTATATGAAAACAATCCAAGATTATCAAATTGCAATTATAATAATCAAATCCAAACAACAAATTCAAATCATTGACAGAAAATAAAAGACTACATCTAGTCCTAGAACAAAGAAATTTAGCTAGACATTGAATCTGAAATTAAACAACTAATTAAAAACAAAAATCTCATAATTGACATAATAAAACTAGTATCTAATAGCATAAATCAAGAGTAGAGAAAGAAAACTCCATATAGATGAATCGGGCGACCACCGTCTTCTTCGTCTGGTGTTCCTCTGTTCTCGTCCTCCCTGGTGTGCTGCGTGGCTGCTGTGAGACTTCCGTCTCTGGTTCTGTCCTCCCGAGAGGCTCTGTCTTCTGTGTCTTCTTTTTTTCCCTTTTATGCGTGGCCCCTTGACCTAGGGTCTAGTACCCCAAATTCCTTCTTGTGCTGCTGTATCTCTTTGGCCCACCTTCTCCTTTTTTTTTTCTTTTAGTCATTAGTCTTAGGTGCTGTAGGAGTGTAGATTTTGTTTTGGCCCAGCAATATCTTTCTCTTGTAATTGATCTTATGGGGTTTTCCTTCGTGGGCTTAGTAGAAGCACTCCCTAAACTTTCTTCTTCCTTTTTTTTTCTTTTATTTCATTTTACCTACAAACAAATAATAGAGTAAAGAGCTTTAAAATAAAATATTTGCACAGTAAAAATATACTACTATAAATATTAAAGTAGCCAAATTAGCATGTATAAGTAGTAGTAGAATCAAGCAAGTAATTTATTGAGCTCATTTTTCATATTTTAAAACAACTTTATTACTTAAGGAACTTAACTGTTATAATATTAAAATATGAGAAGAAAACATATTATAAGTCTCAAAACTTATACTAAAAAGTAATATAACAGGCAAAAATCATCTAAAAATAGAGCCTTATCAATATCCTAATTTAATTAGGTGATTACCTAACATATGTAGTGGTTGTATTAGGTAATGACCAAAATATCTATAGTGATTACCTAACATATGTAGTGGATGTATTAGGTAATGACCAAAATATCTATTGTGATTACCTAAACTCTACATTCACTTGCACAAAAAACAAGTGACATTCCACTACAATGGAGAGGATTCTTTTAAGAGATTGTTCGACCATTTCAATCCACTGTTCACATAAACATTCTATCGCTTAACCTTTTATATCACCAAAGTCATTCAATTCTATCATTTGAAAGCAAAAGAAAAAGGAAAAAAATGCAACTTTTTAGCCCGATCCAATCTTGTGATATAAACCACTTAAAACCTCATGGATTAAGTTCTCAATAACCCACATCTTAACCTTACAATTCCCTCATCATATATGTTATAGTCACATGATTTGAAGCCATTACCCAAGAAAAAAATTATTATTTTCGGTAATGCCCTAAAATGGTTTAGGTAATGACCAAAAAGGTTTGGTAATATCCTAATCTAATTAGGTGATTACCTAACATATATAGTGCTTATGTTAGGTCATGACCAAAATATCTTTAGTAATAACGTAAATCCTGCATTAACTTGCACAAAAAACAATTGACATTCCACTACAATGGAGAGGATTCTTTTGAGAGATTGTTCGACCATTTCAATCCACTGTTCACATAAACATTCGATCGATGAACCTTTCATATCACGAAAGTCATTCAATTCAATCATTTGAAAGCAAAATAAAAAGGAAAAAATGCAACGTTTTAGCCCAATGCAATCTTATCATTTAAACCACATCAAATCTCATGGATTAGGTTATCAATAACCCACATCTTAACCATACAATTCTCTCATCATATATGTTATAGTCACATGATTTGAGGCAATTGCCCAAGACAATGATTATTTTAGGTAATGCCCTAAAATGGTTTAGGTAATGACCTAAAAGGTTTGGTAATATCCTAATCTAATTAGGTGATTACCTAACATATGTAGTGGTTGTATTAGGTCATGACCAAAATATCTATAGTGATTACCTAAAGTCTGCAATCACTTGCACAAAAAACAAGTGACATTCCACTACAATGGAGAGGATTCTTTTTTAGAGATTGTTCGACCAATTCAATCCATTGTTCACATAAACATTCTATCGATGATCCTTTTATATCACCAAAGTCATTCAATTCTATCATTGAAAGCAAAAGAAAAAGGAAAAAAAATGCAACGTTTTAGCCCGATGCAATCTTTTCATATAAACCACTTAAAATCTCATAGATTAGGTTATCAATAACCCACATCTTAACCATAAAATTCCCTCATCATATATATGTTATAGTCACATGATTTGAGGTCATTGCCTATGACAATTATTATTTTAGGTAATGCCCTAAAAATTTTTAGGTAATGACCTAACAGTTTTGGTAATATCCTAATCTAATTAGGTGATGACCTAACATATATAGTGGTTATGTTAGATAATGACCAAAATATCTTTAGTAATTACCTAAATCCCGCACTAACTTGCACAAAAAACCGGTGACATTCCACCGCAATGGAGAGGATTCTTTTTAGAGATTGTTCGACCATTTTAATCCGTTGTTCACATGAACATTCGACCGATGAACCATTCATATCACGAAAGTCATTCAATTCAATCATTTGAAAGCAAAAGAAAAAGGAAAAAAATGCAACGTTTTACCCCGATGCAATTTTATCATTTAAACCACATAAAATCTCATGGATTAGGTTATCAATAACCCATATCTTAACCATAGAATTCTCTCATCATATATGTTATAGTCACATGATTTGAGGCAATTGCCCAAGATAATTATTATTTTAGGTATTGCCCTAAAACGGTTTAGGTAATGACTTAAACGTTTTGGTTAGATTCTAATCTAATTAGGTGATTACCTAACCAAATATAGTGGATATGTTAGGTCATGAGAAATTTATTTTCGGTAATTACATAAATCCTCGAGTAACTTGCATAAAAAAAAATTGACATTCCACTATAAGGGAGGAGATTCTTTTTAGAGATTGTTCGATCATTTCAATCTGTTTCACATAAACATTCTATCGATGAACCTTTCATATCACCAAAGTCATTAAATTCAATCATTTTAAAGCAAAAGAAAAAGGAAAAAAATGCAACGTTTTAGCCCGATGCGATCTTATCATATAAACCACTTAAAACCTCATGGATTATGTTATCAATAACCCACATCTTAACCATATAATTCCCCCATCATATATGTTATAGTCACATGATTTGAGGCCATTGCCCAAGACAATTATTATTTTAGGTAATGCCCTAAAATGGTTTAGGTAATGACCTAAAAGGTTTGGTAATATCCTAATCTAATTAGGTGATTACCTAACATATGTAGTGGTTGTATTAGGTCATGACCAAAATATCTATAGTGATTACCTAAAGTCTGCATTCACTTGCACAAAAAACAAGTGACATTCCACTACAATGGAGAGGATTCTTTTTAGAGATTGTTCGACCATTTCAATCCGTTGTTCACATAAACATTCTATTGATGAACCTTTTATATCACCAAAGTCATTCAATTCTATCATTGAAAGCAAAAGAAAAAGGAAAAAAAATACAACGTTTTAGCCCGATGCAATCTTTTCATATAAACCACTTAAAATCTCATAGATTAGGTTATCAATAACCCACATGAACAAGGATTGGTGAGGTTTAGGAGAGAGAGAGGAAGAAGATGGAGGGGAGGATTTTAAGAGGAGGGTCGAAAAAGGATTGGTGAGGCATTGAAATTGCCATAACTGATTGTCACATGAACATGAAGAAAGATGAATAAGATGAAGATGAGGAGGAGAGTGAAAAATGCATGTAGGTGGAAGGAGATAGGGAAAATTGAAGGTTTAGGATGTCATCAATGGAGGATAGTCGGAAGAGAGAGGAAGAAGGTGAGATGGAGAGGAGAGGGAGAAAAAAACCTAACGGCGTTAGGGCTCCGTCAATATTAAGGGTATTTTGAGCACAAAGTCAAAGTTGATGGGTATCTGAGGAATTCCCCAAATGTGAGGGGCAATTTGAGAATTACGTCAAACCTCAGGGGTACCTGAGGAAATTTCCCAAAATATAATTATAAATCTGATTTCTTTTACTTATTCTATACTTTATTTACAATCACAAAACTTAATCAAAGATACATAAGAACTACACAAAAAGCAGACTTTACAATGTAATTTAAATTAGAAAAGAGGATAAATTTTTTTATGAAAGTATACCGGAGTGCTTGATGTCTCTGGCGACAACCACCGCGTCGCTCGACCTGCGAACTCCGGCAGCAACCACCGCGCGACTCACGAACCTCGACTGGATGTGCAGCACCGCCGCGCGACTCGCGAACCTCGACGAGCAGGCACCACTCAACCTCCACACTCGAGCCCACACGAACCTCCACACTCGAACCCACGCGACGCGAACCCGAGTCCACAACCTCCGACGAGAATATTTCGGCGGCGTAGAGAGAAGAGCGGCGTAGTGCGGGAGAGAGAGGAGAGGAGAGGAAAAGAAAAAGAAACGCTGAAGAAGAAAAGAGGAGGAAAGAGAAAAATTCTCTTAGGGAAAAAATCACGGCTGATTGGTAAAAGAATAGGGTTTTAATTTATTTTTCTCATTTTTTTTCTTATTTATAGCATGAGAAACCTAGGTTTAATAGGATTTGTTTTCCAAATCAAATTCCTATTTCTTATTTTATTTATTTGGAAAACAAAACAAAACTGAGTTATAGTATAATTAGGTAGAAAAACTAGGTTGTATAGTTAAATTATAACTGCACGCTTACCCAAACTATATTTTTCTGTAAATAATATTAAAATACTTTCAACTTTATTCTTTATATTTTCTTATTTATAAAACTAACTCCCAAAAATACGGAGTATTACATGAAGTACCGCCATTGTTGATATGTTGTTTTAATTTTTTGAGGTTTTATGAGTTTGAAGTGAAATTTTTGTGATGGTTGGTGCAGGTGGTTGTGGTGTTCGGGGTAGTGGAAGTGGTGCGGTTTTGGTGCTTGGTGCATATGCAGGTGGTTGTGGTGGACAGGGTGGCCGAAGGGGATGAGGATGGGTGGAAGGAGAAAGAAGGAGGAAAGTTATGGAGGAAGAGAGATAAAAGGGTAAAATAATGGGTTTAATTAGAGGTTAATTAGGGATTAAAAGCTTATTAGGAGTTAATGACTAACAGAGTTAGCCGCTGTTAGTCATTAATGGTATTGTAATGTATTTCAAGAAACTCAGTGGTATATGGTGAATTTTGAAAAAAAGTAGGGGTATCTAGTGAATAAAAAAATTTATTAGGGGTATATGGTGAAAAAAACCGTTAATATTATTTCTTTCTCTTTATTTCCAACCCACACTAGTAGAAAAAAACCTTATATGACACAACAAAACCGATCCTGGTTCTCTTAAAACCGGATTAGTAAATCCAACAAATTATGGGCGCTAAATTTTGGGTCAATTAACTGATGCGGTTGGAAGGAAAACGGGATCAGTTTTCATTAACTGATCCGGTTCGTCCCAACCGGATCAGTTATGGCCCAAGATAAACGGCCCAACTGAACGGCCCAAAATAAACGGCCCAGCGATAACATATCTCGCTTCACTTACCAGACCCCTCTCCTCTCTCATTTCACGCTACCAGACCCCTCTCCTCTCACTCTCTCTCCTCAACACTCCACTACCTTTCATCTCTTCACCGCCATCAGCACCGCTACTTAAATTCTCTCTCTCTTCATAAAAAATTCAAGTAATTTTTCTTCTGTTTCATCTGACTTATTACTTTCTGCTACTTAAATTCTTCTTTTTATTTTTTGTTTATATGATTTTTTTTTTATAGATTAGGTTTAGTTAGTAGCATGTTGCTTGATTAGTTGAAAACTTCGGTGTAAGATCTGAATGTTTAATTTTGATTTTAGATGCTTTAGTTTGTATTGTTGATTTTGGATTTAATGAAATTTTTTCGTTTTTGAGGCGATTTTGATGGTTTGTTTAACCGAATGAGTGGAAATTTTAGAGATTTAGTCTGTTGTGTTATTGAAAGTGATGAACTTTTGTCGTTTAGGGTTAATTTGATTTGTTTTCTTTTTATGTCAGAGATTACTTTGGTTTATGCTGTTTTATTGTTATACAATGCTTAGATAGTTTACTTTGCTGAAATCTTTAATGTTGTTATTGAATTTGGTAAATATAATAGATTGAATTTGTCACTTGATTTACGAAACAAGTATTGGCCTTAGTAGGTTGTAGCTAGCACTGAGGGATGGTTATGTCGGAAGTTTGAATCTTTACTAAAATTAAAACTATTATCATATGAGATAAGAAAGCTAATTTGATTCTTGTAAGGAGTTTGTGTGATTTACTTTTGTTCATCAATTATTGAAACTTGATTTACTCTATGTGATTGAATGGTTGAAGTAGTCGGTAGGCTTTCAATATTTGATTGGAAATTAAAACTTCACTGCTCTAACTTTGGTTTGGAGTCAATTGAGATGGTATTGTGTTGTTAGTGTTATAGCCAGTTTGGAAAATTTTATTGTGTATTGATGAAGCGTGATTGTACTTGTATCAATGCAGTCATGACTGGAGCAGCTCCTGAAAGTTTATAGTATGATGCTCGTCAGTATGACAACAAAATGAGTGAATTGTAAGTTGTCTGACCTACCTAACTGAGATTTCATAGTGTTCTTAAAAATTTCACCTTTCATTATTGAATTGTAAGGATAATTGGTTTTTTTTTTTTTGTTTTTAAATAATATGGGATTGTGGTTTTGTTTTGTTGTTTTCTTGACTTCCGTTTATCCTATGATGAAGGCTTTCTGAGGAAGGAAGTGATTTCTTCACTTCATATGATGAGGTATATGAGAGCTTTGATAAAATGGGTTTGCTAGATAACCTACTCAGAGGAATCTATGCTTATGGTAATATGTCATTCAGATGCTCTTTTTTTATCGTTGGGTTCATGTTTTTGTCTGTCTACTAGTTATATCATATTGATGTTTGCGGTTTGCGGCCAGGTTTCGAGAAACCCTCTGCTATTCAACAAAGGGGAATTGTTCCTTTCTGCAAGGGTCTTGATATCATTCAGCAAGCTCAATCTGGTACTGGGAAGACAACTACTTTCTGTTCTGGAATCCTGCAGCAGCTGAATTATGAAGTCTTGGAATGCCAAGCTCTTGTTCTTGCTCCATCTAGGGAGCTTGCACAACAAATTGAGAAGGTTATGAGGGCCCTTGGTGATTATCTTGGTGTTAAGGTTCATGCTTGTGTTGGAGGAACAAGTGTACGTGAAGATCAAAGAATCCTGGCTGCAGGTGTACCTGTGGTTGTTGGTACACTTGGACGTGTCTTCGACATGCTGCAGAGACAATCTCTTCGTGCCAATAGCATTAAAATGTTTGTTCTTGATGAAGCTGATGAGATGCTTTCTCGAGGATTTAAGGACCAGGTATGGTGCACTTTTATAAGGTTGTGCATTTACAATTAGGTTATTTGCATTTCACAGTTGAGAAAAGGCGATTCCAATAATTTATATTCTCAGCTTATGATATTAATTTTTCAGCCTGATTCTTCTTAGGCATGAATTTTTCTATTGAGAAATCCTCATGTTACAGTTGTGCAATATTTTCTTTTATGCTGTTGGTTACTTCTATCTAATCACAACTGCAAACATATCCTATGTTGATCTGTTTTCTTTTTCAACTATTGGGTGACCTAGGTGTTTGTTTTCATTTTAAACACTACTTAAACGGGTAATTCCGAGTTGATGGGCTAGTTTATTATTTCATCCTTTAAACTGATATTGCCATACTACGATGCAGTGAGATAATTTTATGGGTGGTGGGATGGAAGGTCGATATGGGAGTTGATTGAAAAGGTTCAAAGGCAGTGACTAATCTGAGAAGGGGGAAAGTTAAAGTGCTATGTGATCATCAGCATAAAATGTGTTTCTTTTTACTGGTACTGTTGGGAAGGCTGTATCATAATGGGGAAAGGCGAACGTTGTCTTGCCTTTATATTGATCTTACAGTTAGATAAGAGCAAGATTGGAATCGCTCCGTCGCCGTCGAGGTTTTCAGCCATAGATCTCTCCCTTCTCGATTTCACAATCGTACGATTTTCTCTCTCTTCTTTAATTTCTTGATTTGTGAGTTTTTGTAGTGTGAGAATCGAATTCTAGGGTTTATGTTTCGTGTTTGAGTAATCATGAACTGATTAATTTGCTGAATTGCTTTGTTGGAGGCATTTTTTGATCTTAATTTCTTGGAGTTTATACTGATATTACCAGTACTTCGAATTTGACCCTTTTTCAGTTCATGTGAGTTGTTTATGGAATTATGGTGGATTGTTGAATGTTATTGATGGGTTTATGTGATGCATCTGTCAAGATTGAATTTTTATGATATGATAGTATGTCCTTAGAACTATGACTGTTATTATGTCATTTTGTGATTGCTACTTATGTTCATTGCAAATCTGATTCACCTACGCTGGAATAAATATTTGATTAATTATCTTTTAATTTATCAAGAACTTTAATTAGAGGCCAAATAGTTATTGCATAACATCTTCTGGTGTCACCTACACTGGAATAAATATTTGATTAATAAAGCAAATAATATTCTATCTTTTACTCAAACGATCCTACTTACCTTTTTGCTACATTGTCATGAATCATGGTTCCTCAGCCCTTTGTTAATGTTGCTTCTACAGGGCTAGAGATTCCAAATAATCTTACTGAATCTAATAATCTTCTGCATTGACCACTGTGACATAGTTTAGTAGGTGGTTAGGCACTTTAAATCACCTCAAACAGTATGGCAGTTTTTCTGCTGGATTGCTAATCAACCTGGTTTTGTGCATGATATTCACACTTATTCAGGCATAATCACAAAAGTAGCGAGCCATGTGAGAGTTGATCTCGTTGATGATATATTGTTCAAACTAAAGAATGAAGGAATTAAGTTGGCAAATAGCACAGTTAGACAAATTATTGATTTTTATGGCCTTTCCAAGGAAGGATCTGCTGCTTTAAGAATTTTCCATGATGTTAAACTGCTATGTAATCACATCTCCAAATTCGATATGCTGCTTTTATATTCCTCTCTGTTACGAACATTGCTCAAGTGCGGATTGAATGGTGATACCATAGATACTGTGAATGAGATGTTATCTATGGAAAATCCACCCTGATACTCAGACATTTTCCGGTTTGATGCATCATTTTCCAGTTCGAGGTGATTTCAGAAATGGTAAGACAGTGTGGTTTAGAGCCAGATGCTTACATGTATAAGACACTTGTTCGTGCTTACTGTAAGTGTGGAATGGCTACTCTTGCACTAAGATTATTTGAAGATTATTTAAAGAAGTGGAAAATTTATGTATCTAATTATTTACGCTTCAATTGAGCATAATATGCTTAATAAAATGAGTATATATATATATATATATATATATATATATATATATATATATATATATATATATATATATTGTTAGTGATTTTGTATTGATTAATAATGAAAATATACAAAAAAAAAAAAAAATTGTTGGTTTTGGAGGGGAGGGTTAACTGGTCCAGTTTGGGGTGAAAACCGGATCAGTTAACTTGGTTAACTGATCCGGTTTTAATTGAACCGGTTTTCACCCAAAACCGGATCAGTTAGTGACAAAGTGATCCGGTTTTGGACCGGATTAGTTTGTCCCTCATAGCTGCTGCGAGCCCATCCGATTCGGACCAAAATCGAATCGCAAGCCCGATTTTGACCGGATCGGATGGGTTTTTTTCCCACTAGTGCCAATAATAATAAAGAAACATAGTCCACACTTTTACATCTAAAAGGTAAGGTCCCACAATCCACCAACTACAATGAAAAGAATTACTCCACTACCAACAATAAATACAAGAAGTCTAATAAAGTATCTAAAACTTTGTATCGATCAAACTGTAATAATTTTTGGAGGGAGAGAGTATTATTCTTTTGGCTTGGAAACTTTCTTTTTGTTAAAGGACTGGGGAATGCGTGATTTCATTACATAAAATAAAAGTAATTCGACACTTACAATCATCTTTAAAAAATCTAAAATCTTAATACAAGCATTAAACACTCATATACTTCTTTGCATCGCTTATGATTTGCTCCTAAATAATTATATTTCTTTGCATCTTTCTTGACGAAGCGCCATTGATATGTAGAATTAGTATAAAAGGTGATAAGAATAGACCAGTCTTGTAGATTGGTAAATTTGTAAGATAAATCTTTCAAATCTCGCAACCATAAACCATGAATATTCGGGTTTGCAATGCAAAATGAACCTTTCAAAATTGTATCACTGCAGACACAAAGCACAAACAAAAGATAAACTCAAAATCCCACCATGAATGACATGAGGGAAATAACAAAACACTATATAAGGGACCAACTAACCCTTATATGAGGGTACTGACTATGATTACCATACTGATGGTGATTTTTATTGATTAGAAAATTGAAATAGAAAAAGAAAGAGAAATTATCATTGATAACTTTGGCTATTTATATATGGTATCCAAAAAAATTTATCGATAACAACCCTTGGTTTTATTATTGGTGGTCAGGATTTTGAAGAGAGAAAAGAGAAGATAAGTAAGCTAAGCTTTGCATATAACAAATAGGTTTTTCGCTTGAAATTTTTTGATTTTTATTTAATTTATGTGAAGCTATTGTCTTATACTTTTATGTCCTTAACAATTTTTTTTCTTTTTGCAATTAATCCATATCTTTTTTCATTTGCTTGATACTCGTGTTGGATTTTTAAGTAGGCAATAAAAGTAGTTATTAAGTTTGATCATTGGGTTGTTAAGTTTCATGATTGTATTAAAGTTGTTAAATTTTTTTTTACTAGTAAAACAAATTTTAAAATGTGTCAAGGGTGTGGACCAAAGAGTGCTTGTGGAGGATGAAGAGATAAAGGATAGGTGGAGGTCGTACTTTGATACCTTGTTCAACGGTGATAAAGCACAAGACATCGGGGATGTACACATTCCGCCAAGTATGTTAAATCGAGAGTTTATGAGGAGGATTCAAAAGGGAGAAGTCGTTGCAAGCATTAAAAAGATGGGATTGAAGAAAGCTACGGGGCCAGATGGCATACCTATCGAAGTTTGGAGGTGTTTAGGGGGGAGAGGAATCGAATGGCTGACAACATTCTTCAACATGATTTGGAGACACAACAAAATGCCATTAGAATGGAGGAAGAGTACTTTGATTCCTTTGTATAAGAACAAAGGCGATGTACAAGATTGTACCAACTACCGAGGAATCAAACTAATGAGTCATACGATGAAACTCTGGGAAAGGGTGATTGAGCAAAGACTTAGGAAACATGTGAAGATATCGGAGAACCAATTTGGATTTATGCCTGGAAGATCGACTATAGAGGCCATCCACCTCTTAAGACAAACAATGGAACATTACCGTGATAGGAAGAAGGATCTACATATGGTTTTCATTGATTTGGAGAAGGCATATGATAGAGTACCAAGAGAAATACTTTGGTGGGCGTTGGAAAGGAAAGGTGTTCCACAAAAATATATAGATATCATCAAGGATATGTATGAGGGGGCAACTACGAGTGTGCGGACTACGGTGGGGGAGGACAGAAGAGTTTCCTATTACGATCGGAGTGCATCAAGGTTCGCACTTAGTCCCTTTCTCTTTGCCCTAGTCATGGACGAACTAACGAGGTCAATTCAAGATGATATACCATGGTGTATGATGTTTGCGGATGATATTGTGTTGATTGATGAAACAAAGGAAGGTATTGAGAGAAAGTTGGAATTGTGGAGACATACATTAGAAGCCCGGGGTTTTAGATTGAGCAGAAGTAAGACGGAGTATATGGAGTGCAAGTTCAGTGGGGTTACAAGCAGCGAGGCGAGGGCGGTCACTTTGGATAGCAAAGTGGTTCAAGGATCGAACGTCTTCCGTTACCTAGGATCCATTCTCCAAAAGGATGGAGAACTGGATGGAGACGTGGCTCATAGAATTAACGCGGGTTGGTTAAAGTGGAAAAGCGCCACCGGATTCCTTTGTGATTCCGGTATTCCCCAAAGCTTGAAGGGAAAGTTCTACCGTACGGCAATTAGGCCTGCTTTGTTATATGGCACCGAATGTTGGGCGGTGAAACAATGCCACGTCCATAAGATGAACGTGGCGGAGATGCGTATGTTGCGGTGGATGTGTGGCCACACAAGGAAAGACCGATTAAGAAATGAAGTGATCCGGGAAAAAGTTGGAGTTGCATCCATTGAAGAAAAGATGAGGGAGAATCGGTTAAGATGGTTTGGTCATGTGAAAAGGAGATCAGGTGATGCACCGGTGAGAAGAATTGAAGAGTGGAGGAGTAACCAAGTTGTAAGGGGTAGGGGAAGACCTAAGATGACTTGGATGAAGGTAATTGAAAGTGATATGAGGTTACTTGGGATTGAGGAGAGCATGACGTTGGATAGAAGTGAGTGGAGGGCAGATCCATGTGGAGGAAGGGGTGTGATTTCGCATTTATTTGTTTTTCTCAATTGTGTTGGTATTAAAACCTTTTGTTGAAAACCTCTTTTAAAACTTGTTGGTGTAAACCTTGCTTTAAAAAAAAAAAAAAAAAAAAACCTTTTTATCACTCTTGGCGATGCCATCTCCTTTGGTGACGGTTTCAGTTGACGATTCATGTTAGCCGACCCCAAATCACTTTGGGAATAAGGCTTAGTTGTTGTTGTTGTTGTTGTACTAGTAAAACAAATTCATTAGTAAAGAGTTATACGACATCTACAATTATTGATATATAATATAATGTGGGATATCTTTTGCACATATTGCCGAAATATACAACCTTTTTTGGGAAGAAGGTCTGACAATTTGTTGTAGCATTACTGAGGATGATTTTTACTTGATTCATCTAAATGTATTTGAAAATTTTATAATTGGTATAATCTCACATATCAACAAACCAATTTCACGATTTTGCATCAAATCTGTGATAGTGGATATTAAATAAATAAGAATAGTCTCTCGCAAAGAGAGAAGGAAAATACTAACTTTTGAGGAAGAAAAGTTCCTTGACAAAGGGAAAGCATTATTTGAAACCTGAAAGACCAACAAACCTAAAGTATAAGCCCAAAAAACAAAAGTGGGAGGCTTTTCACCGATAAAAATTGATGAAGGTCCCTCCAAAATTCACTAAAGGAGGCTAAGTTTGGTTAGAAAATAGTCTTTTAGTCCATTATATAAATTGAACCTTTTAAAATTCCTAGGAGGCAAAAAAAACACCCTATTTCATTAGCACGAGTTAAAACACAAGAATAAGAGTACTTATGTGTAACATTTATTTTTGTTTACCACATTTTTTTGTGGGTTATATAAGTATATGACATGAATATGTTTTTAAAGCACAATTTAGGTAAATTGAATGGTATGAATATAACAATGATTATTTGAATGTGAATTACATAATTATAATTCGACTAATGATTACATATACTACTAGATATGATATATTATCTAAGACTTAATGTCAAAACAATCTTTAATACAATTTCTTACTCGATATCAGATGTAATATGAGATAATGTTTTTCTCGATATCCAACACAATGCATCCCTAAAGACAAAAATATTTTACTTGATATCTAATGCGAAAAATTACTATTAATAACTATAATACTATCTCTTCTTTTTTTTCTTCTAATTAATTGGACATTTGTTTTTGCACATGCATGGATCAGGCAAAAAGTACAAAAAGTATAGAGAATAAGAGTAAAAGTAAGGAAAAAGTGCAAAAGATAGAGGTAACAGAGTAAAAGTAAGAGAGGAACAGTGAAACAACTTATCATATAGGAAAAAAGGGTTCAATGTCTCAATCAGAAAAAATCTCTATTATATAAGGCAACTCATGGGGGACACCAAAAAGTAAGAAAAGGAAGAAAAAGAAAAATAAAAAGAGAAAGGTAACTCGCCAACCATATTTACAAAAAAAAACAAATAAAAATACCTAATTTATCTCTAACTTTCAAAAACAAGTTACACTACAACATCTTCTTCCTCATCAATCATCATTTATATTCTCTTCTTCATCATTTGCAAACAAAAAACACAACACCGACAACTATAATTCCCCTTTTCAATTTTTGTAAATAATTTTTGATGAAAATTATTACTAGAAGTATATGATTTCACACGCATAACGTGCATATAAGACTAGTATTCTATAATGGCAACATGTCCCAGTAAAATAAGGAGGGATCGATTACATGTTCAACTTTTTAAATTGAATGTGCATTTGAATATGCATATCATTTGTTTGCAAACTGAAAACATTTTTTCTTAAAATCAAGATGTACATTTTGTTACAAATATGCATATAATGAAAAATCGCACATTTACTCCCTCCAACCCCAAAATATATAAGCACAAATAATATGGAGAAAATCCTTCTTATCTTTCTCATTGAACTCTAATTTTGTACATGTATATGGTATGGTCCTTTCTCACGATACAACCCCTATAAAATTGAGAGATAAGATTATAAAAATTGACTCATAATGATGTGATTCCAGTTTTTACAAAATGAGGACCAACTAGCGGCCCTTTAGTAAATAAGATTTCAGTGTCATGAAAAAGACACAAAATTATTTGAAAAAGACACAAAATTGTTTGAAAAAGAAATCAGGACAAATGGTAAGAATTGTACCTCACAAAAATTACACAACTTTGAAAATTACATTAATTTTGACAATTGGCATTCAAGTTGTATAAAACTAATATAAACACATTATTGACACGGAAGAAAATATTCATACAAATATATTAGAAGGTGTCTTATTAATGTTTATGTGTCATGTGGAATCCTCCCTCTTGTACTGGAATTTTGCCATGTGTGCAAGTGACTAACAAGAGACGTGTCATCATGATTTTTGGAAAAATATGCTAATGTCTTTGAATCGAACTAATCCCTAACCTTTTAGTAAGAATTACTATACATTTACCATTTGAACT